>CAJFCJ010000014.1:1713642-2241898 GCA_904063045.1 Dimorphilus gyrociliatus | reverse complement strand
CAGGCTAATGCTTATTTTATAAACGCTGCATCGGTTGGAAGCGTTTCAGCAAAATCTATATTAATGATAAACGATAATGAAAATCAGCTGCTTTGTAATATTGAAAATCATGCTACGGATATGAAGAATCAAATTGAAAAGCAGAAAAAACAACTAAAAGAAAAGATGAAAGAGAAATTTGAGGTTTTAATATTTTATTTCATATTACACAATATAGATTATAGGAAATACAGTTTATTTACTCTTTTTTCATTCGTTTTTAAAGGAATTCAGAAATGATTGTTGGCTATTAGAGGATGAATTGAACGATTCTAAAACGTGTAAAAATGATGTTTTACTCAAATTATCAAGTATTGTAGAAAAATCAAAAAATATAGAATTTGAGCCAAATTCTCAACAAGATTTACTTGGATCGATAAAAGGCGAATCAGTAGAAAAATATAATAATTCTGATAGTAAAGAAAAAGTAGCACCAGGGTTTAATTTCCCAATTCGACCTTCAGGATGGGCTGAAAGACGAAATTTTTACTACACTAGACGTTGGAGACTTAAAGAGAGAAAATCAAATTGGAAAAAAGATCGCTAATCAATTAAAGATAATGAAAATTAAAAAAGTTTAACAGAGATTAATAAATTTTTTATAGTAACCTTCAACTTCAACTTTCTCTGTCTAATTAATTACTGTTATTAGAAACATAATTATCCATTCTTCATTATGCTTAGCCTTGAGAAGCTTTTTAATAATACTTCATACAATTCGAAACCAGAGATATTATCTATATTTCATGAATAAAATATAAAACTAAATGAATTATAACGTAATCTTTTCCCCCTCTTTCCCTTTTTGCTATATAGTGTAAGACAGATGGCGTTGGGAACAGTTAAAGTCTTTACATATGCTATTGTTTCTATAGCACTTACCTTATTAATATTTAACTAGATAAATAAAAAAGTACAAATATATATATATATGTATAGAAACAGTTATTCCATGTAAAATATGAAAGGTTCATTCGTCTATATATGTCATCTGCAGTAATGTTATTGTATAAGAAATTACAGAAATGTTTCTTCAAACGACCTTTATACGATATCGCTCTCTTTATCTTTTCAGACGGGCAGACGATAAAAAGTCAACTCTATTTTAGGAAAAAAGAAAATAATAATTTTTTATCTTTCTCTCTCTTTCTCTATCTCTATCTCCATGTCTCACACACACACTCTCTCTCTCTTAAATGAAATAAATTCTGATATTTGAAGCATTTCAAATATATAGAAAATAGCAAAAAATAGAATAATTAAACTACCTTAAGATCCTATTGATATGAACGAATCTCTTTGAAATGTCTAAGTAAAGAAGAAAGATATATTAGATGTATTCCAACTGTACTTAAGTCTAATAAGCCTATAATTATAATATTTGAATCGCTTTAAGAAACGTCTACTTCAAGTCTAGATATACACCGCAGAATGTAATGGTAATGTGTTTATACAAATATACAATATAACATAGTATGAAAACAATTGGAAGAGAAAGATAAAAAAAAGCAAATGGTAAAAAATGTTGTATTTTTCTTCTTTTTACGTATAGCATAAAATGTATAACAAAAAAAAAATAACAGGGTAGTTATTAGTGCATTGAATACATGGAATTGTAAATATCATACATATCAGGTATATATGTTAATGTATTTACGACGGGGAAATGTTTTGCTGAAGAGATCTTTTTAGAGAATTTCTTTTTTCATGAATAAATTAATCCATTTTAAAGGAGTTTATTAACCAAAGTCAATCATTATTAGCTTATTGTACTTTTCTAATACATTTGTAATTCTAATTTCTTTCTTTACAAGCTTTTTGGAGTTGATTTCCACTCGTTTAATTAGTTACAGTTACAGTCTAGTACAGTTTCATCATTGTGTGCAAAACAGGATTTTTCTTGTTAAAAACAAAATATTTTTTGATGGCACGATTACATAATATCATTATTCGTCTAAAGAGTTTTTTCATGATTAATTAAAAACAGATTCTCTTGTCCAGCAAAAAATATTGCTTATAACTTCTAGCAAAAATTTATTCTACAAAACGCACCCCATTCATAAAGAAAAAGGAGCCATAGTTAAAAAGTTCAGAAGATATTCTTTGCACTAAAAATAACATGTTCTTTTATATAAAAGGAGGATATACAGTACTATCTTGTTGTGTTATTTTCACAGTATTATACGATATATACTGTATATACTTCTATGTATAACATCACTGATAGTTAACCACGTCTTTAAGTTACATGTTGAACAGATTGTTAAGTCAGAGTATTTTATCAGAGCTCTTTTTATATCAAAGAAATATTCTGAATAAGATATAATATACCATCATATCATTGCCTTTGCTTTTTCTAATCTAAATTGTCTTGATAAATATAACCAACATACAAAAGCGAAAATTAGCATAGCGAAAGCCAACCAGCCAAATGGAAGAGACCAACTAACAGATATACTCCGACAATTACATAAATCATTGAAACCGATTGGAGACAGGGAAAAGCATTTTTCATTTGATCTCATATAAGACATTTTCGTGTGCATGATAATTAGTCCAAAACAATCAAATACACCTGAAAAATAGAAACAATAGGAGAATTTTAATAAGACAATAAAAAATATTCGATAAATGGATGCATGTACATATATTATCTTTAACTGTTACATTTGTACTTAAAATAACCCGTCAAGATTTTAATAAGGAGTGTAAAACTACCGATAAAAACAACCTATTTTGCTTATCGATTTGAGACAGACCTCATATTTTAACGTTGCCGCAGTGCGAACTGTCAATCAAAAAATTAATGTGCAAACTATAAGAAGTATACTTTTATTTAAAAATGTTATATTTGCAGTATTTTTTACATTAATCTCTTCTATTGTCTGATAGTCTTTCTTTGTACTTTTCATTTACAAGTATTCGAATCGACTTGCTGCAGGTTTTACATTTTCATTTTACCCTATTGTAATACTTTAACTATGTGTCATTATAGCAGTTTTTATGTATATTTGTATATATATATAATTTATACATACATAATTCATGTTTTCAAGAAAGGCTAATAAAGGAAAGCTATTATCAAGAGTCTAGAGTTTTCCTCCTTGAAAAGAAAGAAAAGAAAATACTCAAGTTTATTTTCCCTATCCATTGTTTTTTTTCATTTCTCTAACTAGGAAAAAGGAAGTTAGAGGGAATAACGATCGACATTAATAAAACTAGTATCTTTGTCTTTCGGCGGATGCATAGAAATCTTTGAATCGATTGAACATATCTATTTTTTTACCAGATTTCATCAATATTTCTAACAAAAATAGTACGTTTTATAGTCTATTTCTTTTCCTATACCCCTTCTTACAGCTCATTGTAATTTAACAATAGGGTTTTTCTAATAACAAAAAGAAAGTATCCTTATTTTTCCCATTATATTTTCAATTCGCCTAGTTGTTTTTAAGACTAAGATATAGGAAGATTAACAGAGAAAGTATACTTACTAGCAACAATATACATAACTCCTGTTACCATACATGCGCTGACTTGTCTGGAAAGTATTCCAAAGGTTCCAGTTATTAATGCGGTTAATAGACACATAAGACTAACAATTGTACATGATGAAGCAGAATTTTGCATCCCTGTTAGGTGAATTTGTTTTTTATTTTAATTACTTTTCTCTTATTAGACTTTGTATAAAGAAAGTCATATTTTATTGATAAAGAATACACTTACTTAGTAGCCATTTACCCTTTTCGTCTAATTTATCTCTTGTTTTTGGATAATCAGTAATATACTCAAAGCACTTTTCAACAATCGGATCAGTTACGTAAATTTGTTTTCTATATTTTGTACGAAACTCGTCTGTATTTAAAAAAGAAACAAAATAGAAGAATGTAGATTTTTACCTTATTTTTGACATAAACAAAAATTATAAACTTATTGCTAAATGTTAAAAAAAACACTGCTTATTTGAAGGTTTAATTTGTATGACGTCATTGAAGAAAGAGTGCATTTATTCTTTATAAAAAAAAAAACATTCGAAGGTTGCAATTGATCAGACAGTAATGGTATAGAAATATAAGCTGCTGCTGCAAAATATTTTGTGTTTAAAGGTAAAAAAGGAAGAAAAGAAAGTCGAATGAAGTAGCAATAACAAACGAAAATACTGACTATATATCAGCATGTACATAGTGTATATACACAATACGTAAAATGTATTAGTATATGTGTACAAAAGAAATGTAGAGAATGGGTACTTTTCACTCTTCTCTATTATCACATTGATATTCTAATAGATATAAACTATGAAGAAATCATAATTAAATCTAGCTTTATGTAGTGTTAAAGGCTATAATAAAAAGATATGAATAAATAAGCCATCTTTTATTCTTCACTAACAGTTAATAAAAGAATCTTAATGATAGAAATATGATAACTTTTTAATAACTAATTATCTGGGAAACTAATTATTAAAAAAATTGTTGTTCAGTTAGCATACTTAAGTGATTTGTTCTTGATAATCAATTAGCTAACAGAGACAAGCTACGACATTTATTAGACAATCTTTTAATTTATATTCTATATACAATAATACAGTAGATATGCTATTTATTTAAAAATACCTGAAATTTTATTGCATACTCTCCAAATCCCACCGAAATGTTCAAAGGCCGTATACTCTTTAAAAGTTACGTTCAATTTAGTAGAAGTCAAATCTCGTTTCTGAAGATAATAGAAACCATTTTCTTTATCCAAAATTGAAGCATTAAGGTTTATATCTTTTATTTTTCTTATACAATTTATACTAAATTCGGATAATTCCCAAAAGTCTGTTGAAACTCCAACCACCATAAACGTCGTTGATATCAAACCAAGACAGATAGATAGGCAAATAACTAATCCAATAGGCGGACCAGGTACTAATGTCATTACTCTTTTTCGTTTAGAAAGGGGCCTTACGAGTTCGGGTGAAGGTGAAGAATTCATTTTGAGGAAGCTAGAAGATATGCCTATAGGTATAGAAATGACAAGCGTCTATGCTGCCATCTTGATTGTCGTCATGACGCCCATGAACAATAGATACTTGAGCCTACAGATTTAACGCATGTTACACTTCAATTATTTATTTATCACGATTATTATCCATCTTATCTTTCCAATATCTGAGTAATTGTAATAAATTTTGAAATTGAATGTAAATAAAATTAATATAAGATGTATTGAACAATGTTTACATTTTTAATATGATCGAACCTGTCTGTTAATTTTTATCATATCTTTGTATTCACCTCCACAAGCCAATTTTATTTAATTATTCTCATTTCTCTCACGTTACTTTTCATATTTCATTATTTAAATTGCAAAAAACAAGAGAATTATAATTTCTTTATAAATACTATACTTAAAAATTATTAAATGAAATATAGTAAATCTTTCAAGAAAATACTTTAATATTTAAATAATAGTTAGATAATTAGAAAAATACTAGAAATAAGACACTAAAATGAAGATGTTGTACTAACTTTAAATATATATAGATATATATAATATTGTATCTATTTAGAGAACGCTATAAATAATATTTTTTTGTAACTATTTATAAAATATAGCTATTATTTATCTTTAAGGTAAATTCTTTATGAGTCAAGTCATCCATCGATGTAGTCAGCTAAGCAGCCAGACACCTAACCATCCCTAAACCAGTCGATACACGCAACTCAACATGTTTCTCTCTGTCACATTTATTTCAACTCTTTTTCTTTCTCCTTCTATTCTGTCTTTAATCTTCTTTATTGGTTTTTTTTTCAACCTTATCTCTTAATATGCTAAATTATTAAGTAATCACATTCCAGTTTTTCTATAAAGAGAAGAATATAGAATTAACTGGGAACAGGTTAGTGAACTCATTTGACCCTTGTTATAGCGGAAATATGTATTTAAGAAGCTCTATTAATGACTTTACAAGGATAAAAAATATCTTTATAGTAGCTATAAATCAATGTTTTTTTTATACTGTGTATAGTACAAAGCTTCGAAGTTAAAAAAAAACAAAAAAGAATTAATCTCTAGAAAAATATTTAATCTTTCTTCTTTTGTAGTTACCTTGTTTTATTTTAATATCATATATACTTAGTCATTTATAAATTAATCATTAAAAGTAATACTTAATTAATATGGCGTCATTATTTTTGTATTATGATAGTTTAAAACTTTTGTACTAATAGACAATTTATTTTAATCCAAATAACCTATAAAAAATGTCTAATAGAAATCTACATTTCGCTAGTAATAATAATAATAACGGCGATGAAACTGATAATGATATAAATGATAATGATAAGAATTTATTAAATGATAGGATATTAAGTCAAAAACATGGTTTTATCAAATGGAAAAAGAGAAAACTATACAAACTGTATGAAGAAGAACAAAAACAAAAAGACGACTTAGAAGAAGAAGGAGAAGAAGAAGAAGAAGAAGCAGGAAGGGAAGAGAAAAAAGAAGAAAATCTACACACCTTAAAACCTCAATCATCTTCTCAAGCAATTTTCTCACAGGTTATTTATAAATCTTTCTAATGCATTAAATAAAGCAAAGCTAATTAATTAATTATTTAAATAAATTAATTTTTTTTAACTATTAAAAGATTTGTTAACAATTAAATAGAATGAAACTTTTACCACTGATAAATTTAGTATAAACTCTAATACCAAATTAGCATTGATCCTTACAATGTTAGGCACATCTTTCGTTTATGGATGGAACATTGGATGCTTAAATAATTTGGATAGAGTAAGTTATATTTAATATTCATTTTTAACTATTTTTCTTAAAATTCACGTTAATATATTGCATAAAAAATGATATAAATATCAATATATTACTTAAAATTTTTACGATATTCTTATTCAAATATTTCTTTAACATCTGCAAAATTTTTTTGCAGATATAATCAATATATTTTTATATAGGCTTAGTAAGAAATGATAGAGCTCAGTCTAAGCTCTCTACATTTTCTTTCATGTTTATTTCTGTATAATTTGAAAAATAATAACAAATACATAATGAATTATTTTATTCATATAGAGAATAAACGATCCTTTTAATTAACTAATTAATTAATTCCATTAATAATACTAGACAATCAAAGAGTTTTATAACGAAACAAATAGGGAATCGTTAAAATGGAGGAGAGAAAACCAAAAGGAGATCGTCTATTTCCAAACTATAAATGGAGTTTACTTTCTGGCAGGAATCATAGGAGTCTTTGGGTAAATAGATCATTTACTTTCCCATCTATGTCTTTATCTCTCTGTCTCTTTTCTGCTTCCATTCTAACATATTATTGTTTTAACTATTTATATTTCATCCTTCAATGGACATCTAGAATTGACTATGTTCATGAAAAATTAGGTTATCGCTTGGCTATAAGTTTTAGTCAAATTTGTACTATTATAGGATCAGTAATTGCCTGTTTAATTGTTCAGTTCAATAGTGTTCATTTACTTGGTATATCTAGATTTATTTTGGGATTGCCAATAGGTTTGCTAAATTGCATAGTTCCATTGTTTTTATGGGATATTACAAGTCATCCAATAAGAAATTATCTGTCAGTTATCCATCAATTTTCAGTCATCTTAGGTATGTCAATGTTTTTAAAACTAGAGTATAATCAATACAACATAAACATCTTTCAAATGTAATCCCTATGAAATTAATAGGAATTGGTATCTCGAGTTTCACGGCATTAGAAATCGCTATAGGACGACGTAACATATGGCCTTTTGTCTTGACAATTCAAATTATTCCAGGAATTATTACTCTCTTTGGTATTCTATTTGTTTACGATAGTCCGAAGTTTTTATTTATAAGAAAAAATTGGGAAAAAGAGGCTCAAGCTTCTTTAAAATTCTATAAAGGAAATGACATTGATTTCGATAATGAACTTTATTATCTAAATATAGAAAAGATGAAAATTTGCTTCGAGACAACAACTGGAGCAAAAAAGTCATCATTTCGATATCTATTTACCGATAAATCCGTTCGTAAACAATTAATTATAGTCATTGGCTTATACCTAACTCAGCAATTTACTGGTATAAACTCTATACTATTCTATTCTTCTTCTCTCTTCAAAGGTACGTAGGCCTACAAGGCTACAAAATAGTTATTGACTAATAACTTGATCTTTTATGCTTGCCTCTTCGTTCATCTATATTGTTATTACTATTATTACATTGGGAAGAAAGAGGCTAATTACAAGAGCTCTGAATTGCAATGGGCAGTATTCGGAATAAATTTGATCAATATCCTAATTGCAGCTATTATGATCCGTTTTTTGGATTTTTATGAGCGACGTAATGTCATTCTCTATACTTTAATATTTATGATAGTGGACTCTATTACGATTACAATACTTTTGTGTAATTCTCATAATCGAGTCTGTAGCTATCTGATATTTGCTGCCTTTACTAGTTACTTAATAGCGTATAATATTGGCCTTGGTCCATTACCTTGGTTAGTGGTTAACGAACTATTTGATGAAGAAATTCTAAGATATAAAGTTATAATAATTTCTAGTTTAATTAATTTATTAATGAATCTAATAATAATAATATCTTTTCAAAGTCTTTTATATATTTTAAAAGGTTATGTATTTTTAGTATTTACCTTTTTTATGATCATAGCCTATATAAATATTTACATCTTTTTAAATGAAGAAATTGAGCATAGAGACGACGATGCTACTGTAACATATTTAGAATAGTCTAATTTTTGTAATAAGTAGTTAATTTATTCATTTATTCATTTATATATAAAAATAAATTTATCAAAAATAAGTTAGATTACTTATTTTTTATCTCTTCTTAAGCGAACTCTACACTGAGGACACTTATTAACCAAATATACCACTGTAGCAGGTGCTTTGCAACCTGGAATGGGGCATATATCTGGATCAATTTCTCCAGATGAAGATCCCGATTCAACACTAGTAAAATAATATTGTCCAGCATTCTCTGTACACTCAGCCAAATCTTCTTTAATATATATTTGATCTCCTTCCTCAAAAGCAATTCCATCTTTCATGCATACTTTATTATAAGGACCATCACAATGTGCTACAGTTAAAATCATATAAGTAGCATATAGAATTAATATTAATTCTTTCATTTCTTGTTCTTTTTTTCTTCGTAAATCAACTATATATTTTATATTCTGATTATTAGATTTCTTATCAATTTTGATATTCTAAAGGAAAAGCAGAAATAGATCTTTTTTCTTTTCACTTCTCTTCGATCGGTCAACTGAAACGAATAAAGTAGGAGAAGATAATTGTAATTGAATTAATAAGCCATGTTAAAACAAACCGCCTTTGCTATTACAAATATATTATAAATGAGTAATATTAACATTCAGCATTTATTTTTCTGTTTCTCTCTGTCTGTTTCTCCCTCTCTCTCTCTCCCTCCCTCTCTCTCTCTCTCTCTCTCACTTTAATTAGCTATCTTCCTATAGTGTTTTTTATCATTAATTTCTATTTATACATGGCCGTTCGTGTCCTTTTTTCCTTTCCTTTTTATTATTATAGTTATTTTCGTGGCCTATTTTATTAATGATCCAGATAAGTCTACTTATGTTTAACATCAAAATTAAATAATAATATAAAAAAATACTATCACTGTATGGTTTAAAAGTTTGTATTCTCTTTCTCATTCAATAAGGTATTTATTGCGAAAAATATGTAGTTGTTATTTTAATACATTATCTGTCTAATAATTGGTCTTCTGTAATGTTGACAAACTTTGTTGACGACCATTTCAATCTTCTGGTCTAGTTTTGACAAAGACCAAACATGTATAAAGTTTTCTGAACCTACTGAACTTTTTAAGAAGCCTTCATATGGTTCGTTTGAAATTCCAATAACGTAGAATTGTATACCAGAAGAGATTAATTTAGATATTTTCTTTTTTACTTTATACATTTCTGACTCGGAATTAAAACATCCGTCTGTTATTAGAAGGAAAACGTCTGGTGCATTTCGCCTATTTCCTCTTCCTTTAAACGTATTTTCCATATCTTCTATAGCTGCTAATAAATTTGTTCCCCTTCTACCGAGCTTAGTTCTTCTATTAAGAATCTTTAAATATGATGCGAAGTTTCCATTATCCTCTAATCCAATTAAACGTTCTACCACAGTTGAAAATCGATTAATAGCGAATTTTGTTTCACTAGATCTTAGACTTAATGTGACTAGAACTTCTTTTGTAAATTGTTGAATTTTATACCAATTTGACATATATGTGTCACCTATTAAGGATGCTGATGTGTCCATCATTATACCAACGTCCAATTTATTTCCTTTCGAACAGGCTATAATTGTTAAATACATAGATTAGAGAAATTACTAGATTACATAACTATACTGTTATTATATATGAACCTTTGATGTTTTGTTCCAACTGAACAGCTGCTAAAGGTCTTGCATCGCATATTTTTCTATAAACTTTATTTAAGTTTGGTACTAACTGGGAGAATTTTGGGATATGTATAAAATTATCTCCTGATATTTGTCTCATAAATGTCTCATTTATCCGTTTCGTCATTCCAATAGAGATTAATGTTACATTCTTTCGATTTTTAAGATTATTTACAGCATCTAATACGTATTTAGCTTGCCACGCTGGATTTGGATAACCATCGGTTATTAATATAAAAATATCTAATGCATTCTTTCTATTCCCTTTATTATTTTCAAACATTTCTTCCATTGTTTTTATTGCGCCTAACAAATTTGTTTTGCCATTTGGTTGACCAATTCTTGTATTTATTTTATGAATATAATTATTCACATTTGGTGTATCATTCAATGAAAAGATCGTTTTAATTTCATTACCAAACTTTTCAGCGGCAAATTTAAAATCATAATTTGAGATTTTAAAGTTACTTATTAACTTTTTAACAAAATCTTTAATACTATTCCAATTATTTAAGTTTTGTTTTGTATCTTCCTTTATTGATCCTGAACTATCAATCATTAAACCAATATCCGCCATTTTATGACAAACTGTAATAAAAGAATAAAGTTATTAGTTAAAAAGAAAAATTATTATTTGTGTATCTTCATTAATTAACCTGGCGCAGCTGTTCTAAACTTCTTAACGGAATTACAAATTGAGCCAAATAATCCTCCACTTATTCTTTTAAAATCGGAAAATTGGTTTATTTTTACGTACAAGTCATCTCTACTAGCTATTTTTCTTAAAAGCGTCTCGTTTATATTTTTTGTTACGCCAACTGTTATGAATGTAACGCCTTTTTCTTTTAATTCTTTAACAATTTTCATTATCTTTGCATTTTGCCATTTGGGATAAGGTTTACCATCGGTTATTAGAACGAAAACATCCGGTGCGTTAGGCCTATTACTAGAATCAGAAAATACCTCCTTCAACTTTACCACTGCGTCAAGCATATTAGTCATACCATTTGGCCATTCTAATCTGGACTTAAGGATTCTATCATAGTTAGCGTAAGACGGTTGGTCTTTTAAAGTTATTAGATTTTTTGCATTATCATTAAATTGATTAATGGCGAACTTGAAATGTTTTTGTCCAATTTTAAAAGATCCCAATAATTGCCTTACAAATGTTTGAACTTCGAACCAGTGCTTGCTAACATTAAAATAGTCTTGAACGATTGAGCCTGAGCTATCTAGCATAAGGCCTATATCTCCTCTATCTCCTGATTCACAAGCTAAATGCAATGAAAACATGATTAAAATGCTATAAATAGAAGTTATGAATGGCAAAGAGAAAAAGAAAGTTATTTTCAATATTTTGTAAATATAGTAGTATTAAATAAATTATACTTACAAACTCTTTTAACCGTTTTACAAACCAGACCAAGCATACTTTTAGAGATTCTTTGCAATTCGGAAAATTTTGATATATTAATAAATAAATCTTTATTACTCGCAATATTAGTTAGGAGAGAACGATCTATATTTTTAGTAACGCCTATTGTAATAAAAGACGCTCCTTTACTTTTCAAATCTTTTACTATATTCAATATTATAGGATTCTGATTAGTTGGATAAGGTTTTCCGTCCGTAATAAGTATATAAATATCAGGTGCTTTTGTTCTCGTCCCCTGCCCCTCGAATAGCTTTTTCATACTTCGAATAGCATCAAGCATATTTGTTGTACCAGTTGGCCATTTCAGCCTATATTTAAGGATATCCTCATAGTTTGCTAAAGTTGGTGTGTCCTTAAAAGTTATCAAGTTTCTTACTCTTGTACCAAATTGATTGGCAGCAAATTTAAAGTTCCCTTCTCCAATATTAAAAGATCTCATTAATTTTTTAATAAAGCTTTTAATTTGACTCCAATGAACTGGATTATTTAAGTAATCACCAACAATTGAACCAGAACTATCAATTATTAGACCTATGTCAGCTGTTTTGCAACCTTGAAAATGAATGAAATAAAAATTACAAATATTTTAATAAACAGTAAAGAAAGAAAAGAAAATATTTCTTTTATCAATTTATTTATATTTTTACTTTCATTCGCTTTAGTGTCGGGAAAAGTCCAAAGGATGAGGAAAATTACAATAATTTTCAATATCATTCTTTTGAATAGTTTTCCATACAAACAAAATACTTGAATTTAAATATATTATTAACAATAGATGTTTATAAGAGTTTACGAAATTAGTAATATAAATCTATAAATATATATATTTATTCAAACAAATTGAACAATATACTATTTTTGAAAATTCGTAAACAAACTCGTATATATATAGCCTTTAAACGTAATCTTTTTAACCTTAAATAACAGTTAATAAACGTGTTAGCTGTCAAAATATTTCTTGTAAAATGAGGGTATGAAAATATGATGGTTATCTTTTTTTTCTTTTTTATCTTTCCATCTCTTTTCCGTTTTTAATTTTTTTTTTACAATTTTATATTCGTTTAGTAAGGTTAACTTGAATATATGAGAGAGAGAGAGAGAGAGAGAGAGAGTAAAGATATCAAACGAAAATGAAAAAAAAACATAGATTAGAAAGAAGGACACAATAAATTATATCTTGTTTTCATTTTATAAAGAAAATTACTGAATTAATTAACCTAAATTATTAATTAGGGACATTGTTTCTAATGAAAGAAAAAAAGAGATTACTCGACAAAATATTATAAAATAGATATGAACTGTACGTGCTAGTATATCCAGTATATATACCTATATGTATATATATATATTGTACATAGCTAGTAACATTCGCTTTTATATCAACTCTTGAAAGTATTGCTTAATATCTGTCTTTTTATGTGAATATAAAAAATATATCATTTGTGAACAGGGGTACTGAGTAATAATGACGTAATTCAATTGTTGGAATGTGTTGTATCTTGAAAAGAAATAGGCTGAACTTGGTTAATAAGACAAAGAGGTAGACTGGTTATAAGTATCGTGTCGTATTTTTTAATTTCTTTAAATATCTTTATAAATTAATATATTAGTATAAACTTATTTAAAAATTGATAGTAAGGTTGTAAATAATCAAATAAACAGTATTGAATAGAATAGAAAAAATTTCAATACTACATTAATAGAACACTGTTAGCCAAATACATTCCTGGTAAAAAAAAATAGGTCTAGTTTTTGGTTCACAAACATTTTTCCTTACAATATTTTTCATATTAACCCAGAATATAATGTCGACCGGTGGCCAAAACGAGAAAGACTCAAGCATATCAAGTTTAGAGAGAAGACCAAGGCAGTTTCAGAGGATGTATTCCCTACACGTAACCGTTGAAAAAACTTCTAAAAGGTAATTTTGTATATTTATTAATTAATTAATATAATTTAATTTATTAAATTAATTAAAAATTTGTTTAATTAAGTATCTAACAGAAAAATGATATTATATTATTAATATCTCAATGTGTTAATTGAACGAATTTCTTTTCTTTTTTTTTACTATTATTTGTAATATAAAGATAAAGAATTATTTTATTGATTTCTATCCGATATTGAGATAAGACATATCAGCTTTAGTGAAATTAATTATACTCTAAAAGTTTTTGATAATCTTATAAATAGAGAAACGAAACGAAATCAGTGTAATCAGTCATATCTTTATAAAATAATAAAATATTTCTTGTTCGAGTACTATTACTTGAACGAATATCATGGAAGAACAAGCTCATAGATTCGCTTATATATATTACAGCAAACTACTTACCTTTTTTACAATGGTAAGTATTCTTTACGGAACAATCATTTTGGCCCTTGGCATAACATTTCCGATGATAGAAGTTACGACAGGAGAATGGGGTAAAAAGACGGAAAATGGCGTAAGTATATATCTGGATAACATCTTTTTTTTCTACATATTAAGTTTCTTTATTGTATTGTTTTATATTGTTAATATACGATAAAAAAATATACATATATTGTACATATGTATATCTGTGGGTGTTCTTAAATAATTCGTTGCTTTCCCTTTCTTTCTCTTCATAGATTTTTATGGTTTATTTATATGTGGTCGCTACCATATTTCTCTTTTGTTGTCATTTTTTCATGATGGATAAAAATCAACCTATGCCAGAAGCTCAGCAACAAACTGATACTGGTAATTTTGTATGGAATACGACGTTTTTAAGACAACAAGGTCGGAGTCCTATCCCATTAATTACGCAACAACATATTGAACACCAAATGGTAATTTATTTTCTTGATTAACGCCTATTCTATAAGGTTTTTTCCATTTTTTTTAAAAAAAAAAATTTATTAAAAAAAAAAAAAGAAACAGAAAAAAAACTAAAACTCATTTTCAGCAAAAACGAAAGAAAAAATCTGGGACAAATTTTTATTTACGTCTTGGAGCTTTAGGTAATTTACATATATGCATATATTATCTTTTAAAAATTAGAATTATATCCCTATATTAGCTTTTTGTGCTGGACACGTGACTTATACTGCTTTAGAAATTGAGTATAAATTTTTACAAGTTAAGGATAATTGCGAAGATAGCGTTGGAACAATATGGACCTATTTCTTTAGAATATTCTTTCTCATTCTTCAAACCTTTTTCATTTTTAAACATTCAAAGGTATTTCACAGAACGGAACAAAGGGAGTTACCATTCTTTCTTTGGTTCTGTTCAAATTTGTTTCCTAATATAAATTCATAATAATTGTGTTTTTCTCTCTTTCTCTTTTCACTTGGAATATTTAGCCCTGCGTTCAGAATAAAAAGTTAACTGTCGCAATAATGGGGTTTAGTCACGTGATTGTCACTAATGTTTGTATTTGGCTAAGGACGCTTATCAACGAAATCCGACTTAATATCAATCATCTTGATGACCACTCAAAAACACATCATTCAGTAAAAAACGAAACTTCTACTATTGAAAATATTCAGGATGATTTACCAAATACCTCCAAAGTTTGTATAGAAACGGATTGGAAGAAGGAATACGTTAATGAAATAGTGCCCATACTATTTCCTTTCGTATTGGAATACAGTCTTATTGCGATGGCTACGTTCGTCGTTATGTACTTGAAAGTAGCCGAAGTTCTACCGGATTACAATAATAGCGAGGATGAAGATTCGTCTAATAGCGAATCCAGCGATAGCGAGGACGATATAGAAGATAATAAATCGCTAGCAGCACTTGACAATGCCGCAGCATTGCAACATATGTCTAGCCTTCAAAATAACAACAATCATCACCATCATCACCACCACCATCATCATCACCATCATCTAAGGAAAAGTTTACTAGATAAATCCCACACTGGCCTATTCTTTGGTATTTTATTTGTAACGATGATGATCATTTCAATTATTTTCTTTCACCATTATACTAAAAGAGGCGAAGGTATGAATGAATTCATAAAAACATATTTAAAATTCTCTCTATCAATAGCAGTAGGAATAGGGGTAAATCAAACGACAAAAATTTATAAATAGTATAAACGAGGGTGCCATCTGGAGTATATAACAAAATGCTTCTATTACATTGTACGTTTAATTTACAGTATTTAAGAACGCTATTGGTTAAAGTAAATTTTTATGATTTCATTCAATTCGATGTGTAGCTGAAATTGCTATTAAGATTTATTATTCAAGCTGTATTGTTGGGTACATCATATTATTCATTGCAAGCCTGGTTGCACTAATTCAACAATCAAAACTGGAACACAAGGCCGAGGGTCCGAATGTTGATGATGTTCTTTTATTAATAAGCCTTATTGGTTCCTTAGTTTTAGAATCTTTACTTGCTTATGCAAATGTTATATATCTTAAAGAGAGGGATAGTGGTGATATTCTAGCAATTCTTGCTACTATTACTGCTATAATCTCGATTGGTCAAAGTCTTTTCCAAAGTGTCACAATTCTTCTTGGACTCAGGGTTAAATGCATAGAAAGGGAAGATAGAGAACGAAAACCCGGACGAGGTGCAGTAACTTTTCTCCTCTTGGGTAACGTAGCAGTTTGGGCAGCTAGAAGCTTTACTGCAAAATCTTTAAATCTCCGTAGAGTCGACGATATAATTGGTGGAGTTACTTGGACAATGATTGTTAACGTAACATTACCGCTATTGCTCTTTTTCCGTTTTCATTGCTCTGTATGTTATGCTGAAATATGGCACCACGTTTACAGACATCATCCGTTTCTTGAGCAGAGAAATGTACCAACTAGAGAACATCAAACGACTATATCATCGGAACCAGATATTCAACAGAGTACATTGTAGAAAGAAAATAGAAACAGTTACTTTTATAACATATACAAATTAATATTAGCAACAGTAAAATAACTTTTCTCTTGTATCTTTCGTAGAGTGAAACCTTCTTTTTTTATATATTTCTTTTATTCCAATATCTACTTCTTATTATTTACTCGTATATTGCTTTATTAACGTGCCATTTAGATATAAAGACAATCAACTACTTTTTTATAATGTCTCTCAAATGAATGTTCTTTATTTCTTAATACCTTTCTCTTTGAATATTGAAGCTAATTAAGAAAAGATGGAGAGTGAGTGTAAGAGAGAGAGAGAGAGAGGGGGAAGGGAGGAAGGAAGAAGCAAGGACGTTACAGTATAATTAGTTTTATAAAAGAAAATACACTAATAAACAAACATATAGAAAAAGACATAGTGTACATAAACATATTAATAAGTTTGAACAGTATATATACATATAAAGGATTAAATATATTATTAAAAGAGTTAAACTTTTATGTTCATTATTAAAAAAATAAGAATGATTATCTTTTATGTAAAGGAAAAGAAAAAATAAGGATCAAATTGACAAGACAATATTCAATACCGAAGAAAAGGTATTTTCGACCTTTTATGAAAAAAATCAATTATCCCCATTCTATCGATATTATGGCATAAAAAGTATTATATTTTTAAAGGAGAAATATTATACCATTATATTCAATTATCTATTAAGAATAGGTTGCTGTAATGATTCGTTTTTATGATACTTTTATAGAAGATACTTTGATGTATAATCTAGGTATTAATTATGTCAAAATATCTTATTTAAAGTAAGATTAACAGAAGAGAAAGGTAAAAATAACAAAAAGTCAGAGAAAAACTTCAATTTTTATTTTATGAAGAATACTAAACAGAAAATAACTAGATTAAACTAATCTATTAATAATAAATACTCTATATTATAGTACTTTAAAAATCATTGTTCATATTTTGTATATAATAAAAGCAACAGAGTACACATATATATATATATATCTACATGTAAACATACATATATATTTGTATGGGTTCATACAGTTATATGAATAAATTTTTAATTATTTAAGGGGTCAGTTTTAATCAAATATAAAGAAATATGTTCTATGATTAACACTTGCTTAATTATTCAAAACTAGCAAGCCTTTATTATCTTTTTTACATTATTCAAAATTTTTTATTACAATTTATTTTCTTACTTTAACCTGTTGATCAAAAATAAAAAACTTTTATCTGAAAATTCAAGTTTGTATAGAGACAAACAAACTAAGGAAAACAAAAAATAACATGGCAAAATTAAAACATTTTTAAAAATATGGCAGAAAAGAGGACGATATAATTAAAAATAAATGACATATGTGTCAACAATTGTTCTTATTGGCTGTTCTATTCTTTCAAAAGAGATTTTATACATTATTCAATATCGTTGATATGCCCACGCGTACAAGGATGTGACGTCATTTGTTGTGAAGGAATATTTGAAAATTCATATTTTATTATAATTAGCCAAGATTTAAGATTAATTTCAAGTAAAAATAATAAAGAAGACTAAATATTCGTTTCGTTAGTCACATGTTCAAAATTGAAATTACTTTAAATATGCTCAAAACATATGCATTTTTATAATTTATCCAGCAAAAATGAGGTTTTCCTTTATTGATTGCATATATTACTTGTGTTAGCAACGCCATCAAAAATTCATACAGAACAATACAGATCTATGGCAAACATGTAGGCTGACTTTTCTATTGAATGGGAGAAGGTGAACGCGACGCATATTAGTTTATTGTTTTGAGATTAGCAAAGAGTATTTGCCTTTCCAGTATTCTTTATTGTTCATCATTTTTCTACTTTGTTTGAATACTGCTAAATGGAAAGATGACTCTAGAAAAATCGGAAAGCCCGGCATCTGACAAGGATTCATCAATAAACGGCCTTAAAGATGCGGAGGATGACGGCGGCAGGACCTTGAAAGAAATTGATAATATTATGAAATCTGCTCATAGAAATGAAATGGAAGTACCAAAATTAGTGCGAGCAGCCTCTCCAATGATACAAAGAAAAAATTCAGATCAAAATAAATCATTACAGTCCGTAAAACCCGTACAAAGAAACATGAGTTATAAATCTCTTGCTATGCTAAGCGTTTCTGATGTTAGCACGATTGGAGACAACAGGAATGATATAGATAGATATCAAAGGTATATATATATATATAAAGTATATATATAGAGTAGTTATTGTATAGATGCTTTTTGCTTTTCACGACTAATGAATGTTAATGAAATTGTTTATATTAACAAAAAAAAATACTAATTACAAAACAGGCCTGCATTTAAAATTGAATTTGAAGAAGAACCAGACCCAAAATATGAATGTCCTGTTTGTAAATTAACGTATTGGCAGCCGGTACAGCTAACTTACTGCGAACATTCTTGCTGCTACTCCTGCTATCAAGATTTAGCTCTGTAAGTAAAAAATTTTCTAAGTGATTTGATTTCACCTTTAAAACTACGTTTTTCATTTAAAACATGACAATAACGATAATAAGAGAAATATTTAAAAAATATTTATACAATAAGATAGAATTGAAAAGAAACATAAAACAAACTAAAGAAATATACAACTCTAAAAAGCTGTATATACAGTATTTAATATATAAAATTATAGAGACAAAGAGCTTGAAGACTAACAATTTATTATTCATAAATATGAAAAAATAGGATAAGGGAGAAAATATGATTTCAGATTGGTAAAATAAAGAACATAATATTTAAATAGCCTTTTCTCTACTTTTTTGTAAAAGGGAAATGTAATATTTAACAGTAAATTTTTATTACAATTAACTATATCTTTAGTCTAAAAGAATAAAAGAATACTTTAAATAGTTATAATAGAATTGGCTCATTTTTATTATTCAGTAAGTATTCATTTATTGATGATTAATAAAAATGAAATGTATTTTGCATAAATATCATCTAATTTAAAATTAAACATGTTTAAATCTTATTTTAATGTTGTTAAAGAAACAACTTTGACATTTCAATAGAATCTATAATTCTAATATACTGATATTAGTTCAGAATACTTGTATATTGACGAAAAAGAAAATAGAAATGATAGATTTTTCTTATGAACCAAAGTAACCTACTTTTCTAATGAGGTGAAATAACTTAGTCTTATTAGCCAAAGGATGAACAATCAATAGGAGTTATTGACTTATGACGTTAAAATTGGTTGCCAACTCTTGTCAATGGCGTCAAAAATCGTTTAATTAATTAGCTTTTTTGACATTTCATTTTCCAATGCAAACATTCTAATTTAAACAGCATTTAAGTACAACATAGTGCATTTACACTTTATAAAAGCTACAATTCCTTTACTTCCCCGACCTGATAGAGAAAAGGGTTATTCACAATGAAATTTGCTCATACTAAAATACTCTTAAACTCTTTCTCTTTTTCTATTTTGACAAATTAAATATTAAAAAGAAAATGGTATAAATAAATGAGCGAGAGAGAGAGAGATAGAAGGCTTGAAAAGAAAAGTAATAAAATTGATGTAACCCTATTGATTTTTAATTAGAAAAGAATTAATTAAATATTCAGGTAAACATTGAGAAAGTCTATGATTAAGAATATATAAAAAGTCAGTTATGAATATGACGAAGTATAAAAGCTTGAAAAAATGTATTAGTATATAATATGAGTTTTGGTCATTATAACCTATTGAATTTTCTTATAGATTCAACCTTTTCCCATTATAGATAACAGTATAAATTTTCCTTTACTACAAAGCTATGCAATTATTTTATGGACTTGAACTGAGAAACCCTTTCCACTTATGGTATCTTTCATGTAGATATATATACAGTATATATATACTCTATAGAGCTATATTTACACTATTTTTCAAAAAATAGCAAATCTAAGAGGTATAAAAAGTGCTGTATTACAGTTAGACGGTCTAATGGAATTTATAGATGTCACAAAAGTGTGTGAAGGCGTCTAATTTTTAATGCAACGCATTTCCTTTTTAGGATTCGTCTATTTTAAAAAATTAAACAAGGTCTCACCAATCTAAGTGCCTATTAATAATTATAGAATGATCTGAAAAAAAGATAACAGTACCGATATCTTAGTTTAAATACAATCTTATGTTGAAAGAATGAAAAAACTAAGGTTAATAATGAATATGTATATATTCTTATAGTCTTAATAAAAAGAGGTATTTTATTATATAAAAGACGTTAATTAAACAAGCGCTGAATTATAATTTTGATATAAATTTAAAAAAGTCCAGGAAGTGATAAAAATAAATTTAATATAAAAAGATATGTAATTGACAATTCTTCTCTCCCTCCCTCTCTCTCTCTCTCTCTTTTGTCTCCTCTTTTTTTTACTTTTTAATCTTCTTTCTTTTATAATATCTTTCTTTATGTACCTTAATTATAGTAATAAACTTTCCATGTAATACAAGTTTTTATTGAAAAACTAGGGGAAATATGTTTATGTTTTAATTGATCTCTTTATTGATTGAATGGTTTATGTTGCTATTTCTTTTTTCCTAAAACAGATCCGACGCTACTTGTCCGATAGATGGAGTAAACTTCGATGTAGATAACGTTTTGATGAATGTTGAATTGGGAGATGAAGTGAACAATTTAAAAGTAAAGTGCTCCTTCTTTAGAAAAAATTGCATTTGGGAAGGATTATATGGTGAAATTCCGGTTGGGAAACTTATTATATTTACATTACGTAGACATTTCTCGGTACATAACAATTTTTTTCCGATTACACTTTAGTATCATCTAAGCCAATGCATTTGGACGCCAGTAAAATGCCCAAAATGCGAAGAAGTTATTATAAGAAGTAACTTTGAAAGGCATATTACGGAAGAATGCAGAAGACGATTAATTCTTTGCGCTCTTTGCAATAAAAAGATCTATGCGGAGGACGAAATTAACCATTTCAACATTTGCGATGAATCTCCAATTGATTGCTCCAATAATTGCGGTATTCAAGGATTAGTTCGCTGTCAGGTATTTCAATTTAATATGATATTTTTGAAATTATAGAGATTTGTTGAGATTATTCTCAACAAATACTATGCCTGACATTAAATGATTAGTCTAACAACCTGTTATAATAGAAAAATATAAGAACAACTTTCATTTTATTATAATAGCCTTAATTTTATCATACTCGAAAAAGTTGGTAAACTTTTATACAATGCTCAAGTATTATTTTTAGATCAATATAATTTCAGAGTGTAAACATAACGCAAAGACTAAGATCTATATTTATCGATAGAAGAACCAGTACTTTTATACTTAATCATTAATTCCAGAACCTAGAAGAGTTCGATTAGTATTGAATGTCTTATCTTGTAAAAGAGGGTGATTAATTGAGTTTAAGATTATTAAGTTAAAAGCATTCGCTACTGTTCCAAAATAGATATAGTATTTATACAGTATATACTTTATGATGTTTATATATGTATATATATATATATATATATTAGTATATATATATATATATATATATATATATATATATCTTAAGTGAAAACAGTACTTCGAATAGAAGGGTTTGCTTCTATAATACCGTAGAATAAGATATCTTATCCTATACTTAATATTACTTTATGGCAGATATTAAATTAAGACTGCAGATTATGACATAAATTTACATTAATACATTTGCTATGAAAATAATTAGACAAATACTCGTTTCTTCTAATTATTTTTCAGTTCTAAATTCATCTTTCTGATCTATATTGCTTCCGGTTCTCGGAATACCGTTAAGTTAACCATAACTTCGATTTAAGGACAGACGTCTAATATCTTACTCATATTCTCCACTTACTCGTAGTTTATTCTGCTATTTATAGTAATTTTCCTTCAGTTTTTAATAGATTTTTATTCTGTAGCCTTAAATATTCATACTTAAATTGAAATTTTACTTTTAGGCTCATCTTTAAAACTACGTATGCTTCTACAAGGTTTAATATTAATGAAAAAGTATAGATATGTATTTAGATATTGCAGGGAAACCAGTGACATATTCGGATTTATTGAGCTTTTCTCAAAAAAGAAGTTATGTAGACAGGTGTTATGATAATACTCTTTTTTTCATCATCTATTTGATTAATGGATGTTAAAAGAATTTGGGCTATGCCTTTCTAATAATACTAATAGTAGACTATAAATCGTAGGTTTTCCTATCAACTTTTGTCTAAAAAGTGGACAGAAAATAGTTGATAAATCAACATTAGTATTATTTTCGTATCCATTATCTATAAATTATCACGATCTTTAAAAGTAAAAAGGTTGATCATTTCAAAGTTTTATCAGTGCTGCAACTACTGATTTATTAAAAGTTTTGTGGATTTTTTGGTACAGAAGTCATTATTTTTGCATTTTGATCATTTAAATCTAAAGCTTTATTCACATACAATTTCTGTAACTGTATATATCATAATTGTGGTAATTCCTTCTCTAATTTCAATAGTATTATATTTTAATTATTGAAAGCAAAGGTTAGACATCTTTCTTCGCTTAAATCTGATCCGTGACTATAGTATTTATCATCCTTTAGCATATGTTGACCATCAATAAATTTTACTGATAAATATCCAGAGCACGCTTTCCAACAGCAAGAAATTTGTAACCATTTTTTTATAACATCTAAATATCTATTTAAATACTTTATTCTATATTTCTGCGATTTATTTTAAGCAAAAATCAACAATGAGGACATATGCTGAATAGTTAATATTTTAATATCTGAACAATTCCAATGAAAACTCTAGTCAGATTGTTGTAAAACAATTTTTGGTATGTAAAAATTGTCTAAGAAAACTAATAATATATTTAACGTTAACATTTTAACCTTAAGCATTAAAAATTAGAATTTAATTTTAATTAAAAGCGAAAATCAATAGAAATCCACTATAAACGCTGACATGTCAAGAAGGGAAGGAGCCACAATATTATGAATTCTTAGTAAATATTTAATAGGCGTTTCTTTTCTTTCTTTTCTTCATTTGTTGCAGGCATATATATATGTATATAGCATAATCAAATCTATAATATATATAACTAATAACGTCATTGTTTCTATTTCAGTATAAGAATCATATAAATAATGATTGTCCTTATCAAGTAATCGAGTGCCCTTATGCTGTATCTGGCTGTGGTTTCAACGTAATTCTTTCATATATATACTATATATATATATATATATATAGACAATTTTTTATATTTTAATTTATCCTGCCAATCTAAATAATTAACCTAGTCTCGTTATTTTTTATTTAGTGCGAACGGAACAAAATGAACGAGCATTTGGACTCAAATTCTGATGAACATTTGGATAAAATGTATAATACGTTAACACATCACACAAATTTATTATCAACAACTAGGAAGCAACTAGAAGAACAAGCAGAACATTTAGCTCAAGTTGATACAAAAGTAAATGCAATGGAGAAATTATACGGGTCACAGCTCGTCTGGAAAATTGAAAATTACTCTGAAAAGCTAGAAGAAGCGAAAAGTGGTAAAAAATCAACTATATACAGTCCTCCTTTTTTAACATCCCGACATGGATATAAATTAGCATTATCCGCATGCTTGTATGGAGATGGAAAAGGTTTGATTTTTTCATATTTCCGCAATATAAATTATATATTAGATGATTTATTTTATAATAGTAAAAATTCTTTCACTGCCTAACCATATCATTTTTTTTTTGTCCAATTTATAGTGCGTGGAAAGTGTTTATCTATCTTTGTATGTATTTGTAAGGGAGATTTTGACGCTCTTTTGGATTGGCCATTTAGGCATAAAATAAAGTTTACAATGATTGATCAGAATCCGGATGAATCGAAAAGGAGGAACATAAGTCATATTGTTGAACCTAATATATGTAAAGAAAATATGTCATTTTTAGGGAGACCAAAACTGGAAAGAAACTCTTCGTTTGGAGCACAGAAGTTTGTAGAATTGGAACTTCTACCAACCAGATATTATACAAAAGATAATTGTTTATTTATTAAAGTCGATGTAGATAGCAAACATATGATTTTATTGTGAGATAAAAAACAGATGAAAAAACACAGAACAAGGTCAATTAAATTCAAAATTTTAAATTAACCTATTAACTCTTCTCGTCTTACATTTATTTTCTTTCTTCAGATTCTCTTTCTCTTTTTCTATTTTCTCTTTAGATATACAATATACATATACATGCCTATATACAGTATATCAGCTAGTCTGTCTATATATCTGTCTATCTGTCTATCTATCTCTCTTCTACATACACACGTAAACACGCAGCCCCATCACTGTTAATCTATTCTTACTAATTTTACATTTAACTTTCCTTAAAACAAAAATAAAGAAAAACAGAAATAACAATCGTGTAAATAAACTAAAATGATATAAAGAAAGAAAAAAACTATACTAAAAAGAGAATGTTTATATTTAGCATCTTTTTCTTATTCTATTATGAAAAAGAGGCAAAGTGGCAACAATAATAACAATAAACAACAATAGAGAATAAAAGATTAATATTTTGTAACCTTTGAAAAAGAAAAAGTTTTAATTTTTTATATTTTTTCTCTATTAATGACTTAAAGGCTAAGTTATAATTATTACTACAAATATTTAGTGATGTATATTAAGGTATATGTTGAATATACTTTATGTCACTATCATTTTCGTACCTTTTTATAAATGTATTCATATTTTTGAGGTGAATTGGTAACACTCTCTGAAAAAAACATTGCTATATAAATATATGTGTTTATATTTATATTTAACTATTATAATCTACAGCAATATTTATTCTATTTATTTATTGTAGAGTTCTATGTTGTACTATTTTATAAAGCATATATTTTAAATTGAACTCTACGACTGTCTGATGATTACTACTTGAATAAAATCCAGTTTGATTCATTCACATTTAAATCTTGAGATAGTATTCATATACAGTATATACACGGGAGAGTGAGAGAGAGAGAGACAGCAAAGGAATAGAAATAGAAAGATATATTTTTTCTTTTCTTCCTATATTATAGAGAAATATAGATAGCTGCTACGCTTTGTTTTATTGTCATGTTTTTAGGATATCAAATAACAATAAATCTCTTGGACGATAGATGCATATGGTACTATTACCTATGTTCCCTCTATTTACTGATAGCTTTATAAACGACAGCTGTAGTTGGCTTTTTTTTCAAACTTGCCTTATTCTATTATAAAAATCTTATTTAGGGGAAAATACAATTTACACTCCAATGTTTTTCCCTTTGTGCTCACTGCTTTCTCTTTCTGTGTCTTTCTACCACCTCCCTCGCTGTCTATCTCTCTCTTCATCTCGCTCTTTTAGTTTATTCTCCCTCTATGTCTATACAAAAAATTAGAAAGGAATGACAGATAATATTGTTGTTATAAGAGAAAATAAGTGGTAGTTTTATTAGAAAAAATTTGTTTGCTTAAACCTTCACTTCAAAAACCTAGAGGTTATCTTTCACTGTTTGTTGTAGCTAAATGATTTTGATGTAATGTTGCCTGTTAAAAATGTTACTGAAATATAAATTTATTCCAGTTTTTTAATACTTTTTAATAAAAACAAAAAGTATTAGTTTCTATCAAAATAAGTAGAATTTAATCAATTTATGTTTTAAACAAATATTTTCCGATAATTATCATGTATATCATATAATTCTTCATCATGTTCTCTTAATCTTTATCGCTACGAAAAAGCCGTTATCCGATGGTTGTTTGATCTAGAAAGAAGACGAAAAAGTTCTAATCTATCACTCTGTAAATTAACTTGACAACTAGGTGCTATCTTCTCTCTGAGAATTTTTATATTTTTATTTAAAATTATATATACCCTTTCCTTTCCATCTATTCTAATGAGTTATAGATATCAATAATAATTGGTGAAAAAGAAAATCATCCATAAAAGCAAACCTTCTACTTCATATTTAGAGATTAACAGAATACAATAATGTATGAAAAGAGACATTAGCAGATATATAAATTGAGCTAATTGATCATTGTGAATAGTTTATAAGTATGTTAATTCCATCAACTGTCTTGTCCAAGATATTGCAATAACTAATCAAGAATCTTTATAAATGAATGCTTTTTATTTATTTATATAAATTATTTAAAGTAAGTTTATAGACTAGGTAGAATATAGAAAAGGTTAATTTATGAGATTTCTATAAATATATATATATATATATATGTACTTTACATAAAATTTCAATTAAAGATAAACGTCAATATATTTCCTTGGGACTCTATTACCTTTACTAAGTTCAGATATTTACGCAAACTAATCATGGATTTTTTCGCCTACTCAAAAAGGTAAGATTAATAGAAAAAAAGAGAGAGAGAGAGAGAGAGTCAAGCTGTAACGCTTTTTAACTTTTTTTATATAAAAAAAAATAATGAAAAAGAAAGTTTTTTTTTTATTTCTATTAAAAAATATTTCTGGGAGGGATAAACATTTCTTTTATCAAATTCTTATATAAAAAAATATAGAGAAATATAAAGAAATAAATTAATAGTAAAAGTACAAAAAAAAAACTAAATATTTCATTTTTTTCTCTCTTTTTCATTCATTTTCTCTTGTTTTTGTTTTTATTAAACAGCTTAAACTTTTTCTTTTAAAAAAAAATATGTTTGTATTGTATTGTTCTTTTTTTTTTATAAAAGTTGTATTTTTTTTCTTTTTGTTAGATTGTCCCTATTTTTACCTTTTTATTTCAACTTGAATACATAAAAGGTAAAAAAAAACTTCAAAAGATTGCAGCTATTTTTAGATTTTCATAACTGTGCCCTACAAATTGTAAGACACTCTTTATAATTTGCAATCTTTTATCATCACTAAAAGCTAAAGTATTGTATATGTATATATTTATAGCAAATATTTAAAAAGTTTCTAGAGGGCATGTTCCATATGTATAATTTTACATGAAAAGAAAAATTAGAAATTGCAAAGATCGATTGTCAGAGATAGAGAGAGAGAGAGAGAGAGAGAGGGAGGGAGAGAGAGAGAGAGTGAGTGAGAGTGATAGACGTGAAAAAGAGGGAGTGAGTGGGAGATAGAGAGAGTCAGAGAGATAGAGGGAGAGAGAGAGTCAGAAAGAGAGATGAGAGATAGAAGGATGTAGAAACAGGAAAGAATAAAAAACTTTAAATATTTAAAACAGACTATTTAGCTGATCAAATTTCAGTTAAAAATTCGACTGAAAATACACATTATTCTTTGAATATTTATATCAAACGATTTGATTTCGTATACCATTTCCTCATTAGGTTCAACTCCAGAAGGGAATGCCTCATTACCCAAAGTGGTAACTGGTGTTTCATGATTTATTTAAATAACAGGAATAATGTATCGATTTGTCTATTTAGCTATTTATTCACTAAGGATTTTTTGACAAACCGTTTGTTAGATTAAAAAAGAAATAACGCTAATCAACAATCATAGAAATAGTGAAAGAGAAAAGAGTAGAAAAGTGTCATCAATCTTCCAACAGATGAAATTATATATCAATAAATCTATAGATTTCTTATTTTTGCCTCTTTTTTATAGACTTTATAGTAATAATAGTAATAATTAATAGCATTAATAGTGATATATATCCAATTGAGCATATTTTTCTCTTGAATGTATAATCTTAATCCTCTTTCTTTTTATCTAATAAGTAATTTTTTAGCCTTAAAGCCCAAAATAATAAAACGAGTGTGTTACACGTTAAACGTTTAATATTTTTAGTAAAGGAAACTACTGTTTGCTAAGACAATTATTTTAGCCTTAGAGAATTGTATTCACTAAATACGCCTTTAAAAAGTAAGAAATTTATTACTCGTAACTAATCGCCTATAGCTATATCCACTAACGACAATTGCCCGCAGTAAAATTGTTATTCTATGTTAAAGACGCCATTTACCTATTAGTACCGGAAAATATTTTTCACATCTTTTCTTATGAAGATCAGGTTTGATACTTAAATAATAATTTCTTCCCAACTAATCTATGCCTTCCTCTATATAATTATAAAAGCTTGTTAAGTAAAAAGTATATAAATAAATACTCATAAAAATCCAATTATCTCTATGAATGGAACTTGCGTTTTACACATTTCTTCTATTCTGTTCAGCATTTCTTATGAATATCATAAAGAGAGATAAAAGTTAAAAGAAGAGAATATATATATCTCTAGTATATATATATATATATATATATAGCTATATAACGTTAACATTTTTATACGGTGTATATTATATGTGTATATAATATATTGTATTTGCTTTATGTACTCTTACATATAGGTGAAGAATCTTTTATTACACTCTTCTATCTAATATATTCAAATTTATGCTTTACAGCAAATACTGCAAGCGTTTTAAATTATATATATAGAATTATTATCAAAATTCTAGTGGCGCTACCTACAAAAAACGTATAGCTTTCGCATAGCGAATCAGACGCTCCATCAGGCGTCGAACGCCGTTTTTTTTGGATTGTCTCTATCAGGATTTAAAATTCGTTTATATGGTAAGCTTCCAGTTCTTTGCAGATAAAGAACATAAAAAGTAGAAGAAGATAGGTTTTTTTGATTCTTTTCTTAATTTAAATTAGCTTGTTGAAGATTAACTTTTACGTTAACCTCTTTCTATTTCTTAGAAAAAGAAAATTTCTTCCCTTTCCTGCTTTTTATCTTTCAATTTCTTCCTTTTTTATATCTAAATTAAAGAAAAGAAAATTAACTTTTTCCTCTTTTTTTTTTCATTTTACAAAAGAGTAAGTCACTTTAAGTTCTATTTGCTTAAAAGTGTCTATTTGATAGAGGAAAATGTAATCAAATGAGAAATAGAGAATTCAAAAGGTCATTACCTGAAAAGTAGGCAACAGGAAATAGAAGAGGAGGTTAAACTAAGATTTAACGTTAAGTTAATTAATTTTTTCTTGTTATATACTGTATACAGTTTATATTTATATATGTATATGTATTAGTATATACTGAACATACGTTTGCATGTGCTGAATATTTTATATCTTTCTACGTATCTTACACTTCAAGGTCAAGAAATCAATGCATTTGGCAGCTTCCATTTTAAAAATATTACTATATTAAAATAAATATATAGTTTTTTCATAGAATCTTTCACTTTGTCTTTTCCCAATTTATCCATAGTGTTATTTATAGAGTTGTTCACTTTTTAGGACAATTTTTTAAACATTTATGACTTTATTTTCTCTAAAAGGCGGAAAGATATGGTACTTATTTATATAAATATATATATTTAGAGTATTTTTATTATAATTATAAAAAAAATATGACAGAATGACGGAAAATATAAACAATTTACTTTTATATTTATTTAAATACAATAATAATTTTCTTACGATTAGAGGCTATAAAAGAGATTGATGAAAAATGAATTTAATTGTTATATTTGTTTTTTTAAAAAAAAAAAGAAATAAACAAAAACCCGTTAAAAAATTGATTATATGGTATAACAAAACATTCTTCATCTATAAATCTTGAACAATAAAGTATAATACTATCACATTTGAATTTACGGATCGAAATTCTTATTTTTAATTAACTCTATCAAGTTAAGAGCACCACTCTAATTAATATTTCTTCTTTAATCAAAATGAGTAAATTGAACAATAACTTATTCATAAATTAGAATTGAATATTAAAAGAAGGTATGCGTATCACGTAAAGAGATTTTACTATCAATTAATAATGTTTGCCGTTATTAACAATTAAGTAATAGATACTCCTCTACAACTCTTTTTTTTGTTCTTTCTTCTTTATTAAAAATGTATACATAACAATGAAAAAAGGAGAATAAAAAGAGGGAAATATCTGGTTTGTCTTAGCTTACAGTCTGTTCAGAATGTTTACTTCAAATAGGAGACCTAAGAAAATCAAAAAAAAGTATAAAATGTATGTGAGATGTGTAAATCTCTCTCTGTGGCTTATTCCCATTTGAAGTTTCTTTTTTAACATAATCACTTCCGGTTTAATCCTGTCTAATCAAAGAAAATTCCATTTTTATACTTTTCTTCTTCTATTCTTTTTAGGAGATTTAGAAGAAAGACTCGTATAATTAGTAGCTTAAGACAACAACAAAGTTTTAATTGAGTTGGAAAAAGTTTAAGATTAATAAAAAGCAATTATTAAATTCCATTAGTTGAGACAAATTGTAACACAACATACCTTTCTTCAATCTTTAGTATAAAAATTGCTTATACTGTATATACAATCAATTATAGATAAAGTGAAAGTATATATATATATATTTATATATATATATATATGTATATGCGGGGGTTTTGTTTCAAAATAAGGATGTATGAAATGGCTGTTAAAGGGGAAAACATAAATATTTTACTATTATTATTAGTATGAATTTATATAGAGTAATAAAAGTATTATTGCGGGTGAACCTCTTACCCAAAATGAATATCTGTAATAAAAAAGACATTAACAATTTCTCAATATAATATACATAATAAATAAGTTGTGGGAGGTTTGTTAAACACCTTTTATTCACTTTCCGTTTTTCCCTTTAATTCTTTTGTTCTTCTTTTAAAAAGAATAATAAATTGAATTGTTATTTTTATTATTTTGAACTTAAACTACGATAATTATATTTATAAATATCTTTTTCATATCTACTAATATTGAATTATTAATAGACAAAAGTATTAATTATTTCATTTGTGTCTTCACTCTGACACATTTTATAACTGAAGAATAATCTCTTTCGATTTTAGAAAGAAGAAATGCTGTATATATATGTATAATATATAATATATATAATCTTATTCATTGACCTTGAATCAACTATTTCTATTGTATTTTACAAATAAGATATATAAAGACTAAATTAAATTATTTCGTTACAACTATATTAAATGGATACAGATTGCTTCTTTTTCAAAAGAAAAGAAAGGAAATACAACAGAGATAAAAATCAAGACTAGTACTGATTAGACAAATATATTTCTGATAAACGACCACTTTTTAACCTAATTGAATCACGTACATATATTACATTCCACTTATAACGATTTAAATATAGCACGTAGTCAATCTTTTTTCTTACCCTTAAGCAATAAACAACGGATTATTTTCTTGAAAAATAAACCGATTAGTGAAATATTTATGGAAAATTTTACTTTTTATCTCTATCTTTTTTTTTTTAAAAAGAAAAAATAGATTTATTACTTCAATATGTTACAAGAATTTTTATTTGTTCATATGTATATAACATCATATATTATAATTTATATTTGTATATATAAGATGTCTGTATATTTTTTCGCAATTACTTCATTGTTTCACTTCAATTAGATATATATCAACTATACTAAATATAGTAATATTTAGTCTAAAGGTAACTTTTTTCTATCAGGTATAAAATACGTGATTTAAGTTCGAATTGCGCCATAACGTAAGAGCTTTAAAAGAACGTGAGAAAGCGATTCATCTCTTTTACTTTGATTGTCTAACTACCCTTATAGAGAAAATTATTATTTAATTGGTTGAGTAACTTGGTTTGAAAGAGAATTCTATAGATAGGCTAACAGATTATAAAGCTGTTATTATTCTCTGTCTGTATTTTTCTATCCTCGCTTCCTCTCTCTTTTTCTGTCTGCCTGTCTTCCTGTCTGTCTGTCTGCCTCCACTCTGCTCTTGTATATCCTCTTGACTTACGTCAATTGTAACTACTAATACTTTAAAAGTATTACGAAGCAAAAGTTTGTTCTTAGAAAAGAGACTATAACTTTATATTTAGAGTTTCCGCTATTACTTTGAATATAGAAAGGAGAGAGTTTTGGCATTTCATTTTGACAAAAGTACTTATATTAGCATAAAAAGTCATCTCGAGGGATTATAGTGAACTATAAACAGTACATATAGTAAATTGTATGATTTTCTTTTACTTTTAAGCATATAAAAGAAGTATATCCGGAAAGAGAATTTAGCAAAAGGGAATTATTGTTACTAAAGGAAGTAAATTAAGACCTCGATCAAAAGATTAATACCCGATCAACCATTAATAAGGGGATAATGTATAGATTTTGTATATAAAAAATATTTCTCATTGTATATAGAGATATTATTTCGAAAGAAAAGAATTTTTACAAAGCCTTTATAAATAATAAACTGTAAATTTGTATATATTTTAAAAAAGAATAAAAAACAGAAATTTGTTCCCCTCGAATCAATACTCAAGCATCAATGCTTTAGATGTTCTATGAAGCCTATAAATGGAAGAGACGGAATAATTTTTATCTAGGTTTCTTTTACGCAATATGAATTTTTTTAAACCGGAAACTTGAAATAAACTCTAAAATTCTTCCCTAATTATCTATGAAATCGTGCTTAATGGTTAATTTGAGTGGATAGCGTGTTGCTGAATAAGTTGATTCCGATTTTAAATATTAGATATAATAAAGGAATAAACGATTTATATACGTATAGACAGAGATGAGAGTGGGAGGAAGATGGGGGAGTAGTTGAAAAAAACTATACTCTATATATGATATATATTACCCAATGAAGTTGCAAAATAAAACACAAATTAATAATGTAAAGAAGATAGTGGTAGTTCAAAGAATAAAAAATGAATAAAAGAAAGACACGGGAGATAATTCACATGAACTTTTCGATTTGAATAATTAATTCAAAAGTAACCTAATATACACAATAGACTGTTTTTTTGCTGTGTTGTTATAATTTTTGGAGAAAGAGGATAAAAAAGAAAAATAATATGTTAAAAGAAAGCCTATTGAAACGTTAACAAAGTTAATTAATTATTTTCCTTTATACTATAACTACTTTATAATTATCATTAATACAAAAATTGAATAATAGCATCAATTATTTTGTCAATAGACAAAATACAATAGATAAATATATTTATTATCCTCACAGGAGAATGTGTGAGGTTGTATTTTTAATATATTCTACTCTTATCGTTATCGCAATTATCTTCTCTTATTAGAAGGTAATATAAGAACTCTATTCATTTTCTCCTTTTGTTAAAAAGTCTTTTGTAACCTCTTTTGAAAAAAAATGTTTCATGTTTTAATATTCTAAGCTAATGGAAATTTATTAATAAGCATTAAGCATCGTCTGTTTAAAATTTATTTTCCGGCAATTCTTTACCTTAAGGGAATGATTTCTTTCAGTAGTCGTATTATTGTACCTTTATATAATTTTGTTGTATTAATAACAATCAACTAATGCATTATATAGCTCTTTTATTTTAATCTTCACACGATCAAAATCCTTTAATTAAACCTTTTTTTGGCTCTATTTGTTTGATTTCCATTTCCGAAATATTTATAGTCCTATAAACATATTTTTTTATATCTATAAATATATTATCTAGTTTCAAAATGCTCTTTATACTAGTTTTTTTTTTAAAGTGTATTTAATTTAATCTCCATAGCCTCCATTCTTTAAGTATGTATTGAAATCTCCTGCATAGAACTATTGTATAATCTAATTTTTATTTTTTTGTGTTAAATACACTTAGAAAAAGAGTGCGAGAGGGGGGAGGGAGGGAATGAGAGAGGGTGGTAGGAAGAGATATGTAAATTATATTTTAGCTACTCTAAGCAATTAATTTATCTGTACAATTTTAATTAGAGAAAAAAATTCTACATTTATTCTCCTCATGACAGGAAATGAGATCACAAGTGTCTATCATGCGTGTAAGAATATGTAAATCAATCGCATATATATATATATATATATATATATATTTTAATATTCTTATCTTCTCTTTCTGGTTGAAATAGTGTTTTAAAAAATTGGATTATTAAATAAAGTGATAAATTTATTAGAGAAATTTTTTTACGTAATTCTTACTTTCATATTAATTAACGTTAATTACTTTATCAACTCGACATATTTGTTTATTAACATCTATCGATAATTTATATTTATCAAGCTATTAATTATATTTTATTCAATCAGATGAAAATCAATTTAAGGAGATTGTTAACTTCCTCCATCCTGCCGATACTCTTACTCTGCCTAACTAGTAAAGTATCATGTTCGGTAAATTTGTGCGATTACGACAAATGCGAAAAGAAACTGGCAGAAACTGACACGATTCCCGTACAAATCGTCGACGTTTGCGTCAACTGTGGAAATTATTGGCCTCAGCTTTTAGATGTAAATTTCTGTTGTAGATGCGACCAGCACGTATTCATGCATTGTTTGAAAGCCGTAAGATCTGGAAAGAGACGAAAATGAAAAAAAAAAAAAAAAAACTACATAAATCTAAAAAGAACTAAAAAAAAAATTAACATATAACACAAAAATCAACAAATAAACAACCAACATAAACAAAAAAGTAAATAAATTACAAGATGAAGAAGAAAAAAAAAAAATAAAAAAACGATATGAAGAAAAGTTTTTAAAATTAGTATTCTATAAAGATAATTAATAATTTAATAGCTATAATAAAACATAAACAAAGATATATATAAGGAAAAAGTGAAAGATTATTATTAAATACATTATTTATATATAAATATACAAAAAAAGAAAATTAAAAAAAAAGCATAAAACAAAAGTTAAAAAACAAAAAAATTTCTCTTCTAAAAGATTAAAAAAGAATTGTAAAAGTTTTAAAGAAAAACATAATTGAAAAAACAAGAAAAAACCTTTTTTCTTATTCGTTTTTTTCTTTTTTTTTTTCCTCTCTTTTTTTTTGTTTCAATGTTTCAAAAGTGCAAAATCGAAAAAAATTCACAAAAAAATATTTAACACAATGTCGTGAAAAAAGTAAAGAAAAAGAAAGAAAAACATAAAAAAAAGCAGTTATTTTTTTTCTATTGGTTTTTGTTAATAGATTCAACATTCATTTATCCTATAACAGTAAAAATGTAAAACAAAATAAGCGATTTGAATTGCTAACTTTTAAGAGAGATTTTCTCTATTTTCTTCTATAATTTACCATTTTGAAACGTCCTGTTTCGGGAAAATTAATGTTGGACTAAAAGCCTAAACCATTTACCATTAGTCAATAACAATGGCAATATATATAAACCGTATTTGAATAACTACCTTATATACATTTTGTATCTATATAGAGAGATATCGAAGAAAAAATGATTAATATGATGTCATGACAAAATGTTCAGCCAGATCAAATAACATTCCTTACATATTTTAATTAATCTTCTTTTCTCAATGAAATATTCACAAGAGATAAAAAATGATTTTACAAATTATTTCATTAACAATACCCACTTAACTAATAATAATCAAAAATATTCATATCATTCTCTCGTCTTTTACTTATTCCCCCTTTTCCACATTCTTCCATTCTTCTACTTGGTCACCTTCTTCTCCTCCTCCCTCTTTTTCTTTTCTTTCCAAATTTATGCTAGAAACAAGACATAGATGGCGTATTAGGTCAATATTAGGTAGGAACTTCCTCGCACACTGAACCGTTTAGATTCAGTAAGAAAGTAGGATGTAAGCGCAAGAACAAATCCGAAGGAGTTATGCTAGAAATATTTGAGATATTATCTCTGGTAGTATAAAAACAATATTTAAATATTTAAAAAAAAGAGAATTGAAGAAGGAGAAGAAAGGATACAGTTTTTTTTTTAATACTTGTAAGTATAGACCTTTCTTATTAATTAAAATAAAGAAAATAAACTAAATTATTAAAAAAAAACCATGTAACGCATTACTTTATTGTCAATTCTTCTTGTAGTTTATATAATATATATACTATATGCACTGTTTATACTGTATATATGTATATCTACAATAGTAAAACTGTCTATTTACACAGCTATATATAAAAGACATTATATGCTTTTATAAGGATATTTACATTTACATATTTAATTATTTTACTAACATTTATCACCTATTATCAATTTTAGCCTAATGCAGACAAACATTGAAATACCAAACATCAATGAAGAGAATACCATCGTTCTTCATGAGTCAGAATGTAATGGAGAAACGCAAGATACTATACCAAATTATAGTGTAGCTTTGGCTCTCTTTACCACCTTTTTTTGCTTTTGGCCAATTGGAGTTGGAGCTCTTGTCAGTTCCCTTAGGGTTTGTCTTGAATGTTTTACACAATACGTAATAAGTATGAATATTCATCTACCAAAATTCTAGTACAATCACTATTTAACGACTCAACCATCGAGAGTTAAGTAATAAGGAAGTTCAAATATGGAAATGTTTTACAAGAAAATTTGTCTAGAAAGTATCATCCAACAAAGGGGGAAATTGTAGTTTACGTTTAAATTAAGAAATCTCTTAGTAACGGAAAGTTAAATAGAGCTATGGAAATTGCTTTTCCAGTGACGAAAAAAAGGAAGAGAGAGCAAGAAAATAAATTCTCTGTTTTTGCGATAGATTCTTAAATTAGATACCTTAATCGTGTTAGAAATCCTAGGAAATTAACTTTTAATATAATTTTAACAGACGCGACGAGCCCTACAAAGAGGAAATCTGTCATCTGCTAAGGCAAATGCTAAAAGCGCTAGAAGTCTGACTTTAATTAGCATAGGAATCGGAATTATTTTATGGGTTGTCATTGGAATATTGCTTGGTGTTATTTTTGGTTTATCCTTCTAGAGACAATCTAATTATCATTAGTGTAACGAAATAGAGAACAAGTTAGAAATCGTTAATTAAACTAAGAGAAGATGTATGACTTATAATCTATAATAAAAGATTTTTGTATATTGAATTTATTTCTTTTTCTATAATTTATTATAAACACTTGGTAAAAAGAATAATTAAAAAAATAAAGAAAAACCAAAGACAGGTAAACCTTAGAAAATGTATGATTGGCAACTATTTACTTTTTTATTTTTCTTTGTCTTTGTTCCAGTGAAAAAACGTTGTTACACTTTCTTTTCCTTTCTCTTTCTTTCTCTTTCTCTGTCTCTCCTGTTCTGTTTACATAAAAAAGTATTATAGATGAGTTGTATTGTATTAATAATAATATTCGTATCAGTGTATAATTTTTTTCTTCTCCTTTTTCTTTTCCTTCTTCTTGTTCTAAAATAGAATAATAAAAGAAGATAACAATTATACAGAGTAAATAAAATAAAATAAAAAAATAAACGAGTTTAGGACAAAAGTGTCTTTACTAGCATCTTAACACTTAAATAGAAGAAACATGTATAAATACTAATTCTACATGATGTACAACTGTAACATTATATACAAGTTATATATACATAATATTATTGTATTGTTTTAATCAGGACTAAGTTTAAAAGATGACTTCTTTGTAAGACTCGACCGAGATCTTATATCTTCTGGTTTAATTCGATTAATCCATGTAACCAATGAAGAATTTGAAATTCCTCTTTGTAAAGTTGGTATACTTGGTCTAGAATTTCCAATGTTATTATGATTATTGTTATTATTTTCATTACTAAATTTACGGCAACAGATAATTATTTTAAGTTCTTTCTTGAACATTTGCAAACCAAAACAATAGATTAATGGATTTAAGACGGAATTTAATAATAGTATTTGAAAAACTATTAATATTACTATTTGGCTTATTTTCTTCCTACCGTAGTATTCACACCATAAATAGATATTAAAAGGCATCCAACACCCAAGGAAAACTGCAAGAACAACTGCACTCATTTTTGTTGTTCTCATATGACTCTTTTGTAATGCTCTATTGAATATTGACCTTGGTGTATCCTCCGCAAATTTAGACATTTTTTCAACTCTTCGCCAACTCGTATAGAAAATGACTATGTATAAAAATATTTTTAATAAAACCAATAAAAGAGAAATCGGAAGTAGAAAAGCTTTAACATACATCTCTGAGAAAATCGTTTTCATTTCACATTTTTCACCTTTAAATTTTTGGGATGATTATCAATTCTAGAAGCTAAATATTAATTAAAAATCTATTGCTTTGATTACTTGTATGTCTACAATAGTTTAATATTTTATCATAATTGACAATCTACATCTTTATCGTTATATATATATATATATATATATATATAAATCTTATAAAGTGGTCTAGTATTTGGACAGATTATTTATTTCATATTAAAGAAACTAACTATCTTATCTAAAGTAGAAGTATGAATTAATTATTTATTCTGCTTAAGGGAGATAGACACAGAGAGAGGGAGAGAGAGAGGGGGAAAGAATTATAGGGATAAATTGAGAAAAATACCAAATAAAAGAATTAATAGAAAATTAAAAAAACATAAATCTTGACAGCTTTGTATTATTGTTTAGTCGGTTATCCTCTAGGGTATCTCTTTGCTATAATAAAAATACTTAGTTTCCTGGTTAGTCGATAGGTGGCAGCATCGGATAACTATTTGGCCTTCCTTTCTATCCATTCTTTTTTAAGTAAAATGAAAGAAAAATTCAAATTAATATATCATAGACTACAGACAAATAAAAGGTTCCTTGGCTCTCTTCCTTTGTTATTTACACTGTCTATATGTCTATATTTCTTTCTCTCTTTCCTTATTCTTTACATATTCGACGTTATTCTTAAAAAGTATTTATTACGTAATGTCGTTTTATAGATTTATATAGTTTGTTATAAAACGTATACTAGAGAATACTATATAGATATATAGATAAAAATTTTTGACATACAAATGAATACAGTTCGTTATAACTTTTATATTCCTATAATAGCTATATTATTATGACAATTTGCTAGTATTTGCATAATCATCCCTACCATCTCGACTTTTAGATACGGATACTGGTAATACTCCAAATAGTAGAATGGATCCTACGTTAATAATTGTACAGAGTACGATTATACCCTTTCTAGAAACATTTCTTCGGTAAAAGAAAGGTAAAACAACTGCTATGAATCTGTCAAAGGTTATAGCCAACAACGTTTGCATACTCATTGCAAAAGGTACAACCATTACCAGGTATCTCACTGCGCAACCAACTCTAGGTTCAAACCACGCAGGACGCCATAGAGAAGCTATATGCACACTTAGGAAGGCACCAGTTGCTAAATTTGTCAAAGCCAATTGTATGAGATAATAGTGTGTAAGAACTGACCTTAATTTCTTATTCTTAACAAAGGCTATAAGAACAAGACCATTTTCGACGACAATAATTGTCATGAAGATAAATTCAGTTACAATAAAAAGGGTTGTCATGTTTTCGTCTACAAAAGCTAATGATTCGAAAGAATAGTAGTAAATGAACCGATGCAGCTGCAAGTTCGATTAAGATGAATCCGTTTCTTATCTCTTGTTTACTATGTTTATTTCATTTAACAGATAATTTAGTTTGTCATGCAAACGAAATAAGTATACTTTAAAAGATTAAGTCTAAAATATTCTCTAAAAATAATGTCTTTTTCTTTCTTTATGGAATGCTTCATCCTTTCCTTTTTCATTTTCCTTCTCTTTCCTTCTATTTCAACTAATTTTAACTCTTTTCTTCTTTCTGAAAGAAAGTACTTTGATAAAACGACAGCCTTAGCCCACTTATGCTCTCCACCTACTCTCTATTCTTTTCGCTCTTTTCCTGAATCACCTTGCAATTTTCGTCTTCTTATTTTTCTTATAGTATCCCTTATTAGATTTATACTCATCTGTGCACTTACTCGAACGACTGGAAGACATAATATCCTGAACATTCTTGACATTGATTTTTCCCAAGTCTTTTTGCCAAAGTTTTCGTTCCTATATATCGTTTATAAGAAATTCCCAGTTCTTATATTTAATGAATTCGTTTACATTCTTTCATCTTCAAATGCATCTAATATAGATATAAATGGATATATCATTTCGTATTTATGTTTAATAAATTCTCTATATAACATGTCAATTTTTTCCCCTTAAATTTTCTCGTTATCTTCGTAATATAAAAATTATTATTATTTCTTTTTAAGTAAACGTGACTGCTGGCAATGTTTTTTCTCTTTCTATCAACTAGATTTACGAAGATGGGCAGATAGAAGAGAGCAAAGGAGAGAGAGAGAGAGAGAGAGAGTGCATAAGAGAGAGAATGAGAGGAGGGAGAGAGAGATAGCTATAAGTGTGTGGAAGAGAAGTGGGTATTTGTAGGTATAACAGTTAGTACAAATAGAGGACTTTCCTAGAAATTTGCTAGAAGATTTATATATATATATATATATATATATATATATATATATATTTACTTAGAGGATTTTTAATGTAATAACCAATTTGAAATGAGAGAAAGGATTATATAAAAAAAACAAAAGATAAGTAATATTCAGTACATTTTCCCTTTTTCTTCTTTTTTATTATAAGAAGGTTCATTTCTCTAATTAAAAAGAAAACCAACCAATAAAAAAGCTTATAACCTGAATAAATTACAAATATCTTTATATATACAATATATAAATTATATATATATATATATGTTCTAATAGGTTAACAGAAATGAAAAGAAATACTATACACCTAGATTAGACAGTAACTGTTACTTAAAGGCCATCTTTCCTCTTTTCTTTTGCATTTTTTATTGCTAATACCTACTGCATTATTATTATTATTATTATTATTATTATTATTATTACTATATAAACAACATAACAATACAAGTCTATATTATTTCATTTATTTAGCTTTATTATTAATCTGTAAAGTTATATATTTACCTTTGCTTTGTTGTTTTTATATATTAGCATATTATATACAGTATATCTTTCGTGTAAAATTCTTGGTCTATATTTTTACATTGAACATCTAAGTGAAAAATTTCTTTCTCGTCACTTTCATTATATACAAAAACACAATTAATTTTCATGGATAAAACATTTAGACCTAACTATTAGCGTCTTTTACAGTTCGTATAAGCCTATATTTTCTATTCTGAAAGTACAAAACGATCTTCACAGCCAGGTAGAAAACGAAAAATAATGAAACTATGGCCAAATACGTTAGCTTGAACATGAACATTCCAAAATCAGCTAGGATAAGAGCTGCTATCGGTGGCATTATCATCATTCCAGTACAAACAGCAATGTTATAGACTCCTGCAACTTTTCCAGATTTTGGTAAGCCCGTATCCTCGAATGACATTAGAGAGGAATATAGATTCGACATACCAAAAGCAAACAAAACTGAGCAAAGCCATGGTATAAACGGCCATCTTTCGAGGGCAAGAGTCAATATTCCAGCGGATGGAAGCATAATTAGGAAATCAATGAGAACGAGTTTCGAAGGTTTTATGCACCTTACAGCGAATATGGAGAAAAAATTAAATATCACTTTAGACATTTGATAAACGCCTAGTACTATGGTACTCAATTCCTTATCCCAGCACAGATGATTGACCAAAACGTGCATGAAAAGAGCGGAGAAACTATAGTCGAAACTTCCTCCTAAAGCCAATAGGCATGATATAAAGAAAAGGCTAAAGGCCTTGTAAACATTCCATGAATCATCCTTTCTTTCACCAGGTTTTTTGTCAATTACGCCTTTCTTTCTCCTCAGTATTTGAAATTCGCTTAGACAAAACAAAATAGAGAAAGGAATAAATAGTAACGAAGTTAATAATCCAGTGATGAAGAAGGCATAAGGTATCCTCGACTCCTGCGGTTGGCTTATTCCACTGGTATTCGACGAAATATTGAAATATTTTATTGGACATTTAGTTGAGTTGGTTTCTTGATTGTACTTATTCGATATTTGCGAAACAAATGGCTCGACAATAAAGGGAATTATTCCCAAACCAAATAAAAATGCAACGTTTACTGCTTGAATCATTTCCTTTGATTTCTTACCGAAGAGGCGTAGACCCAACATTATATTACCAGTACATAAACCCCCATTGCAGAAACCAGCCAAACCCTGTAGGGCACACATTCCTAGAAGGTTCTTCCACCATCCCGAAGCTATAACGCTTCCTCCTTGGATTAAAAGAGTTATTGCCAACACTAAAGGATAATGTAAGCAATCCAATAATAGCCCAAATACTACGCTGGCCAAAATGGATGCTCCTCCGCGCCAAATGAATACCTTTGATGTATCATAAACTGACGCATTGACTTGAGCGGAGAGATCGAGGAGAGCAGGAGCCAGAAGACCAGCATTGATACCCTATAGAAACGTAAAGATTGTAAAACTGATAATATTATAATCAGAAACATTATTTTATTGATTATTTTTAAAAAAGTAAAAGTTATAAATATGATTGATTTAACAAAAAAAAAGGGAATGATTCTTAAATTCTCTCCCATCCTCCTCAAATGAAAAAAGACAAAGAGAAAGAAAGGAATAAGCGATTTTTTTCTATTGACATATCTAGACAATTTCCGATACCTATCAGATATTTACTGCATAGTAAATCGGTAGTAAGAAAATGGGAATTCATGCATAAATTTAGATCTTATTCGACTATAGATTTTCCTGTCACCAACACTTAAAGGGGATCTAAACGGAAAATTCGTATTCGATTTAAAATCTCATTATTTATCCAATTGCCACTTTATTTCAGACTTATTTGACAATTTTTAACAATTGCCTTTATATATCAAGAATGCAATATTTCATAAAATATGACTATATATATAGATATATATATAGTATATACGTGTATATAGATATAAATTGGTGTGTATGTCTGTAGATGTCTGAATATCTTGTAAATATTCATTTATAAAGCACTTATAATAAATATTTGGATATAGGGAAAGATATATAATATAATAATAATCGTATATAAGTATAACAAAGATGATAAAACTTTTATAATATCAAGTGTAGCGCCTACAATAGTACAATATATTTAAAGAATTCCAGAATAAGATTGTTAAAAGGCCTTGTTCGTAATATTAAAAATGTGAACATTGCCATATTATCAACGTTTTATATTAATTATTAATATTATTACTATTATTATTATTATTTTATAGTAAAAGAGAAAGATTCCTAATGAATAAAAAATATATATTGGAAAAGTAATATACTGTAGATGCAGCTTTTTCAACTTATTTTATTTGAGTAAAAACATTTTCTGCACGTACTGCCTCGAACCAATGATTTTTCTATCTTTCTAACTCTTTTATTCACTTACAGACACGCATACACAAGTATATATAGTATATACTATGTATACTGTTTTATATATAGAGTATATACTCTGTGTCTCTCTTTTCTCTCTCTCTCTCTCTCTCTCTCTTATTCGCCCTATGTCTCGCTCTTTTTTTCATAAATCGTACACTATTGATTCTGCTTGGTGCATTCTATCGTATTTTATATATATTAGTATTTAATAAAAAGTTCCTCATTTTTAATACATATACTATATTTGTACGCTGTTTACATTAGTAATCCGTAAACAACGTACTGTATGCGTTTCCCGTATATCAGCTTCTCCCTTACGCCAATATACAAGTATCAGAAGTGAAATATAATTTATACTAAAGCTGTTTAAGCCATAGTAAATTGGCAAATATCTTTAATATATTCTTAATTTCTTGCCTTTCTACTTTTTTGCTTTTAACTTTGCCAACTCTAGATTAGGAATTTTTGGTAGAATGCTTTAGAAAATGTCATACTTACTGCTATAATAGATGATAAAAGGACCACCAGTACGTAAAATGCTGTTCTACACGATATATTCCTTCCATGTCGTCTTCCTTTTTCACCTTTACCGATAGAACCTTTACAGTTTTCGTCTATTAAATCATTATCGCTTTCCAGAAAGTCCCTGCTTCCGGCTCTGCTTGCAACCCGGCTGTTTACAGCACTTTCATCGATGAACCTAAATGGACTTTCCTCAGGTTTCAATTTAGGCTCAAAAGCCATAATAAAATTGCACCAATTTATATATTTAAACCATGTAGAATGCTTTGCAGACAGCTGACTACTCTAGTGCGGTTCACGATCAATATTTTATTACAGCGTTGTGAATTAGTTCCAATGCCATCTAGTGTAAATTTTTATTTACTCACATTCCTATAAAATCTAACATCATTTTTATATAACAAAGTATATATTTGAAAAGATCTGCGATATATAGATGTAAAGGTTAATAAATAGGAAAGTTAATATTCCAGTATTATAACAATAATATCGTATTGATTGATTAAGATTAAATAGTTTACATATCACTAGTTCAATGTTTCTAGTGCAGTATGTTATTATTTATTCTATATTTATTTGTTTTATTTGTATTTTGGTAAATGTTGCTTAAACCAAAATATCACTGTAACATACATATTATACTGTATGTATACAGTATAATTGCGTAAAATGAAGCGACGTTTTATAAATATTTAGCACTTTCTAACCTATAAAGAAGATAATTAAACCGCTAGTAAATAGTAAAATGTTTAAAGCAAGTAGTTTAAGTATTATTGATAAATATCAACGTAAAAGTAAAGATATCTTGATAACTAAATATACATTTAAGTAATAAAAATATTGAGAAAGAAATAATTGCATTCTTCTTTTCTATTATCATTTTCTATCCATCTCACCCTAAGTCTCTCGTTCTTTTTATCTTTCATCCATTCTCTCCATTTTACTGATTTCTTCTCACAAAAAAAAAGAAATCGATTAATTGATTTTTTTTAACGTACTTTTTTTTAAAGGTTAAGTAGTTAAAGAGAAAGAGTGGTTTCTCTTCTTTCTCTTTATATTAAGGGAGAGGCAATATCTTAAATTTTAAATCCTTTGAGAGACGGCTGCAAAATCCTGATTGTCGCATTAAGTTTAAAATTGTTTTGTTTTTCTTTTTTTCTCATAAAATTCGATCTGGTTTTATTTATATTTTTGATTAAAAATTAGCGAAAATGTTTCATGATACAAAGAGATAAGAATTAAGAAAAAACCTATACATGTATGGTGCTTCACATGAAAATATCTAAATGCTCAAAACGGTCACTAGTAACATCTACTATCTACTTTAATAGCATGATAAGGGTTTACAAATATAGTTAAAAAAATTCAAAGAAATAAGATTATCCTAACTACTTGAATACTTTCCAAAAAACTAATCTTCATCAACTGTATCTGGAAGGTGAGCATTCTTTGTTTCAGGTAAGAGGAGTGCAACTAGACCAGCAGAGAAAGAAATACACCCCAAGACTATGATCGTTGGTGTTTTATGCGTTTTTGCCTAAACAGTTTTTTTTTGTCATAAAACAATAATTTATTTATTAAGGTCATTGAAACATACCGAATAGGCTACTGCTGGACTTAACGCCGAACCAAATCTACCAAAGAAAGATGCACCTCCAACTACAGAATTTCTAACCGACGTAGGAAATAGTTCTCCAGTATAAAGCCAAATCATTATGAAACTAACAGAAATTGACAATTTTCCAATCATTGCTAAGATAAAGATGACTGTATCGTCAGACAGAAAAACGGTAATCAAAAGAAATATTCCTCCTAGGAGCATTGCTGAGCAAATTGGGTATTTACGACCGATAAAATGGGTTACTGGGATCGCCACCAAAGTACCTATTATCTCTACAAGACCAGATATTATGAAGGCAATATGAATTGGTTGTTCAAAGTCGCCACTCATCAATGAAAGACCATAGTAAACACCAGAATTTGCAAACCTAAAGTTATTATCAGCATAATTGTGTTTTAAATAACATTCATTTTCCTAAAAGAAGGTAACAAAATATAAATCAATATACCATTACATATAGTACATTACTATATATATCATTGATAATTAATAGTTAATAATACCTTTTAATTTCAATATTTTACTTAAAAGTGCACTGTTCATATTAAATAGTGTACCAAAATCATATTTATTTTAATCTTTTTCCTCTTAAATCTAGATTATTTAAATTCAATTTCCCCTTTTTCAACTATAATACATAACGAAAAGAAATTTAGAACAATGAAAGAGAAAAGAGAGAGTAAATTATTAAATTTAATATTTTCTCTTAAACGTGACTTTTAATGCAGTAATAGTACAAAGTTATAGATTCTTCTATATGCATATATATACATATATATAAATTTATACTGTAGTATATTTATAGAACACATAGAGCTTAGCAAATAGGAAGACAACAATTTAAGGAATTACTTAAGTTTCATATTGTTATTATTTAATTCAAAGTTATATTCCTTTAATATATCTCTATCTATTATTATGAAAATAATTTTTGTCTGCTAGAGGTAGCTGCAATACTGTACTACTGTAAAAGTCTATTATACAGTGTGAGTCATGTTTTACTAGATCTGTGTTAATGCTAAACTCCTTCACTTCTTATTTTCCCTTTAAAAGCATAAAATAAACGACAAAGTAAAAAGTCTATTTTTAAAAAAATGAATTCAATTGTAAATCTATAATTAGATAGAAAATCTTATCTTCTACCTGAATTAACTTATTAATTATTTATATATTTTCCCTTAACTTAAGTTTGTTATATTTTTATTAAAATAATTAATAAAAAATTTTTTCTCACCATATAATTGATACGTAAATAAATCTATTACGTAATTCTGGTACTAATAACATATTGAATATTGTTTTTTTCGGATCGTGCTATCGACAAAAGAAAAAGTAAAGTAAAAAAGATATTTTTTGTTTTTTTAAAAAAAAAAAACAAAGGTATTTTAATAATTAAATAATTATTATCATTGAGAAACTTACTTTTATGACAATTTCAAAATTTTCAATTTTTTTACGGTTAAATTTCATCATTAAATTTAGAATTTTATTGCCATCGCTAGGTTTATTTTTAACAAACAACCATCTCGGTGATTCCGGTAGGAAGCTATTAATAAATATATAATATATTTATATGTCAATAAGTTATTTATGTGTTTATACCAACAAATAGAAAAGATATAAAAAGCGCGGAATAGTTAAGGCCCATTGTAAATTTTTCCAAGATCTTACACCATAAGCTATAATGCCCATCAAAAGTACGGAAAATGACCAAAACAATCCACCCGTTGTTCCCAACAATCCTCGCCATTTTGGTGCCAAAACCTCCAGAACTTGAATATATAATATACATGATTGTTTGGAAAGTAAATAACAAGTCAACCTAATATAGGCTACGTAAAAAATACTAATAATACAATATAGTATTTACTAAAAGTATGCTATACAGTGTACAAGTAAACGTTGTGGGATACTACTGTAAAAGAGGTTATATTTAAAAATATACTTACAATAGACAAAGCCTACTATCATCATAGATAGCGTTAAAACTCCAATAATAAATCTCCATATTACTATTAAATATATATTTGGTAATAAAGCAAACGTTGAAGAAAATATCAACTCCAAAACTATTGAACCACATAGGATCTTTTTCCTTCCATATCTTTAAAAGAGAATTATTTAATATAAATCTTGTCTTATTAATTGATTATTATATAATTATAAAATAAAAAAATGATTCTTACAAGTCTGAAATGTAACCGGAAATTAAACCACCAACCATCAAACCCAGAAAGTATATTGTTGATAGAATTAATTGAATGTATTTTTTATCACAAATTAAATTCCACTGTTGAATAATTTATAGATTTATTTATGAAAGATAAGAAAAAATTTATTCTACACTATTTAACTTATTAGAAATTGAACTCATACTTCAGTAATTATTGTATCAACAAAATCTGATTTATCATAAACCGATCCATTGGTACAACTGATTTCACTATCGAAAACACTTTGCCCAAGTGAACTCTGATTACTTTTGTACATTTTACAAAAATTGTATTCTGTACTATTGTTCAATTTCATCATAGATATATAATTGGGAGAGAAGGAATTGTTTGTATCGATCTTGCAATGATGTTTCGGTTCAGCAGCTCTGTAATTTATTCAAGAATGAAGTTTATTATATTATATAGGAAATAAATACAGTTTATATGTAATAAAGTAAACTAATGAACATTTGATATGTATATATGCAAGCATTTGCAAATAGAGGATAAAATTCGTTTAAGGGGAATAAGTCTAGAAAATTTAGAAGTTAGAAGCAAACGATTGAACTGGGAATAGACTTTTTTCCGAGTTTTATGAAAGTCTAAAGGAAGCCTGCTGTTTTGAAAGATAAAGAGATTTCAGGTCTTACTCGAATTTACTAAATTATAAAATAAAAGATTAATGATATAATAAACGTAAACAATTTGCTGTAATCAAAAATACTTGTCTAATCACCGTTTTCCTTATCCTTATAGTTAGCTTGGGAAGTAGTATTACGGTTAATGATTACCCATACTTCCTCTAATGTTTATTGTATGTTATTTTTACTATTATATTAATCATTAAAAGGATACGTCAAAACTAATTAAACAGTATACTGTATATATATATTATATTATTGCAGTTGATAACCTACATAAAAACTGGTCCTAATGTATTAGCAGCAAAACTGATATTTATCAATCCGGTTAAAATATAAATCATTATCTGATAATTTCCAACTTCACCAATTTCTTCAAGAAAACTTTCGTATTCAAGAGAACGTTTTAATTCCGATTCCTCCTTCATATTTTTTTCTTCCATTTTTCTCGGTTATAAAAGAGGAAGAGAGTTTAATTTTCAAAAATTTGTAATGCCTATTAGAAGTGCACCTATTCACTACAAGAATCAGTTTGACATATATTCTAGTTTAGTAAATCTATCCTATTGTCTAAAAGTTTATACTTTATTGAAGTATTCAATTTCGTTTTTGGAACGAAGGCTTACACAACGTTTGCTTTTCTTTTTTTATTATTCTATCCTACATTAGAGACAATAGACAACATCTTTTCGTACTAAATAAAAAAATATGGGAAATTGTTGTTTTATTTATCTTTTTTTAAGTTTATTAAGAAAAAAAGATATAGAAAACAATCACAAAAAAATAGCATTTTTTGCTCCATATTTATGCCGTTATACTGTATACAGTATACTCATTAAACAAGTTCGCCGCGGCACCCATCCCCTACACAATCTTCGAATGGGAAAGTATCTGGTAGAACCTGGATTTCTGTTGTAAACTCAAAGTGTGTATCTTCTTTAGGTCCTCTAAAGTATGCCTAAAAATAATTTTTAAAATGAACCAGTTTATACTTTGAAATAAAAGGATGAAGCTAAGTAATTTTACCTCCATGATCATACCAACATAAACATCATCTTCTTCATTGTACTTTGCTTCCCAAACACCGGGTGCCTGTAAAACAATTTCTATTAGTTCGAAAGTAGTCTTAAATTATAAAAATATTTCTTACTGTATTGTTAGCGTCCTCCCATTCCCAAAGAACGGGATTAACATAAGGTGGGATTCCGGTTACAAGTCTAAAATCTCTTTTACTTCTTTCACCGGTTTCAGCGGACACAGCATTAACTTCATACGGATTATCGTTTGATGTTAATCTTATATAACCACCGTTTGGAAGCTAAAAATAAATAGTATTCATTTGAATATTAAAATATAATATATTATTATTAACAAACCGATCCTCTTTCCCAACTTAACTTTGGCAATTGATAGCCAGGAGTATTAACTCCAATAAACAAAGCTTCTAATGTGCTTATAACTCTATGATAGGAACCAACAAGAGTGTGTTGAGCATTAGCAAGCAATCTTCAAAAAATGAAAAAATAAAAGGAGATATCAATACAAAAACTATGAACATATTAATTAATATATACAGCATATATTTTGGTTCTGGTAATTCGTTGAAAAAGACATGAGAGTCGTCTGGTCTAAAGAATTCGTCTCCGCAAGCAGCAACAATAACTTTTGGCATGGTTAACCTTTCTTTATAACCTTGAAAGAAATGTGATTTATTAAACATTTTTGGCAATCTTTAAAATGAAAGAAATTACTGAAGGGATCAATGTGTTTCATCATCTCTGTCACAACTGGAGAGTTAAGATCTTTCGTAATATTTTGATTATAATAATCTTTTAAAGCAAATGACCAGCCCCCAAGAGCTCTCCAATGCCTTCTCAAATTCTCTTGAAAGTTAACGGCAGTTAACACGACAGGTGCCATAGCGTTTACTCTTTTATCAACACATCCTAATAACCAACTGATCCATCCTCTCTAAAATTAGATGTTTAATAAATTAATAGAGATAGTAGAGGAGGGTTAAATTAATTTAGCCTTAAAGTTACCTTGGATCCCCCTGATACTAAAAATTTATCAATGTTAGTCTCTGGTCGAACTTGCTTTGTGAATTCTTGGATGGCATCCAAGGCTTTTACAGCTGCTTTGGTACTGGGAAATTGCAAGAGAATTTCAGGATCAGCTGGATTTTCAATGTATTGTCTCCATGTGTATGCTATACTGTCATCTTCACTTCTTCTCTTTTGTTCGGGGTCATTACCATAAACTATTGGTTGATAAGGTATCATTTGTAACATAGCAACAATTCCCTTTATATCTTGACAAATATCAGAAAGAACCCCCAAGAAAACGTTGTCATCTACTGTTGGTGGGCTATTCATTTTTAAGAGAAGACACCTAAATGATTTACTGATAAAAAAAAACTATAACAACTTACTCTCTCCCTCTTCTTCCTCCTTCAATCCACAAGATGGAACTTTCGCTAAATTCAATTTCATTTGGAACGAGAACATGAAGAAAATGATACCAAACTCTAGCATCAGACCAGCTATCTGTAAGTTTATTTTACAACGAAGGACACTACAATATTTAATTGTTATTTATTAAGTAATAACTTAAAATTACCATTTTTCCAATATTGAGATGTCATGTTTAAAACATGGTGAGTGAAATTTTCATATTTTTCTTCACGAATACTTGCCCATTCAAATGCACCATCATCCGCTTTTACAAATTTATCTAACGCCGTTTCTACATCCTTAGAAAAATAGCATAATAAGTTAAGATATTATCAAATGATTTAAGAGGATCCTACCCAGTCAATAGAATAGACAAAACCACAAAGGAGAAAAGCGAGAAAAAGCGTTTTCATCCCCATTGAATCTTAAAGACTTAAGTTAACAGAGTTAACAAATCTAATATATATATATTTATATATATATGCGTATATTGTTTTAAAATGAATTTCAAATGTTATCAATGGGAATCAACAGATATCATAAAAAAAGACATGTACCATAACTTTCCAAATCGTTTTTTCTAGATCTTATATCATTTGTTACTGTTACATATACTCTCCTTTGTAATATTGTAACATATACCTGAAACTGTTACTCATTTCTTAATTATTTAGAAGCATCAATGTTCATGTCACTCTACATGGCTAAACTACACACCTTCTGTTAATTGAAATACTTTTATTGGCTCCGCCTTTAGTGATTCAATGAATAGTTTAAGAAGAAAAAGTACATTTATATTTAACTCACATAACTCTCTCTCTCTCTCTCCCCCCTCTTTTTTTCCACACTTCTTTCTGTCATAGATCAGAAAAAGCATAGAAAAAGGAATACTCAATAAAAGTTATGAATTTTTATGAACTAGATGGCAGTTACTGATCAATTTACTGTCCTGCACACTTTTCCTATGCTGTACTAGGAAACATTACGAGAGCCACTTTAAGTTTAACGATTAATAGATATGTTTGTTTGATACTTCATGCCCAAATCAGGCTGCAACATATGTAGATAGTAAAAAAGAGCAGGATCTCCCTTCCATGGATGTTTTTAAACATTCAGGATTTTACAATGTGGATAAGGGTAAAAAGAGATAATATGAAAAACCCTTTTCAAATCAAAAGCTATTTATAACAGAAAATATAGTTTATTAAAAAAAGAGGTCTTATTTGATGGACTGATGTTGCATTTGCTATTGTAAAACATGCTCAAAGTTAGACATCTTCCCTAATAGGTATTCAGGGCTTCCTTCCATTGAAATCTGGAAAGAAGTGTTCCATCAAGAGAAAGTATACTTGAAGTTTGTAAAGCCAAGAGCGAAAGCTAATGATTGTGTTAAAGTGTTACAGGACACCTTTACTCAAACAACTCACACTCTGTATGGCGAAGATTACTATTTACCACAAGAGCCACTTTAATCCACACCGTTTCATAGAAAGAAAATATCAATTACTGCTCATGTCTAAAGCATTTAAAGATTGTCTTTTAAAGACGTTTATAAAAAAATCGGTGCGTATGTATAAATAATTGAAGAAAAGCGTATTATTGTTGTGATCTATCAATAAAAACATATAGTAATTTGTAAATTTTGTTTATTTTTAATTATATATATATAGTATAACTTACTTGATTCTTCCTTCACAAAGCAAAACTATCGTTAATCATAAATACTACGGAGATAAAATTCTTGATGATATTATAGAATAGTCTTTATTTTGCTACTCAGTTCATTCAGAGTGAATTAAGCGACAGAATAATATCTTATTTCCTTTAGTTTCAGATTACTTGAATTAAATTCATTAAGTTCTCTCTAAATTATAGGATTTGTTCTTGCTAAGTTGCCTATTCATATGCACTTTTGTTTTTGATGTTAAAGAAATAAAGGTGGGAAACATAGACTGTTTTTTAGATCCTTCCTGAAGGTTTGAAATACTTCGACTTCTCTCTTTTATATCAGGAATGGAATTATTAAGATCAAAAGTTTCTTTTGAATTCTTTCCTTTTGAATTTTCACTATCAGAAAGTATTCTTTCTCTCTGAACAATAGAAACTGAATTACGGAATCTTTTAGTTAATGATAAAGAATCATTAGTCGCTTTTTTATGTGAATCAAAAAAATTTTTCTTTTCATCGAAATTCTCAGCAGAATTCCTAAAAGTAATAACGGTCCCTCTACCTTTAACTTTACCTTCCCTTCTTCTGGGATTTCGTTCAACAACTGATTGGATGTCATTTGACAGTTCGATAGTTTGACTACGACAAGGTAGATCAAATACATCATCTGCATCTAAGGAATAGCATCCACTGGACTTTCTATTAGCTCTCTCGTCTAAAACTGTTTCTCGATCTTTCTTATTTTTATGAAAATTAGACGAATTCATTAATTGTGCAGAAAACAATGACTCATTAGTGTCGTTGTACAATTTTATATAATTGTCAGAACTTATGGACATCATATGGCCGCATTGATCGCATAAGATTTGCGGAAATGTATAAGAGGGAAAGTCAGTTTGAGTTATCTTATCGGCGGAATGTGTAGCTTCATTCGACGTTAATGATTCTGCAATGCTCCAGTTATAATTTGAATTGTTAATAGGGTATCCTACATCATGAGTTGCGTTTACTTTATCTTCTTTACCAAGTTCAACCTCTACCTCCACTTTCTTTTCTTTTTCCTCTCTTTCTTCTTCTCCGTTTGCTTGTTCTCTTACTACAGTCTTCTCTTCAACACAGATGATAGAAGGGAGTAAGTCGTTGGATACAGATGATTTTTCAGCAATTTCCACATCACTATCTTCGGGAATCGGGTCACAATTCATTTGACTTTTATTGTTTTCCTCTCTGTTAAAACAGAATCTACATTTGCAATTATCTGGACAAAATAATGCATCAGGTTTCGTATAATCATCTACAGAAATCCACTTCTTTGATTCAATCAATTGTGACCTTTTATTCATATTTCTTTATAATTTTTAGTTTTATTTCAATTCAGTTTACTTTTATTTATCTTCTTCAATTAGCCAATAATAAATGATGGTATTTTAAAGATATATATAAATAATTAAATATCCTTGCTCTGTCAGTTATGTGTAAATTTCAATGAATAATACTTAATTGTTCTAATAAATATATGCTGTGGTAGAAGGCCAAAATTGTATTGAACAGGAAGTTTTAGTTGATAATTATCTCCGATTAATTTGCTGACCGTATATTTCTGCGTATGTCTATATTGCAACATTAACAATAACGTTTGTAATAAATCAGAGATATTATCGTAAAAAGAGGCAAATGAGAGAATATATATGAATATATATATATGTGGATATTATAGAGAAAGAGAGAGAGAGAGAGAGAGAGAGAGAGAGAGAAAGATGAGAGACAAGTGAAAACAGATGAAAATATGAAATGAAAATTAAAAATGTATTTTCATTATTAAACGATATGAATATTTTTTATTTATTACTGATAATTACATATAGCTAAACCTTAATATACTGTGTAGTAATGTCTATTTTATATTTTTCACAATATAAATTATGCGTTTGCTATTATTCAATGTTTTTTTTTTATTAATTAGCTTATTAATTATATTATTAAATTAAAAATTTATACTCCATATTCTAAGAAATAAGGGAATTAGATTTTTAATCATTTTTAATCATTTATCACTTTTAGCTAGCTATTGAACAGTTACGATATAATCAAATGTCTTTTGTATTCATTTCTTGAATATTAATTAGTTGTTTGTAAATATAATTTTTTAAAAGACTACCGTATTTTGTTTTTTTTTTAAAGGTAGGTAAATTTATTGTTCTCCCATGTTTTTCATTTCAACCATCGTAACGAAATAGTAGTAAACCAGATGGCGCTAACAATGATTAGTTGTTCATTTGTGTCATATTTGAAAAGATTTTCTATTTAAGATTTGAACCATTTTATGTAATTTTATTGTTATTTTAATTTTACTATGTCCATTTTTAATAGATAGCATAAAATTTAATGTTCATTCATTCATTTTAACACATGTTGCCATATGCTATACCTGCAGCTATTAATTTTATAATATAAACTCCTGTTCCCTTCATTAATTTCCTGTTGTTATAAAAGACAGCCGAAATTATTTTTTTTTTCATTTCACTCTGAAAAATGGATCTTTACCCAGCAGTCACCTTTTCAATCTCTTCTTCTATCGAAGGTGGAACTTCATTCATTAAGGCTTTCGCCAATCACATAGATCATTTTCTGGGAATTCAATATGCAACTGCCGGTAGATTTGAAGAACCACAAGAAGTTCCTCTATGGGAGGGAAAGAGAGATGCCAAGAATTTACGTAATGAAGTTTATTTAGTCTTTTGTTAAATAATATTCATAATAATAGCTTTCCTATAGGCAATTTTGTTCCTCAGTCTATGGAATCTCTATCGAAAGAATTCTCACCGCCGAAAAGATATATTAAAGAGCAAAATATGGACGAAGACTGTCTCTATTTAAATATATGGAGACCTTCAAAAGTTAATAAAGGCCATCGTCTACCAGTTTTGGTTTTTATTCATGGTGGAAATTTCAAAAGTGGATGCGGTGATATTTTCGACGGAGAGATTCTCGCCTGTGGAACAGGTGCCATCGTTGTGAACTTTAATTATCGTTTGGGTATTTTAGGTAATTAAAGTTGATTAATATTAATAGAATTTACGATAACAAATTATTTCATTTTTCTAGGATTTATGTGTACAAAAGATGGCGTACTGCAAGGTAATTATGGACTTTTGGATCAAGTTGCTGCCCTTAAATGGATCAATAAGTACATCGAATATTTCGGGGGAGATAAAAATAATGTAACTTTATACGGGGTTGGCTCAGGTAGGCGCCACTTTTAACACAAATTTTGTTATTTTATTTAAAATTTTTATTCTGATAGGTGCCACTATGGCGACTGCCCACATGATGTCAAGTTTATCAAAAGGGCTCTTTCATAAAGTTATATGTAGCAGTGGTAATTTAATTAGTCCTATTGCATACTCAAGAGAATTTTTTTCCGAAACTCTTTACTTTTTTGCTAAACGATTCGGTTATTCTGGTAAATATTTATATATTAATATATACTTTTTAAACATTTATATATATACTCAAAAAAAAATAACAGGATCGAAAGATGGAAAAGAGATAAAGGAATATCTAATGCAACTTCCCATTTCTTCTATAACAAGAATTACACATAACGCAATTCCTATGGGAGTTTGTATCGATGGGAAATTCTTAACAAAACATCCAAAGGAGCTAATAGAAAGTAAAGAATATTCACAGGTTCCTCTTATGCTTGGAACTTTTGATGAGGGATTCAAAATGTTTTCTAAATATTTAACCTCAACTGATGGAAAACTTAAGGGAGCTGATCATTTTAACATGATTCTTAACGGTATCGTTAAGGATTTTACGTTTATGAATAGTTCAACCGAAGTAACTGATGAGGTTGTACAAAAATTAGTTAAATCCTTTGGTCCCAAAAGAACAAAGAAGGATGAAGATTATCTCAAGAGCGGTTGTAAAATATTTGGTGATATGATGGTTAATTTTCCTACTTATAAATTGGCTTATATGCATCAAAGTAACGCCCCAGTATATATGTACGAAGTACATGTTCCAAATATGTCGGTTGAAGCTCCATCGTGGGTTGAAACATGCCATGGCGAAGAATACAGATTTACCTTTGGAGAAACCTTTGCAGAAAGGTCAGAAATACCTTGGAAGAAAGAACATAAAGATATATCAATTTCTTTAATTAAGCGATTTACCGAATTTTTGACCAAAGGGTTAATATAATCTTCAAATAAACAATTTAATATCTATTTAATAATCATTTATATTTATATTCAATTAAACAGAGAAATAAGCGACTGGAAACCATTTACACCTGAGACCAAATACATCGAAATATTTAAAGCACCCGAAGCAAAAATTCAATCAAACTACGACGATAAAAGAATGAAAGTTTGGGTTGAATTAGATCAGAAAGCCGAAAAAGACGCAAATAGAAAATCTATGGATCAATTAAATCTCAACACCACAATTGAAAATTTGTTTAAAGTGTACTTTGCCAAAGGTTTTAATATATAAAAAGATATTAATAACTAATGATAAATTATTTATGAAAGATATTGAATGTCTGTATAATTATAAAAATATATACGTCTATATAAATATTCTATATTATGTTAAAAGTAATAATGATAAAGTGATTGTTTTTTTTCAATTCATTGAACATAATACAAAAAATTAACATAAGCAGATTATCTATTGAAGATTAAAAAATTACAGCAACATTTAATATCTAATAACGAATATACATCACTTTGTTTTATTAAGTTCTTTTTTTAATTAATAACTTTAAATTTATACATTAAAATATCTGTGAATTGTAATCTATCATTGATTTTACATAAACAAGATATAAAGATAATTACATAATTAATATTCATCATGAATTAAATATTTTTTTTTAATTGGAAATTCATTAGCATGTGGTAACAAATAAATTGCATACAACAACAGATTGTTAACTAAGCCCACTATTTTTATGAACATACTGTATATCTATGTACAATTCACATGTGTAGCTAAATTAATAATCTAAAAACCAGCAATTTTTCATTAAATTTCCTAGAAAATAGAACATTAAAAAGAAAAAATAGTAGTATTTATGTTAATTAATCTTTTTTAATTTTTTTTGTTATTCTTTTAAGGTGACCTACATTTAAAATTTTTATGAAAATAGCTTTTTTTGTATGTTACTCTTTCAGAAATAAAATAGATGGCCTTTAGATATGTTTTTTTTATCTATAAAGTATTATAGAAAACATTAAAATTGTATATAGGGAGTATTTTCCTATATATATATACATATAAATTTATACTGTATATATAGTACTACAATATATTTAACCTCCTACAACTTAAACTATATTATTACAAGTAACGATAATAACCAGTAAATTGATTCATAAATCAACTACTCAATAAAATAAGAATGATTGAATTCTTACAAGAGGGAGAATAGGAATACAATATTTCATGCTATTGCGTTCGAATCGTTTAAAAGTTCCATTTTAAATGTTGGAAAAGTGAATAATTATATATTTATATAGTATACGACTGTATGATATGATTTTATTCAAAAGGATGGAAAGAGGCGGAGATCACATGGTTCGTCTAAAATGTCAGATTCTCTACGGAATTGAATGCTTTTCACCTGACCAAAAAGCGGCTAATTTTTGTAGTGACGTAAAGTTTGCAGTTGGCTAACAAAATTTTGTTGACATTGTCACTCGTATAGTGTATATATAACTAGGATATTCATTGTTTTAATCAGTTTATACCATTGGAAACATGGTGGACCTTTTTCGAATTTTATTGTTAGTATAGACTGAACTAATTAATTGGATATATTTCATAATTCTCTTCTTTTTTTGTATAGATTAATCATATCAATTGCAACTTTATATATAAAAGTTACAGAGTCCAGAAATGAAATTGTGAAAATTAAAGAGCAAAGCGGTAAAAGAGTCGAATTAACCTGTAGAAAACCATTTCAAAGTAGAATTGTATGGGATCAGAAGAATCATGGTGGCGGAGTAATAGCTCTCTTCGGTATCCTCCGTAGAGATAAATGGAAATATGATATAATTGTCGAAGATACGAGAGAAACTTTAATTATCCTTGCAGCCGTTGTTGAAGACAGCGATACCTATGAATGTTTAATTGGAGCGGAAACTAAGCAGTTCTTTGTTGAAATTTACGGTTTCAATTCACTTTGATTTCTTATTAAATACTTTTTATCTACATTATATTTTATAGTTGAACCATGGGACACTAAAATATCAACACCACGTGGAACTTTGGTTGAGGAAAGTTTTCTAAATATCTCATGTACGGCCCAGTCTAGTAGACCTGCCGCAAATATTACTTGGACTTTAACAAGTAATCCTTTTGGAAATGTTTTATAAACTTTTGTCCTTTTCTTAAAACTTTTCATTCTAGCAACGAATGGAACAATATTGGAATTAGACGAAAACGGAAGTCAAACTAAAGCGCACGATAATAAAACTCTTACAAGAACATCAACAATTAAAATATTTGCCTCAAGAGAATTATATTCAGCGAAAATCGAATGTAGAATCAGAGTAAACCAAGTCAATTATGACGTCACCAGGACAAAATATCTTATCTTTAACCGTAATTATTTAATCTTTAAATATTGAACATTCCCCGAGAATGACTGATGAGTTTGTTTACAGTTAAGCCTACTCTACCTTACATTACGTCAAATGGAAATATTGTAAAGGAATCTTCAACTGTCACTTTAGTTTGTCATGCAGATGACAGCAGACCCCCAGCACGTTTACAATGGTTTAGGAATGGTTATTCACTTTTAGGCAAAATAAAAATGATACAAAATGATAATTCAACTTATAACGTGGAAAACGAAATAAATTTCATAGCGTCATCCTTTGACGATGGTGCCATCTATATGTGCCGTATTAATAACGAAGTGTTACAAGATCCAATTAAAATATCCAAGAAACTTGCAGTACAATGTAATATATTTAAATTACAATTATTAATTATAATAGAAACTAATATATTCATATACTATATAGATAAACCAATTACTGTCACAAAGCAAAGGGTCGTTGCTGTTGAAGAAGGCAATGAACTATTATTACAATACGATTATAAGACAAATCCAAGTTTAATTAATGTCAATTGGTATCTAAATAATATTGAATACCTCAATAATGCAACAAAACTAATAACAAATACAACTGTATCTCTAAAGATATCATCAATTAAAAGGTATAATTAATTAATCAATTCAAAATATAGAAAAGAAATGATATATAGCATAGTAAGTGTTTTATCTTCTTTTTTTTTCAACTTTCTTCTTTCCTCTTCCGCCTTTTAAGACAACATCAAGGTTTATTTTATTGTACATTGGAGAATACAGTTGGAAAAACTATGAGTAAAAGTATTGACGTCATTGTTTATTGTACGAATATTTTTTTTTATTATTGTGCTCTTTTTTTAAATATTATCATTCTTATTAAAATAGGATGATTGGCTTTTTTATATATTATTTTCTATCTCGTTATTTAGATACCCCATACTGCAAGAGACAAACTATGAAATATGCTGGTCTACTTAATTCAACAATAGAATTAGTTTGTCGCGTTAATTCGTTTTCAAATTCTCCTACTACATTTAATTGGTCATCAATCTCTGGAGATTTTACTGGAATGACGTATCAATCAGATAGAACTCATTCTTATCACAAAATAAATTATACTGTTGAAGAATATGGTAAAGTTAGCTGTTCAGCTTCAAATGGAATTGGTCGTATGAAAGAAGATTGCGTATTTGAAATACTACCACCAGGTCCTGCTGAAGCGCCGATAGATTGTCAAATTACAAAACCAATTAATGGTCGAGTGTCTATTGAATGCGTAGAATCGTTTACGGGAGGTTATAAAACAACTTATTCCCTATTTACCAAATCTAGCACTGATTGGTCAAGAACCAAAGAAAATAATTCACCATATTTTGCGTTAAATAGCTTGAAAAGTGGACAAAAGTATCTTATTAAAATCTGCGCTCTTAATATCAAATATAAAACGGAATCAGATTGCACGGAAGAATTTGAAATAACTGTTCCATCAGAGAACATTGCTACAACTACGGCCACTTCTAAAAAGATAACAACATCATCCACAGAAAATTCCAAATATATTATAATAGGAGCTATTTTGGGAGGTGCCCTCTTTATTGTCATTGTTAGCTTAATTGTTTTTATATGTATGAAAAAAAATGCGAAAACGGCTGCAGCTGAAGAGAACGCAAATAATTATTTTACACCACCAGTTCAACCTAGAGCTCCAACTGACGATGGTCCAAACCCAAGAAGCCAAAGATATATCCCTCCACCAACCGAACCACAACCAAACGAAATACAAGAAAGAGAAATCGTTTAATAACATTATTAATAATAATAATAATAATAATCATATACCTTCTTGTTTTATACATTTTAAAAGAGTAATGATTAATAAATATTACTATTTATTTAAATTGAAAATTCAATAATTTACATATTTAATACTCTTTAACAAACGATTATATCGTAAAAGGTATATATATGTTGTATTCACATGGCTCGTCAAGCTAAATGATATTGTTAGAAGGTAAAATAATAAAAACACAATATTCTTTTTCCCATCGGAAATTTTTACTTTTCTAACCTTTTCAGTGTAGAGTTGTAACCTTTTAAAAATAGTTTTTTTTGCTATCTAGCTCTTGTAGTGCTTAAAGGATGATGAAAGGAAACACTAGAGAAATATGGCGTCTATACATCTGTTACCAAGCCCGTTTCGAAGAATAAATCCTACTCATTTCTCTTCACAATTTTATTCTTCTCTCTCTCTCTCTCTCTCTCTTTGATTCCTCTTAATCTGGTTACATATAACCCTATTATTTTTATTTTCAGATGAACTATAATTAATAATTGACAAATATAATGACAGAGGAAATAAAAGGAGATATGATATATTATTTAATAAACTATAAATAAAATACTTTCCTACAGGTCTTATTATTAATTAATTAATTCTCTTAAAGTATTTATAAATGCCCTACTTAATTCATTTTATCACCAACTTTAAGACAAACTGTCTTATTACAACATGAGGAGGGCTCTTTGCTTTAACAATAGCTGTTTATTTTTTTTTATTTACTTTCTTTACCAAGCAACAAAGTGCAGTAAGTATTTTGTGATGGACAGTATTAAAAACTTCGTTTTTTTGTCTTTTATTTAAACTGTAGAAAAATTAATGCAGAATCAAAAGAAAGTATAAGAAACGTAATATTCGATATTGTAGATAATTATAATAGAATTATATTAATGCTAATTCTCTCTCTCCTGTATTTTCTTTTGTTTAGCCTCTTTTTCGTTATTTGTAGTTGTATATGATTACTTATAAGCTAGATATAGACATTACCTTTTACGTCACTAAAGGAAATATATAAAGCTATAATATAGCTTAGAAATTTAATCTAAGAATTAGCTTTTCTAGAAATGGAATTGAAAAGTTTGCCTTACTTTTTTTCTCTTAGCTAATAATAGAAAAAATGAATGATACTAGTGAAAATAATTCAAGATCAAAGCCTGGATATATTTTGATTGGTGTATATTTACTTATTTATTTTCTAATAGTATTCGGAAGTCTGGTAAATATAATTGTTATAAAATTAACGAAAAAATTACATAATGTCTCCGGTTATTTGATGATGCATCTCTCTTTAGTTGATATTCTTTTTGCTCATTTTTTTATAATTCCAATTTTAACATTAGTATATGATAGTCCATATTTTACTCGAATTTGTCTTATAAATGGGACATTCTCAGTATCTTTTGCCGGTATATCCTTATGGACTATTACCCTCTTGAATCTAGATAGATTTATCGCTATAACAAGACCGATGAAATACAATATTTTAGTAACTACGACAAGGATGATGATAGCTTTAATAATTATCTGGTTAGTAATGTTAGCTTTATCTTTTCCGACGTTTTTGCAAGGTAAAATTAAATTAAATCCGAATACTTTTCAATGTTATCCGGAGATACGATTCTTCAAAGAAATATACATATTCTCAGCATTCATAAGTTATGGTCTATGTTCAATAGTCCTGTTGGTCATTTATATAATGTATGTATTTCATATTAAATCCTTTTTTTTTCCCAGTTATCTCTTTATTTCTTAATTCTTTCTAGTATTTTTAAAATTAGTCGAAAGCATCACAATCTTATTGGTAAGAATAAAAAATCACTGTTAACTGTCGCATTAATATTGGCTAGCTTCTATATATCGTGGACTCCTATTACAATTATGGTTATAGTAGCAGCTGTTGGTACAAATGTACATGTAAGCGGTATTATTGAAATATTCCTTATTACTGCTTTATATCTAAATAGTTTTTGGAATAGCATTATCTATAGTTGCACGAATAAACACTTTAAAGAATCTTTACTATCTTTTCTATCAAAAAGAAGAAGAGTCGTTGGCGTTGATGCAGATGAAACATAGGAGAATATCATTACATAATTATCCGATATCATTCCTATCTACCTCACATAAATTATTCTCTTTGCTAAAAAAAGTTCAAATACAACTACGAAACCTCAATTAACTTGAAGGGAGAACAGACGAAAATCATACTATAAGTGCAATGTCATAATTCGCATTTATCAACAATTTCTTGACACATGCCTTTCAGAGAAGGAACAATCTGGGATTGAGCACTTTGGGAATTTTCTGAGGATTTATACGAATTAAGTAATAATTGAACTGTTCCCGAGTTACCACACTCTAAGGCCTTTTCCAGTAAGGATTTTTTGATTAATTCAACGCCGAAAGCTTTCGTATCGCATTCTAATTATAAGAAAAAAAGGAATAGGAATAAGATTGATTTACAGATGATATCTATGAATATATGAAAATTGAATAGATATTAACCGTTTAAAAAAATATCAGTCTTTGCTCCATAATTGATAAGGATATCTACAATTTCTGGATAGTTCAAGGCATTCCATATTGGCGTAATGCCTAGTTTATTTTGAACATTAACATCAGCGTTGCGTTTTAATAATTCCATAATTAATTTTCCATTTCCTCTGTAACATACTTTGTTTGTAATAAACATATAAAAAAATTGTAAATTATTAACAAACCTCAGCGAAGCGAAATGTAACGCCGTGTCACCTTGGTCATTCTTCACGTTTACATCGCATTTATCAATAATTTCATCAAATATGTCGATGTATTCGTTAAAAACCGCTGTCATTAACGTTGAATAATTAGCTCCCATTACCGTTACGCATTCGTTATATTCGATATTAATATGGGACACTAAGAAACGAACAATATCCAAATGTCCGTTAAAAATAGCTAAATGAACTGGTTTAACATTTGAGAAACCCATATTTAAATTCGTATATGATACGTTCAAATCGTGATTAAGATTGTATAAATATTTTAAACAATTAATAGACCCTCCATAGCAAGATTCGTGTACCATACTCCAACCGTTACTTATGCAATTTAAATCATTCTTTGATAAGTTTAAGAATGATTCCAAGAAATTAGGTCTATCCAATCTTATTATACTATCAAGTAAAGTTTTCCTTAAATCAGTAGATAATTCACATTTAGTCTCGAGAATATTAAAAATCATTTCAAATATTGAAATCGATTCGAAAACGCTTGATTCTGTTATGGAGAGAGAAAAAAGTGAGATAAAATATCAAATATCCCTATTACTATGTTATTTTGTCTAATAAAAGAAAGTTAATTTCACCTATACATATATGTAAACAGTTATCATAATGAGAATTAATAGCTTCTAGAGAGCATTCTTGTTTTATTAGGACTTTGACGCAATTTATCTTTCCCTGAAAATTTTAAGAATCGATATTAAAGTAAGATATTCTGAATATATGCAAGTATTTTATGAACAAACAAGGCAAAGACATATATATCCCATAAATCTATTAACCATTCATAAACATAGCATTGTACATTAGTGTTATAAATCTGTATATAAATAAGTATTAAATATTGCTTTAACACTCTATTAGAGAAAAGATTCTTTATATGAAGTTAGCGATTATCTTTATCGTAATATTATGGAATTTCGATCATTTTACCATGTTCAACAAATTACTTTTTCCACTTAAGTATAGACATACATACACAGTGTATACAGTATATAAATATATATACTGTATATATATAGATATACTGTATAGTGTTTCTAGAGATTTTTTGCTTTTTATAGACTAGGTGTTTGACCTTTGCTTTACATTAATAAAAAGACATGAACCAGGCATTCTTTCGATTTTATATTAAATAGCTACTTACGTTCATACAAGCATAATGAAGTGGTGAATTTTGCAAATAGTCACTTCTACATTCTACATCGAAATCTTTTGCTATCATCTTCTCTAAAAGTTTATCATATCCCTTTGCAGCTGCAATATGAATTCCATTTAAAGCAGCTACTGTTGTTACGTAGCTGGAAGATGGTAGAATAGGACTAACACTAAGGAAACGATCTTCATCTATTATATTCAGTGTTCTTAGTTCGCATTCACTACTACCTGCAGAACTATTCTCGAGAATTGGTTCACCTTGAAGACTAGGATTGTCCGGTTCGATATCAAAAGAGAAAATTGTCTCGGTTTCCGAGCTGGTCTTTCTAAATATTTTAGGTATTTGTCTTGGTAATATATTTGTTTTTTCCTTAGGCTCTGGAGGATTTTCCCCTTTTTGAAATTCTAATGAATCAGACAGTGTCCACGGTTCCCTTAAGCTTTCATTCGAAGATGTTTTTGAAGACAATGATATCTTTTCAACTAGGAATGGACTAAGTTGTTTATCAATTGACATAAGTTCCTTCCTTAAGTCCTCTTTACTTTCACTAATGTCGAAATCGAATTTTTTAAAGCCACCAATACTTTTTAAATGTTGACATTTTCCTATTTTTAGCCATTCCATTATTTCCGAAATTATGTCATCATTTTCATATGACAATGATTCAAAAATACCAGCACATTGGCAGGAGCTAGTCGTTTCTGAATAATGTATAATTATGCAATAAAAATAGTAAATACTTAAAATCGTATGGATTATTAAAAAATAACTGTACCAATCTGAAATTGAAAATCCTTAAAGAATTCTATATTATTAATCTCTTCATTCTTGTAGAATTTTAAAAAGGATTCGACCATTGAAAGATATTCGTCCATCCTCCTCCTCTTGTCTCTTCAATAAAAAAAACTGTTCAAATAGATCAATTTCTATATTTAACATTTAAAACGAATAGAAATTTTAACCTACTAAATAGAATAAAAACCATTAGAAATATTAGTATAAAAAGCGAACTTACTATTTCTATATATATATTACTTATTAATTATTTATAAATTAGTGTACGATATCCTTTAACTAATATTAAATTCAAGTATTTCCCTAAGATTTTGAAATATTTTCTAAATTCAACATAATGAATGTGACTGCTTCCCTTATAAAACATGAATAACTCTCCTTGCCAACATTGAACAATTTATTGATTTTCTCCGTTGGATTTATTTTGGCTTATGTCTTTTATTTTTCAAAATAATTAGTAAAATTATTTTATATAGGAAATATTCTATTCTATGTTTTAAAATATATATCATATATATATATATATATATATTAAGACTATTGTATATACTTTGCATAAATTTAGATATTGTATACATATATCTAGGTAAAAATATCTATAATTAGAAATTAAAAGTTATTCTTAATTGTAAATTACCCCTTACGTGTGACAAAGATAATAGAAATATATAATGTATTATCGAATTTGTAATTACTGAATAGATAATGTAATATAAAATCTAGCCTTCAAATAGGTGCATAGTTTATATATATTAAAATTTGCTTTCTTCTTTTTCTTCTTCTTCTTCTCTCTCTCTCTCTCTGTCTCTCTCTGTCTCTCTCTCTCTCTTTCACTCAATTCTCTTCTTTTTATTTATAATGTTCAAAACAATAATAATATACAAAACTAGTTTTTCCATATTTTTTTAACCTTTGGCTAGTCGTTTTCTTTCCCCTCCATTTTGCAATTTTGCAGTTGTTTTATTGAGATTTTTTTAAATGGAAGTTAAAAAAAGATTTTATTATATTGAATAATTTATTAATGTAAGGATCAATCTATTATACTGTGTTCATCACACAAACATTAATATATTTGCGTCAAAAATTGATTAATATGGATTATCTTATCATATCGACGTAACCCTGGAAATATAAAAAATGAATAATCTTTCTTTTTTATTCCTTGTCATCTAAATCTTTTAATTTATTTAGTTAAAAGAGAGATCTTTATTGATTAATTAATACTATAACGAAACAAGAATAGAAGAACATCACTAATTTTAATTGGTTAAAATTATAAAAGCTCTATTTTCAATGAATAACTTGGAACATGTCTTTCTTTTTCCAGTTGTATAAACATTCCCTTAATTCAATCATATAGATGAATAGTTCATTAATTTAATTGAAAAATTGTAATGAAAAGAATTTTAAATGTTTAAAGCATAGATAGAGAGAGAGAAAGGGGAAGAGAGGCGAGAGAGAGAGAGAGCGGCAAGGTGAGATTGAAATTATCTATATCAGTTTTTATTAAACTCATTTCCTTTTCATTTTATTAATTGAAAGAAAAGACTGAAATTACCATTAATCTTTATATAATTTAAGATATTCTCTATTTGCATAACAATATAGTAATAAATTATGCTTTTTATGCTTTTTCACCCTTTGTTTTTTAACCATAATCTTTGAAAGTATAACTGAATTCTCTGTATTTTACAACTTTGTTAGAAACACGTTTACTTATAGATAGAAAAAAATGAAAACTGGCTTGTATCTTCGTTGAAAGAGATCCTAGTTTAAACAATTGATTAGTATGTAAATGTTTGTCTTCCTCCCAATGCGGGACCTAGCACAGCATAGAAAAGCGTTAGAAAAAAAACAGATCCTTTATCATACTATAATAAATTAATTAACAGTTAGATTATTATAAAAATTTGCTATTTTAAAACTTCGATTGTTGTTTATCTTATTTCATTTGTTTGTTTTCTGTATTAATTAATATGTCTCTTTTAAGAAGAAAAGAGAAAAAAAGTAATTAACCCCGGGTTAATTAACAATAAGGGAAAAATTTAGGATAAAAGTATGGTAGTTAGTCATTTTCTAGTTCAATTTAAGCTCTTCTTTGGATTTAAATAACAGTATTTCTAAAAAATACAACAGAACGTAGTATAAAGAAGTGAAAATTGTATTCTTTTTTATATATAAATGCATGAATATATCCTTCTTTTTTATCAAAATAATAGTAATAATAATAAATTGGCACCTAAACTTTACATAATGTGTGATTTTAATTGTTTTCTTTCTATCCCTTTGTTGAAATTGGGCTCTGAATATCGTTTATATTGATTAGACCTTATCAATATTTGTTTCTCTAATTTTTTTTCGTCGTTTCTTTTTCTTTTTCTTCTTTTTTGCATTCGGAGCTTCTTGAACGACAACTGTTTGTATATTTGGTAAATTTTTTGGACGTTCACTATCCATATCCTGCAGTTTTGGATCACTCTCGTCGCTTTGTGGTATTATTTCATCTTGCTTTTCAAAGTGAGCAGTCCTTTCAACATGAATACCTGTTTCAAGTCTGTCCGAGGAAGACCTCTCCGTTGAGTATAGTGGACTTTGAACGAAAGGTGGTGTAAGAAGATGTTTGGCTTCAGCCGGAGTTATTGGTCTAAGACCACCTGCATCGAGTTCGGCAAAAGTGTGAAGAGATTTGAGCGCGTTTGTTATGGATGAAGTAGACCTCTTTGAGATTGAGGAAGTACTGAGACGACGAAATTTTTCAAAGACTCCACCTGATGAAGTACTCGGACTTCTTTCTCCTATTGACCTGCTCTTTTTACGCCTGAATTCATTTATTACAACATCATACATATCCGGTCTCTTAATTTTCTCCTTTTCTCTTTTCTCTTCTTCAATTCTTATATAAAGTTTTTTCTCACGAATATCGCAAACAACAACGATAGCCACAACGCAAACAAATATTCCAGTTCCAATGGCTACACTTCCGGCTATTCTAATTTTGTTGAACTTAACTAAAAGAACTTTATCCCTTTCGGAGATGGTTGAATTAATTACGTTCAACACATCTGAAATTTCATCCGCAGAACACATAATAGCTCCTGCCCCCATCATAAATAGGCCTACTAAAATTGCAAAGAACACGCCCCAAACGCAAGGGCAGTAACAGTGACATTTTTCTTCCTCTTCCTTTCTATTCCTAAAAAATTTTGTACTAACGTGAGAATTCGGCGATGGAGGTTCGGCCTTCGAACGTGAGACGACCGCTCTCGCGCCGACAAACATTACTGTTTGCAGGTGAGGCGGATAATCGATTGTATTGAAGCCTATACGTGTTTTTCTCTTATATAAAAGTTGTGACGCCACCTACAATTGTCTCAATGTTAATGATAGAGTAACTGCCCCCCTTACCTTAAGTGTGTATGAACTCGCGCATCGGTTTCCCATATAATTCATTGAACCAAACATTTTTCTATCTATTTGAACGTGTTCAACAATAAAAAGTAGGTGAGAGAGAAACTAAAGATAAATTATTATTTTTCCAAGGAAAATATTTCGATTTTATTAAAGAGAATGAAAAGGAAAAGTTGTTTTAAATATCATAAATTATTCTCTTATTTAAATTCCTTATACTCTACTACTTTTATTTTTTTGTCTCTTTTTAATAAATTAATTTTTTCCGTGCAAAACGAAATGAAAAAGGAATCAATTACTCTTTTATATCTTTTCATAAAGAAAAGAGAAAAGGAGAGACGCACGCGGGTAGAAGAAGAGAAGAGAACTTTTAAGATAAAGGAGACTTATAATTGTAAAAAAAAAAAAGAGATAAATCTATTTTTAACACTTTTCAGTTGCTTTTATGCTCAGTAATTAAATCTAGCTATTTTTAATTGTTGAAAAGATTCATTTACAAAAAGACAATTCGTACAAAACAATGTATAATTCGTTTGAATTTTTTATGGTAAATCATATGTCCGACATCCTTGAACTTTAATGTCTTTTAGAGAAATTTAAATCTTTTTCTTCTTCCTACTCGTTCTCTCTCTCTCTCTCTCTTTGTCTCTCTCACTCTGTTCTTTTAACACTAGAAACTTTGTCTTTTCAACTTGCGACAATTGAATTATGGCAACAACCCTAGACTGATTTATATTTTATGTACTTTTTGTACACTAAACAAAAGAGTAGAAGAATGTTCTGTTTATAGCCTATTTTTAATAACTATGTATTAACGTCATATTTATGACAAAATTGTATTATTCATACAAAGTGTTTTCATTAATAATTTATTTATATTTACATAGAATTGACCAATTTTTAATAGAAAACAGTTAACAAATAAATAGAATAACCTACAAACATATGACTATTAATGATACGAATAAATAAAGAACGATATATCATAACGAAAATATTTAAGAAAAATTTTCTCCATTTATGCTCTTCGTGGTATTCTATACCGATTTTCCATATATATATGTATTCATTCTAAACACGTATAACCTATTGAAGAGTTTGTCTAATAGATGGCGTCTAAAATTCAATAATAACAAAATTTAAAAATTGTTTTATAATTATTAAAACTATAACAATAATGATTTAATATAATTTATAATCGCTGTCTGTTATTCATCTGTACATGCATATATGTATTATAATTAATAGGCCTATAACATTATACAAAAGAAAGACAGTAAAATTGTGAGAATATTAATTGAAATAACACACCCATGTAGTTCTTTATTGATTTATATTATTTTTTCTAGTCATATATGCTAACTCACTCATAATTTTAAAATATCTATATATATATATATATAAATTATATACAATATATTAATATATACTTATAAGCTTATAAATTTACTTTTCATCTCTTTTAAAAGTTCTTTTTATGCCTTTTTTTTTACATCATTTTAATATATCTAAATATATACAATAGATGGTTTTTTTAAGCATTCATCATTATAAAATATGAATATTTCACCAATAAAAATACTCTCTAATTGAAAATATTTTGTAAATTGATGGAGAGAGAGAGAGGTATCTACTTTCATTCTTGCCTTAGATTTTGAAATACTTTCTTATAACAAAAAAAACAGGTTTTCTGAAATGATTAATCAACAACAGGTGAGTGCTTACGTCTTTTTTTACACTGGATTTCCCCCTGCAAAGCTCGAGTATTTGCTCTTTAGAAGTTTCGTTATGTACATAAATAAGCATAATGCAGGAAACCTCCTGAGCGATAACATAGTGGAGTTGTATATATCGCTCAAAAAAAATGTTTCTCTCCCTTTTCTAGTTGAATTTATTTAGAAAATTGGAGAGACACCTGCAACGCAATTATAACATAAACGTTCGTATTATTAAAGCTACTAATTAGGAGAAAAGTAATCTTTAGAAATTCGTATTTTATCATATATCTTTGCATAAAAAATTATATATGTATACAGACTTTTATGGCTAGATACAGAATTGATTTTTAATCTAAATTCAACAGGAGTTCTGTAACTGATACAGTACAGACAAGAAATATATTGTACATAAACTCTTATGTATAGTATATTTTATCTTGAATGGAGTGCTATATATGCTATAAATGTTAAGAAGATTGTTAAATCAATAAAATAGAGAAAAGATATATAAATACCAAAGAAGTATGGATGTGGCTAAAAATTATTGTTTGGATTTAATAAAAGAAAACTTAACGGCCACAAATGTAGCTGAATTAGCCGATTGTTTAGTAAAGGCATACGAAAAAATATCGACTAAGAATGTTACTATACTAGACTTGTTTGAAGACGATGACGAAGATTATGCTCCAGTAAATGGGTAAATAAAAATTTTTTATTAGAAATTAATAAATAAATACTAAGAGTTAATTAATTAATTTTAAGAACAAATTTCTCTAAATGTTTCGAAGTAAAAGACACACAGAAGAAAACAATTGTATTCTCAGCACCTCTTGCGGTAAGTAAATCTTTTTATTCGTTTATTTAGTAATAGACATATATCTACTTGTACTGTTGTATACAGTATTAATATAAACAATATCCTTCATTTTAATAAATTAAGAGGAGTTAAACAAACCAATATATATATACTGAACACGGTATATATTTACAGCATACTACTATGTATATTTATATTTTATAGCTAATAGGCTAGCCACCATTTCATAACAATTATTCTTTTTATTATAATTAATATTTGAAAAATTTTGAATCATTTTTGATATCAATGCTATTAATTATAATTAATATTCAACAGATTGTGTTTCTACTAATAATGTCCGCTTGGGATAGAAGAAGGCGTTGTAAATTGAATTGTTGTTGCGCTTGGCCTGGATGTTTATTGTAAAAATAACAGACAATTATTAAAATTATTTCTTTCAAGTTAAACATTCATTCACTTTTTTTTACCATTACAGTCCAGTTAATCTATTAGACGATACTAAAAGACGGTTATATTACGTTTGCGCGTTTGTTTCGATGAGTTATCTGCTCCTTGATCTTTTCTTTGGCGAAAATTTTTGGGAAATAGGTGTCGAAGTTCGTAAAGATCCTAAAATGAAATGGATAAATAGTAAAGTTTCACTTATAACATATAATATTGTCTTAATAAACATTCCATTATTTAATTACTAAATAGCTTTTGTTAAGATGCTGAACGTATGCCTACTTTGTTTGGCCTTTTATCCAATGTTTGTATGTGTACGGCTACATAAGGTTATTTTTGCCAATTTAGTTGGAATTGGGAACATGTTCTTTTGGTTGGTTATTAGAACAAGGGAGTTGTACTTTTGTACACCCCGAGGATCTGGATACTATGTAAGCTATTAATATGACATTTTCTTTACTATTAATATTTAATTATGTAATCTATTATATTAATCCTTTGTTTTGCTTTATTAAAAACAGAACATAGTTCACTTAACAAGTTTAGCCGGATTTATACCTCTACTGCTAGTAATGTTGGTATTAAGTTTCAGCTACTTGTATGACCTATTCATCAACCTAAAGCTAATATATCTTCGAAAAGTAAAGGTTTGTATTATTAAAACATGTTACCTCGATACCAGAAAGATGCACCTTTTCCTATTATACAATTGTGAAAAAAACTGTTTAGAACAAACGGGAAAAAAATTGACAAAACTATCATTAATTTCTTTTTTTAATTCTCTTTTTTTTTTTTAAAAAAACAATTCTTTAGAAACTTAAACCAGAATATCAGCATTTAGGAAAGGTATTTAAAATGCAAAGCAGTCAAAAATAAAGTGTCAATAAATAAATAAGATTCTTTCGCTTCAACTTTATTAATTAATTAGCAAATATCTAATATGTGTTATATATTCTCTTTGATTTATTTTTTTAATCACTTTGTACAAGATTAATGTATTGATTTTTACTTAAAAAGATTTTATTACTACAATTAAAGACTTATATTTCATCTTTTAGTGGCAAATTCAACTTCCTTTCTATCAGAACGTTGGGGTAAGAATATAGTTTGCTCTTTCTCTCTAATTTGTTTATTTTTTAAACAGTATTTAATAATTATTACCTTTTTATTATAGAATTGCGATTTTTGTGTACCTTTGATAGAAACTAATGCTTATAAATACGTTAGAGATTTACTTAAACCCGAAGAAGTCCAGGAGTTAGTATTTTCATATGTATTTATATTATTAGTTGATTTACTAATTAATTTATTATTACTTTCAGACCGGTTAAAAACATTATTTACAAGATAAAAACAAAATTTAAATTAGAGAATTTAGATGGTAAATTTATATAAATTTATTTAAATTCTATAAATTTCCATTCAATTTTAAAAGGATTCAAGTTTTCAACGAGATTGTGCTCTACTCTCGCTGTTGGCGTTGTTGGAATGTTTGGTGTAAGATTAGTTTTATGCTCACTTATATATAATTTATATATATATATATATATACAGACACATATTTCTAATATCTTCTTTTCTTCTATTCAGATCGCAATTTTCTTTCATAGAACTATTGATCCGAGATTTAGATTTTTACACGATGTACTAGAAGCGGTAATTGACCAAGTTACCGAAAAAGATGAAATCAATTTGGATGATTTAACAGAGGTTTTTATTCTTTAAATTCCAAATTTTAGAAAAGAAAAAAAATCGGCATTTGTAGCTTATTAATTTAAAAAATTCAATTTCAATGAATAAATCATAGCTACATAAGTTGAATTATTAGTTGAATGTTGTAAAATCTAAATTAAAAATGGCTATATTCTCAGCTTATCTTGTATGTGGTTCACGGTGAAAAGTATAGAAAATTACCAAAATCCATCTTAACCGAAATATTGGCTATTGTCAACACTTTTAGAGGTCTATCGCTTTATATTTCATAATTTATAGTATATGTATATACTGTATACACTGTATATATATATATATATATATATATATATTTATGTAAATTAACAGGCTGCTTCCTAACTGGTATTTATCTATCATTGATGCTTCATATTTTGTTTTGTATTCATATGGCTATAGCCTACAAGTAATATTTTGTTTATCTTTAATATAATTAAGTTATATAATAATTTCTTTTTTTAAGGATTCACATTGCTAAACTTTATAAGGGAAGAAAAAATTTTATGGGAAAATCTCTCCCATCTCCGGATTCGACAGTTGTATCGGCATTTAAATATGCGGGCTATCAAATAGCTTATCTCTTCTGGGGCTTCACATTGGTTATGATACTTATTACAGTCGTCTTATCTATTGTCATTCTGCTATTTATCAGACCTCTATTAAAGGGTCATGTCAACTGGCTGATAAAAATTTTACTCTCTTTATGGTAAGCTATCATTGATTTATTAAACAATTGTTATTTCATATTCCAATATATATAGGCCAAGCGTCTTGGTCAGCATCATTTTAAATATTCTGCAATTAGTACTGGCCAGATTAGCATTTCTGCAAGAAAAAGGAAGGTTTTTGGCTATTAATAACCGAAGAGTTTTTCACGTCATTTCATTCTTTCTTTTCTTCTTTAATGTCATTATTGGTGTATTTGGCTGCCTCAAGAGAATCGTTTTTTCTGTCGTTTTTGGCGCACTTTTAATTAGTAGAACAGATAGATGCCTATTGATGAGAGGGTTTGAAAAATTGGACACGGGTCACAACGCCTATCTAAGAATGCTTTATCTAGAGCTTTATCATAACCATCCAATCTTAAGATTTTTCTGTTACATGCTTATAGATAAGTTAAATAGCAGAGATGACAGAACCGTAAACGGTAGCATTGGTGATCATCCTGAAAATGCAGCACCTTTAGCCGTCGATGAAGAAGTTCAATTGAAGAGAAACCAAATAAAATTTAGATGGTGGAAATGTTATACTTTATTGAACAATCCTGAGTTAGTGTTTGATATCAAAAGGAAAATACACGAAGAGATCAGACGTAAAAAGAGGGAAGAATTACTCGAAAAAATGAAAGCTGAGAAGGAACTAGATAAAGCTAAAAAGAAAGATATAGAGAGCGAGAAAAATTCAAGAAATGACGAGAAGGAACCTAAAAAGGACACTCAAATTGTTGTAAGTACCACTGTTCTAGTATCAAGTATTGCATGATTACCCCACAATGGAATTTAATACAGGATTCAGCAATTGAAATTGTAAATTCAGCAACGGTTACATATCTTTAAGAAAAATAATATGAATTTTACATGAAAGATAATTTTTGTCTTTTTTTCTTTTTTTTTCTCTCTTTCCCCTTATCCCACCAACCTATACCGAAATTCCATTATATAAAACAGAGGATGAATCTAACAACCTAAAAACATTATGCAAGGTAATAAAAATAAAGGTAAAAGTAATATAATTATCCTACAAAAATCACCGTTTGCGCTTTCCACGAAAATATACTGAATTGATTTCTTATTTTCAATGTTTTTTTCACCTTAATTCACCAGCTTAAATTAATGGTAAATAAAAAAAGTAACAATAGCACATCTATTAGCATATATATGTAATTTACAAACTAAACATTAATAAGTATATATTGTATATTACATGTATAACCTTTATAATTAATATTGAATGCTTTTGTACTACATTTGCTCACTTGGCTTATTTAATATTAAGTATGATATTCAAATGTAAAATCAATAAGATCTAAACAAAAAAGAAAAAAAAAGTCAAATTATTTTACTGTATACTCAATTTTTGTATTGTGGCTTGAGAAATTCATGTACATATCCAGCTATTACATTATTTTTTTTCACCTATTGCTTGCGAAATTTGTAAATAGCCAATGTCCTATTGCTCTAATATATTTGGTGTGATATTATTAGTTAATACTGTAATTAAATTAATATATATAAAATAAATACAACCTAAAATATTTTGCAACATACAGTCTTTTATTAATTATATATTAACCATAGAATAATTCTCTCTGCTATTATTCTTCTTTCTACCTTTTTGCAATACATTCAATAATCTTATAATAACAAGAAAAAAAAGTAAAAAAAGACAATTTTTTCATAAAATTTCAATCATTAAGTATCATTTTCAAGCGTTATTCAAAAGATGATGATGATTGAATCTACTTCTATTGAAAAGGTAAGCCTATATTTTCTACGTTAAAAAACGTTACTATTAAATATTAATTTTTCAGGTATTAACTCTTCAATAAAGATATATATATATATATATATCATATATTCAACTTTATAAATGCAGTTGACGAGAATGCAAGAGGCCAACTCGCTCACAAAATGTTACATTTTCAGTTTTTCAACCGTTGCTTATTTTTTGTCAAAGCTTCTTGAATCACAATGACATTTCAATTATTATTTAATTCCTTAGTCTTAGATCATTGATAACGTAAAATAACAATTATGAAATTTTTGTTATATACGTTATTATAATTTATTGCTACAGGTGCTCAAGAAGTCTATTTTTAAATTTTCAATAAAGTAGGTCAATCTTTTCATGTTTTGAACGAAAATAATAAAATATACATGCATTTAATATTTTGTTATTAATATTTGAAAAAATATAGACTCTTCACTATCTAACAAATATTATATAATTAACATATTACTACTAGTCGTCTGATAAAATTTAGGAAAGTTTGAAATAAATAACTACGGTTTTTATCTTTTTCATTTCTTAAAATGGCATTTTCAGGCTACTGTTTGAACGTTTACGTTATCTACAATATGGTATTTGCTAATATTGTTTTATTTCCAATGAACGCTCTCTTTAACAGTATTTCAAACAACAGATTTTTTTCAAATTTGATTTCCGTTTCCGGTTTTCATAAACAAAAAACTTTTCTGTTAGGATGTAAACAATTGAAACAAAGAACTATTCAATATTTCATTACTTAAAGCCCGCTTAAACGTTTGTTTGCGAATAAGAATGCGTGAAAAGCGTGAAAAGTGTATTTGTTATGCTTTTTTAAAAAAATGGTAGCCCTTTTCTAGAAAAAAAGAGAGTCGAAATATAGCCCGTGACGTCATAAAGTTTGAAATTCTCTACACCAATCATATTTTACAGTTAAGGTCACGTGGGCACGCTATACGCCGGTCGCCATCGCGGAAACTATCTGTTAATTTCGCTCAATATATCTATTAAATTTCGACATTTTCACTCAAAAACAACGATCAAAATGAGTGATAAAGCCGAATTAAGCCGTGCAGGGACAATGGTAGCTACAGCTAAGGTAAATATATTTTTAACATTATAAAATTAGTATAAATAGCTGGACATTAGTGATCAATGAATTTTTGGCTCATATTTACATGTAAATAATGTCGTTACGAAACCAATTAGAAGTATTCATCAAAAGAATACTAATTTATTTTGATATCTGCTTCAATCAACCAAATTAGTGTCTTTGAAAGCGTTCCCGCCGTAGAATGTTCTTTTGTTTACACCGTGAACACTATTATATGTTTCTACAAATCGTGCCATTTACGTTACAAATGGAGGCAAAGAGCTGTTATATCTGACCTCTTATCGGTAATCAAAAAAAAAACTAGGGGTATAAATATGAAAAATTGTATTTTAACTAAGTATTTGTAATCGATAAAATGTTCGATTTATTCTGCATATTCAGAGAGTTTGCGTTGCGTTGATTTTAAACCATATTTGAAAAAACCGTTAAATTTTTGCCTCTTTTAAAAATCAAAAGATTTTGCATTTTGAGCGTTTTTATATTATGAGTTTTATTCAACAGACTTTATTTTTAAAAAGAGCACTAATCGGGGAACTTGTTTTCATTTGCATTAATAGCTTATTGTCATTCATTTTTTAATAGGCCTAAATTACTATGTGATCGATTTTCCGTATAATAGTCGCTGGTATATAGTTGAGTTCGTTGTTTTTATATTTAAAAAATATACGAACAGGTGTTTAGTTAGTGAAACATGCAAAAAAAAGGGATAAAGTACTTTAAAACGTCCTCATTGATAAGTTGTATTCCATTGTTACGTAACTTTTCCAAAAGAGTCTATTTACGCTGTTGCTCTTTTGTAACCGTGTAAACATGGCACAAATACGATTGTTTTCATTTTTTATATAGATTTTTATATTATATTGATAATTTTTAATATTTTCTTAGCAAATCACCTATTTTTTTCGCTGAAGGTTTTTTTTATGACGCACTAAGCTATTAGTTCAATTATGTATTTTTTAAAAAATATTGTTTCATAAAAATAGGAAGGAAAAGCCTTCCTGGAAAAAAATCTGACCGAATGGAAGAAACCCTACCTAATGGACGACAAAAAAGTCGGGAAAAAAGCCAAAATGGCGAAACAGGGAACTATGAAAGCAACCGCAAAGGTTTCTTTGCTTTCTCCAGTACAAAAATAAAAAATATCCCTTCTGTTCACAATTTCTTAATTCATTTCTGCTGTTTTTTTATCTTTCACGCACACTGATTGTTTATTTTTTTTGTTCTGTGTTTCGTTTTCTTAAAAAATTTTGTATGCTTTTTCTTATTTGCATATGATAATTCCCACTTTATTTGAAAAAACTAAAACTAATTTTACATCATTTTCTTGAAACAGGAAGGAAATGCCCTTCTGGATTCTGCAGGCCGTCCAGATGAAGATGCCCATACAAGAGGGCAGCAAAAGAAAATTGAAGATATTAAGGGTGAGAAAAAAGGCACTAAAAAAAAGGGAGCCCCTAAGAAAATGTCATCCATGGCTAAAACTGCTGCGGAAGCTAAAGCCCTTGTTGGAAAGGATTTGGATTTGTCAGGAGGTTGGCTTCACATTTCTAAAATTTTGTAACAACTAATTCTCAGTAGTTGAATTATTACTTCTTAACACGTTTCAATTTCGCTTTAAAATTGGATTATTTCTATACTTCATTGATTTTTTGCAGAAGCTTTATCGATTTAGTTGAATTTCTGATTTTATTTTAGGTTACACCCAGGTTACAATTTACGAAGGGTTCAGTTGAAGAGAAGTTTAATAATTTTTCTTTGCTAATAAAGATAACTAGCTACCCTATTATAGCTTTCTGATTAAACCATTTTGCGAAATTTTTTTGTCTTAAATTATACAACTACTTTTTAATTTTGCGATTGAACTTTCAACAACTTTTAACTGCTATGTTTAGGTCGTCAACTGCGTAAACGTCCTCCAGCGCCCGAAAAAGCTGAAGCTCCACCCAAGAAAGCAAAGGCAAAAGCACCCGCTAAAAAAGCCGAGTTGAAAAAGGAGGGAACTATGCAGAAAACGGCCAAGGAAGGCAAAGAATTCCTTAAACGTGGAAGAAAACCAAAAGCTGGGAAGAATAAAGGTAAAGCCGCAGCCAAGAAGAACGAAAAAGAAAAAGATGACGAAGAAGAGAAAGATGAGACCAGTTAACTTTTCACAGAAAAAAAGTGTTAAAATCCAACATTGATGGATTTATTTCAATGTTATATATTAGATCTCGTCTATTCAGTAAACCATACATTTTCTACTAACATTATTAAAAAAAAAAGTAGTAATAAGTGTGCTTGTGTTTGTTGTGCTTGTGAAAATTTTTATTTTCGTTATTCTGTCTCTATGTTTATAGTGACATGGAAAGTTAGTATCTTGTAAGTTTCAACAGTTTTTTTTACCAAAAAAAAAAAAATACAAGCAATCAGCATTTTTGATGGTTTGTTAATTGTGGTTGTCCACCTCTATTTCTCAAGAAGACAAGAAATATTCGAACAATACATTAAAGGCCCAATAGTGGACATGCATAAGCTCCTATGGCTAAGGAACGATACAGGAAGTCGAGGATTACTTGTCATTATCACAAACAATATACATTATAGAGAGGTAGAAGAAAGAATAATACGTAAATAGAAATAGCACACTGTAACTTTTCATCAAGTATATGATTTAATTGAATATTCAATTCCTACCAAAGTAAGGCCAGATTCACTTTTTCTTTACAATTTCTTATTAACTCGCATAATTGTTGTAACATTCTTATATAATGCTTTAATCTGGCTCGATTTGTTTCGCAAATCTTCTTAACACCGTGAACTTTTTTAACGTCCGGTTGGCCATCTTCTCTAAGCGGTGTGATATCGTATGCATTCGCCGATTTACCCTCGAAATAGGCGTCTAAATTTTCTAATTTCCTTAGTAAATTAGGAGATTGTTTAATTATGTGACTGCATACTGTGCTATACTGAATATTGAAGAAAGTGAACTTGTTATTAATCACGAAGAGAGTAAGACAAATTACCTCCGCATTGAATGTATCTAAAGCTTCCGGTACTCCTCTCGGTAACTTCCTCCTAATTCTAGTGATCTACGCGTCAAACGAGTTTATAGAAGGAAAAGACTATTTTGTAAGAACAAACCTCTTCTTCGTCGTCGTCCGTCTCTTCTTCGCTATCCTCGTAGACAAGTCGAACAAACTCTTCGAAGGGTAGAATTTGTAGTTCTTTCTTTATTGAATTAAAAACGGAACGCCTAAGACCATAGACGCAATCTTCTAAGCTGCAATGTATATCTTCAATAATATCGATATCATTGAAAATTTGTTTCATTTTCTTCTCAGCTAAATTGTAGAATGTATATAAATCTTCTACTTTTGAAATTGATGAAACAGAGGCAACAACTAAGGCGTCTACCTATAATATTAAATCGTTCGACATTTAACGCATTAAATACTTTATGACTTACTTCTTCTATATCACATTTTTGCATTCCGAAAAATTCCTCTTCGATTTCTTCAGTTTCGTTATCATTTTTGGTATTTTCATCTGTTGATTTCTCTTCTGTTTCTTTGTATCCGTTCAATTCTAGCAATTTTTTTAATATTAGATGAAATGCTTTAGACGATGTACTATGCTTGGCGGATGCTGCAATACTATAAAAAATAAATAGTAGTAGGGCTATATAGTTGTTTATAATTGTCTTCTTCCTTCTACCTTGAAATAAAGTCGAATTCTTCTCCAACGTGCTCTAAGAGTTTAACGCAAGGAGGTTTCTTGAATTTTTTTTTCTTTCCCAAAGAAGAATCATCTACTATAACATCATTTCTATCCTCGTCTTCGTTCTCCGAATTTTCGCTAAATTCAAGTTCTTTTTACAAGAGAAAATAATTAGAAGAAAGGATAAAGTAAATCATTGTTTTCTTTACTTTTATCTAAATTCTCTTCAAGGCTTAAATCTTGACAAATTTTATTATAGGCTGAATGATTATTCGAATCATCCTTGAATTCTTCTTCCATCTGATCTTGAATCTATTGATTTATTGATTAAAAACAAGCGTTTTCTATTAACAATAGTTTTTTCTTTTATATTATTAACTTGTGTAAATATTAACAATATCAAACTTATTTCCAAGAAGTAAGACAGGCATATTATAACCATTCGTTGGTATATATTCGGAAACGATTCTCTCCTGACCATTCTTGTCTTTAGAACGTTTATAGATAACTTTCGTTACTCTTTTACAAAAGTCTTGTTTCCAAGTACCAGCCATCTCTATACTTGTTCTATCAGTGAGATCTACTACGACTGTTGATTTATTAGAAATCAGTAATAAAAAAATAATGTTTTTAATAAAACGTTATATAGAATGTTAACCTATAGCTGCATCAGCATTTCTATAATATGTGTCTCTAAGATCGATATCCTCCTTGGCTGGGATATCGAGAATAGTTAAACCACAAGTGATATTCTTATCAAGGTCGACTTTATGCGTTACATTTTCTAGAGAAGAATAAGAGAATAATTCAAGAGTTTTCATAATAATTTTGTATTACCCATATTCATTTGATAAGAATGATGATATTCTGTGGAAAACTGATTCTTTAAATATCTTAGATAGACACATGTCTTTCCAACTTCGCTATCGCCTATTGAGAGAAATTTGTTGATAAGTCTATACAGTTTTACCTACGTAGTATACTCTTTCTTTACCTATTAAAACTATCTTAAAACTCTCTTTTCTCCTTCTATTCGACCATTTATCATCCGTACAAGCTGTTTATTAATAAGATGTTATACTGATTATCTAATTCATTGAATAAAACTTACGAGTAATTTCATTTCTTCGAGGAGAATTCCCCATTTTTGACCATGCAAATATAGTTGAATTTTTTTCTTTTTACAATACTCTTATTAAGTAATATTTACGAATATTTACAATAATCAACAATACCCTATTCAGGCTTTGTCATATTACCTGTTTGGACATGTTTCTTAGTTACCAATTGGCGCCATCTGGTAGGTTTGTAAAAAGGTGAAAAAAAAGAAAGAAAAAAACACCAAAGAATTAACCGCCTTCCTCCCTCCCCCCTCCTCTCCCCGCCCCCCAAAAAATAGGTAACTTTGGTGAATTCTAAACATTTTAAAGTATTTATTCATTAATGGAATTATAGAAATACGTTACCGTTAATAAGTTTAATAGGTGAAAAACAATTTTTTTATTATATAATGGCATATTCTATCATAGAAAATTAGGTAAATGAAAATTGTATCCCATTTGTAAAATGAATATAAAATGTTGATTGATATTCAAATCAAGTTAAAATAAATTCTATAAAGAATATATTATATATTCTATGTTTTGTTTCAACAAAAATATTACTTTATACAATAAAATCTCTTATATGATAGAATATTTATCAATTTGTAATTATAGTAGAGAAATAGATGGTAAGAATTTCAAAATATATCGAATCTTTCTTATAATGAAGCAAGTGTATTTTTGTAAAATAGAAAAATAAAGAAACATTTTCTTTATATTAAAACAAACTTTAAGCATAAAAAAGTTGCATTTAAAAAAAGATATTGATATAGATAGATAGATAGATAAATACAAAAAGGATTTTTTTATCAAATATTTAAATAATTACCAGATCTATATATATACAATGAATGTATCTTAGGTTAAAGACTAGAATGGAGTCAGAGGTAGCCACTAAACATTTCCTTTTAATTATTACGCTAGTATTACAATAATTTTTTTATATAGGAAATATTCAGGTTTGGATAAGGGCGATATTTTCCAAATGTTTTATCTTTACAAGAAAAGAAAATACTGTAGGCCTTTTAACAGCTTAGTTGTAGTTTGTCTTCGGGAAATAGAGTGCAACTTTATGTTGATAATTTGCAGCTGTTATTAGTTTTGTTACATTATTATTAGTTGTAGTTTTGGCTTTACAAGTGGTATATCATTATTTTTTTTTGCAGACTTCTTAAACAAAATTAATCATATATATATACATATACTGTATATATGTATATCTTTTAAGTAGAAATTCTCTTTTAATCCATGGACTATAAATAAATCACCTTTCTTGTTGGCTTTCTACTTCAAAAGTGTAAAATGAATTTGTTTAAAATGAATTCCTGCTAATATCGTTGAAAAAGGTGATATATGTGTTATTTGAATATAGATATGTCTTAATTATATAAACAAAACTTAACTATTAGTTTATAGCAGTATATACGTATAAATATTTAAATTTAAATATATATATATACTTAACATCCTACAGTTACATACGTTCATGATACGTATGTAAGTTGAAATAGAGTATGCATGAAAAAACAAATGAATTTAAGTAATAAAAGAACTTAAAGGGAATAGAAGCGCTGGTTACGTATGCAAGTTAAATAATTCAGAAATATTAATAGCTGTTTGCTACTATTTCCGTAAACTCATATTAAACTCATATGTGTGAAATATCTTCTGCTTCTTCTGCTTCTCCCGCCTTTCCTTTTCTTTATAAAAAAAGTTAGGAGAAAGATTTCATAAAAAATAAATGACTTTTAGTCAAAATAAAAACTTAGTTTAACTGTTTTGTAACGTTTTTGAAGTTTTACTAAACTGCTCCCAATTATGCTTGACTGACAGACCTAGATCTTTCTAAGACTGTTCTCATAGCAGGTGATAATTCGTGTCTAATATTTTCTATACCGCATTGACTAATCACGTCTCCATTAAACCTCCTAACTTGATATAATTGTCTGTATCTGTTAGCGGACCCTCCTGAATTGTTGTAAGGAGGTTGCTGCTGCTGTTGTTGTTGCTGTCTGGCAACGGGCTGCATAGGCCTATGGCTGCGGGCGGGATTTGTGGGTCTGTAAACTCTAGCCGATTTTACAGTTATTCTTTTCTGCTTTCTTCCACGCACAACAGTCGATCTTTCTTTTTTTGTCTTTGAAGTTACACGAAATTGAATCACTATGCCAATGAGTGTGGCGAATGGCCAAAAAATTAATAAAACCCAAGAAATCCAACAGAGTTCAGGTTTTGGATCGTCTTTTAATTGGTGCAATGCCGCCGGTATTATTTTAACCGCTCTAAACTCTTCAACAAAATAATCGAGCGAAATTGTTAAGAGAAAAGCTCCTGTTCCTGATGTTCCTACAATGACCAGAGCTCTTTTCCAATAGAGTGTAGAAAGAGCAAACAATAGACCAATACCCAGAATTAAGCCGAGACTGCTCCATCTAGATAGAGGCTCGGGAGCTAGATAAAGAATACTGACTAAGGTTGATATCCCTAAAAGACCTCCTAATACGAATCCGGTTATAAATAAGCCAACCATTTCCAAGAGCATTGTTATAAGGCCTGTCATTAGTCCAGCTGCAAAGGATATCCCTATCGCACCACCAGTACCTGAATATATAGTATATAGTAAGATATGAAATATCTCGTTTTAACAACAACGACGAAAAATAGGATCTAAAGTAGGATTTTTATAGAAAATAAAGAAAAAAAATTTCCATTGTATGTACAAAATAAAGCAAATAGCAAAAACATTCTATTTTTTCAGTTGGATTCATTGAAGCAGAAAATTTAAAACCCTAGTTTGTTAGAGCAAATATTGTTTAATTATTCTTACCGAGCACTTCGGCTTCTGCATTTTTGCATATTAACCATGTTAATGAACCACCAAGCATTAGACCAGTAATGAACATAACAGCTTTGAAAAATTTATACCCTGAAAATGTAAACAATACAATTTATATCAAACTTAGAGTAAAACATATAAGTTGGACACCTATTTATCTTACATTTATGTGTGCATGGATGTATAGAGTATGTTTTATTTTTTAAATAGGGTATCAAAAGGCTAATAAGCGTCCGTAAATATCAATTTTAATTATTAATTATTCCATTTTTGTTAATCATAAAAGCTATTAATAGATCTGTCTATTTTTGGTAAGAGATTAGAATTTCAGAAAACATAGCCTAAATAAATTTATATAAACGTATTTTGCACAATAAAAAGATTTATTTTCCTTTTTAAACAGGAATTGTCACCAACAATTTAATGATATTTAATATCATTATTTTCTCTTTTTAATCAAAAGGTAATTAATTTTAAGCTGTTTTTTCCATTTTATCATTTAATAAAGAAATTATCTTACTACGAGTGATTGTGTACTTGTTGTAAGATTACTGAATTATCTTTATAAACAAAATAACGAGTTATTTTCTAATTATTATTATAGCAGGAGCCATAGATTAAAAACTTTATGCATTACTTTGACATACGTATATATACAGTATATACATGTATATATGCAAGTAGAGGCTGCTCTTATCTCTTTTTCAATTAGACACAAACACTATTAAGATCCATAAGGCGGAGGAAATGGCTAGTGTCTAATAACATTGTGGTTTAAAAAATCCCTTGAGAGATATTGGAATCTCTGTCGCTTCCCCCGAGAAAATCATTGTGTCTATTTAACAAAATCGATTTGAAGCCTCTATTTGTTTGGGCCTGGATAATTTATCTAAATTTTTTTCTCATTTTTTCGTTTGTTATAGTTATTAGTTAGTCTATTTAATACATAGAAGTGGCCTTTCATTAGTAGAACCATCTCTTAGATTATTGCTTAATTATATATAATAAAGCAAAGAAAAATCCATCTTTCTTCATTTTCGTGGAAACATTATTTTTTTAAATGTAAATCAAAAGAGATACAATCAAACATGAATAGATGTATAAGAGAAGAAAAAATATCGTATAAATCTACTGCACTCCTTGCCTCCAGTATAATATATGACACGAAACCAAAAATAGATATTTGCATAGGGAATACTACACAACTATAAAGTATAGGGGCATAAGAGAGAGAAAAAAAACCAGTGCCATATTTTTCTACCTTGTTTAATATTCCCACCTCTATTAAAATAAAACCAGTTTTTAATCTGTTGTATATATTGTTATTTTATTATTAAAATATACAATTTTCTCATTCTATTTGTATTTTAAGAGATGTTAAGTATTCTATTGTAGATAGGTTAATTGTTAATTAAAACTTACTCGGCGATTATATCGGGTTTAGCTCAGATTTTTTTCACTTTTGAAACATTTAACCTGAATTACCTGGCTAATATCTCTATTCAATATACAAAATAAAACAGACTTACCGAAGAATGTATATAATAGACCAAAAATTGCGCAAATGGCACAGGCAGCTGCAGGAATAACATCGTATTCAACTATTCCGAACAAACAGGAATCGCGTTCTATATCAATTGTTGATGACTGCAGCGTAGATGAAATAAATGTTGGATCGGTAGGTCTAACCCTGGAAACGTTTGCGCTCCCACTCGACATGATCTGAATTTCAAGTATATAAATTTTAACAAAGAATCAACACTAATTGTCGCTCATTACATTTTACTATTAATTAAGATTAAACAACTTTACCTTTGTTTTAACAGCACTATACTTTTATGAATTCATCATATGCTTGAATGCGGTGTTCAACTATCTAGGAGATAAATGAGATGGTACAATATTCGCACATTTTTCTCTGCTTCATCCAATTATATATTCACCGGTTTTCGTAGCTCGAAATGAATATTTTGCCAGCGTTCTAAGGGTACGTAAGCCGATGATTCGTCAAAAATATATTCTTTACCACAAACCTATTCAAGTGTGTTTCATTGTCAAAAATTTTATTATTTTATCATATTTTACTTTTAATAAAAGGAAATTCCTTAGGATTTTTTTTATTAATATCCTTAAAAAAGTATAGAACAAATATAATAGTGATATATATAAATAGCGTATACAATATTCTTTTCGTAACGTAAAATCTTTAATAATTTGAGCAGAACGTAAGAACATTCTAAGAGTGTATGTTCCATAATTTTTTGTTGATAGAAGAGAGAATAGGAAAAATAGGAAAATAACAATTTTCTAAACTAAATATAATAACATTCTTTTTATTAAGATGAAGCTTTTAAAGTTATACTTATTATTGTTTCTTAAATATTATATGTATGTATATATTCTTTTCATAATAATAATAGTTACAGAACAAGGCTTCTCTGGTGATTTTTTAGTTTTTCCTTCTTATTTAAAAAATAAGAACGTTCTACTGCGTAGGTGGATAAACAACTCCTTTCTTTATGATAACATTTCCGTACTGCGAAACATCTCTGCAGAACAGAAATATATATACAGTATATATATATAAATACATCAATATATGAAAGAACTATTGTAAAATCATTGAAAAAATTTTTTAGATAATACATAAAGGATAAAAAAACCACTTATTTTGTACCCTGTATGAATAATGGCGAAAGCACTTCTAGCTCTACCGTAAAAATCGAATCTGTCCATCTTTTCTATGCTAATCTACGGAAGTATATTGAAAATTTAAACAATTAAATTCAATTCTGAATGCAACTAATAAAACCTTTTTTCCTTCAGCCTCATTCACTATTCTTGATATTTCGTCCCAAATTGGAACAGGAAGGTTCTTGGCTTCGTCATCAGCGGTACGCTGCATTAGAGCCACCTATGGTTTATTTAGTGATTTAAGTTTTTGAATAATCAGTTCAATAAAAGTCTTTATTGACAAAATTGTTCGTACCGGCTCTCCAACGTATTGATCCAAGGGAAAAAATTTTAAAATAGAAGTTAACAAAGGCGGTATCAACAGACCTAGAATATAAAGAAGAAGAAATTATAATCTTTATTCTTTTGATACTATACTGGATTGTATATTTTAGAGTTTCATTTTCTTTTACCGTCAGCTCGAATTTCTACGGGGGCATTCTCTCCTTTACAAATGGATGTTGTTGGAAAGTGGGCATCGGCCAAAACTATTAATATATATATATATATATATATATAGACTATTATATTGATTTTTTCTTTGTCTTTTTTTATTCTTACTTATTTCATCTCCATGACCAGCAGCCGATAATAGCTTTAATAAATCAGGACTCAAGTTAAATGGGATTCCTGTTTTGTAAAATATTCAGTTTTAACCGCTTTTTATTCCTCACTTTTTTTGAAATTATAACTCTAACCTTTCAGCGGCATCTTATTAGATATCTCTTAAAAAGTTTAACGCCTTCTAAATTATAACCTTGACCTTTATCAAAATGATCACGTGATATTTCAATGATAATATTTTTTATCCAATAGACGGGATGCGCGGGAAGAAGTTTAAATGTATTAAAAATTTAAAATTAGCGGTATAATCGATCAATTCTTTAATTTTCAGAATAGCTAATGTGATTCATCGAATTGAATTTGATTATATAAACCGGAAATATTATATATATACAGTACATATATATATATGTTAATATATAAAAACTCTAAACAACTTTTGTTCAATATTAATAAAAAATTGTTTATAAGCTGATGTTATTGAATATTACGATTAAGATTATCATATCATAGACATAGAAAAAGAGAAGGTTCTATATACACTCATCTTCTTAAAAGGAAATATAATAGAAAATTTGTATTCTAAGCGTAAATCAACAGGAATATTGCTGTAGTAAATTTCATTACGACATATAGTAATTCAAACGTACTTAAAAAAAATTGATTTTTCCCTACTTCTAAAGAAATGAAAGAATCTTATAAATTTACTTTGAAAAGTGGGTCAATTACTCTTCCACTTCTTACTGTTTCTCTCGACTTCCTTCTTCTCCTCATCCATATTCCTTTCCTCAATGTCCATCTAAACCTCTACACCTCTCTTTCCCCTATTATCTACGTCTTCTACTACCGAACCCTTCTACCTACTCGATCATTGATAACCTATTATCAGTCCCTCTGACAATTCAACTGACATGGTCTTGTCCACGTTATAGATGAATGACACAGCTGTATAATAACCGTCAGCTGTTCAATATGGCGATCATATGGATTTACAATATAAATAAAAGAAATCTGAATTGAAACTAAGATATTTTTTAGAAAGAAATGATAAAATTAATAGTATTTGGACTATTTACTTTTGGATTAGCCTTAGATTCTATAGAGTATGTAAAGTTTGGTGCTTCGAAGAAAGGAACTACTCTGAAACATCTCAGTACATTTCAACTAGACTATTTTTGTATTGGAGAGAAATTCATAAAAATTGAACTCTATGTTTATAAAACATTAATTTGGCATAATACGTGGTCTTGTTCAAATGAAAAAGGCTCTAGGTCAATTGTCGTCCCTCTTCCAAAGGTTTTAGCTTATAAACCTTCTCAACATAACAGAATTTATTGGACTTCTTCTAAATGTAATTTTGAGTTGTGTATCTTACATCCGAAACTTCAGAGATGCTCTTATTCAAAAGTTAAAACTGAAGAGAGTTTCAGCATACCTCCTCCTTATCAGAGGAAACAATATCACCCTAATTTATGTTTTACTCCCTTTCAAGAGATTTTATATAATAAACCATTTAGGCCTATTTGCAAATTAGAAGCAGGTTAATTTTATCTTAATAAATGAATAATAACATATTATGTTAATTTTATTTTTTAGAAGTGTTTAAAGCAATAAAATATCCAGTTGCTTTTAATGGAGAAAGAGGAGGAGTTGTTAGGGTTTTACCAAATTATAATTCTAAAATATTAGAGAAGAAAAGACTTTCTACATTTACAAAACCAAAGTAAGTAAATTAGTTTGTTATTCTTTCAGACTTTAGATCTAACTATAGTTGAATTTCTTTTAATTAGATTTACTTTAGATATTTTACTATATGTCGATCAGTACTGTAAGAATTCAGACGTTTGTAGCCTTATTCAAAGACATACTTGGGACGATCGGGTAGCATCTTTTTTAATTTATATTCTAAGAACAGGTAATTTATTTAATAAACTATTGCAACATTGTATTAATTGATTATATAATTATTCTTTTCAATAGGACAATTACGAATACAAGTAGTAGCTCAAGGCGGAATACCTGCATGGGCAGAAACTAGTTTTACTATACCTTTACAAACGTGGTTTCGATTAATTTTATCCGCAGATAATAATTTGGTAAAATTACTATTCTCAATTGTTTCTTTCATCCTTTCATCCTTTCATTCTTTCTTCTTTTCCTATTATTATTATTATAGTGGAATATGCAAATTCTACACGGTAAAAACTTGAATGTTAAAGAGAAGACGCTTATTCAGTAAGATGAAGATTATTCAATTTTTATATACTTTTTAAAGTTAATTATATAAAGAAAACATTAATAACAGATTAACTATGGAGAGACCAGTTCATTACGATGATTCTTTTGGCCTATTAGTTTTCGGAGGTTCTGAAATTATTAATTCTTTCACTGGGATTATTGCTATGGCAACGATCTACAGAAGAAAGTATTACTCTGCCAAAACAGTAATAATTCTTCATATTGTTATCTTAGAACTACTTACGCTTTCTATTAGATACCCGATATTGATTCAAAATGGTTATACGAAATGAAAGATGAAAGTACTATCTGTAATAGTTATATTAATTGGTTTGAGAACAGAGTTTGGAGAGCAAAATTAACTTTAGAAGCTATAAATCGAAAACGTAAAGACTGTTGTAGACAATAAACACAGTTTTCATGGTCATTCTTTTTTCGTTTGTAGGTAGTTGTAATAGATTTATGAATGAAATATTTTTTGGAAAAAAATCATCATTTAAAAGAGCAAAGAAAACTTGCGCAGCATGGAAACAACCGGAAAAGGAGAAATTTAAATTACTCGGTTTGAAAGTAAGAAAAAGCGTTTTTAGAGGACATATACCAACTTTAATAGAAGCTGGAAGGTTATTATACAGAAACGTTACTGACGTTTTAGTAAGTTTGTTTGTTTTTGTAAAGCGAAGGTAAAGTTATCTCTTCTTTATTTTGCAGAATAATCCTAATCCAGATTTTGGAAAATTGGAAAGAATTTTGGAAGAATCCAGTTGCTATGGAAATAATAATGCAACAGCACTTCTAGCGGCAATGTTGAATAATGGATTTGGAATTCGTATGCAAGAAAGAAAGGTATAGTTTTACATTACAAGTGATGGCAGCGAATTAACCCTTTAACCCTGTTGTAATTTTAAAAAATAGTCTGGAGGTTTACTCTTAAAATGTGCGATGAAAAGTCACAGAAGTTGTTTACAATCACTGGGGGCAAAACATAATTTAGGCTTAGATAGTTTCCCTCAAGATTACGAAATATCTTATAATTATTACAAGGCATTGGCCGACATTACTGGTCAAGATAGATTAGAACATCACCAGGAAGGTGTTGTAGCCGAAAAAATTCGACTGACAGACGAAGTCCAACTTAAATTACAAACTGATGATCAAGGAGATTTATGGAATTGGATTACCCATCAAGCATCTCACGGAGTCAACTCAGCAAGGGAGCATGCGTCGAGGTATTTGGCTATTGTTTCTCAGCTACAGTTTAGCTTTTTTTAATTACATTGGAATATTTTATCGTACAGACTATTATTTTGGGGAGCACAAGGTATAAGGAGGAATTTACAGGCTGCTGTTAATTACTATAGAGAAGGAGCCGAACAGGGCAATACAATAGCTCAATACGATTATGGAATTGCTTTGCTTAAGGGTCATGGAACTGAGAAAAACGAAACTGCAGCTATTCATCAGCTTAGTAAAGCTGCTTCCAAGGGTAATCCTAATGCTCTCAACGCTTTAGGCTGGCATGCTTTAGAAGTTGAAGGTGATATCGCAAAAGCTACAAAACTGTTTGAAAGAGCAATGGGAAGAGGATTAGCCGATGCTGCTCACAATTTGGGCCATATGTATATGGAAGGCAGAACCATAAATAAGGAAATTGATAAGGTGAAAGCTTTTGACTATTTCTCTTTTGCTGCTGTAAGAGGTCAGCTTGATTCAGCTATTGTTATTGCAATGTTCAATATAAGAGGCCACCCAAAAGCAGTCCGGAATCCTGAATTAGCCGTCACGTAAGTTTGAAATTTAATGACCATTATAAATTAGTAAGAGAACATAGTTGTTTATTTTAGTTGGGCTCGATACGTTAGCGAAGAGAATCCGATACAGGGTACATTAATGGCCAATGGGTTAAAAGCCTACAGGCACGGAAATATGTAAATATCACTATAATATATTCATAAATTTACTGATAGTAGTTGTTAAAAAAATTATTTGATGTTTATTAGACCATCAGCTTTGCTTTGGTATTCATTAGCAGCGGAGAGTGGTATTGAAGTTGCCAATTTTAATTTAGCATGGTTATGTGAAAATTACGAGGTTAGGTTGTTTTTTTTTTATTAGTTTTATATAATTTCTAAATGGATTTTATAAATATATTTTGTAGCAATATACAAGAATATATTTCCATAAAGAATGCGTTTTTAGAAATTACGAAATTTCTATTAAAAGAGATAAATCGAACGCCGATCCATATGGTCAGTTATTGCAGTTATATCTTTTATCAAAATATAAATATATCTATATTCTATAATACAGCATGGATTAAATTGGGAGATTTAAGTCTTGATATGAAAAATGAAAAACATAATGCATCTCACTTTTATGCTAGTGCCGCTCTGAAGGGAAGTCCACAAGCCTATTTCAATTTGGCTTATTTAGTAGAAAATGATTATCAAATTGATGAAATTATATGGAAAAAACTAAAAATTAGGTGCGATTCAAAATTCTCTCTTCTTCAAACTTTATACGAAAAATGTAAGACGAGTAGAGAAGCTTTTCTTCCATGTACACTTGCCTTATGGAAAGCTAAACTGATGGCAAGCATATACGAGTATCCAAGATTAGTTAAGGTAATTATAATAACTTTATGTCCTTAAAAACAAATATAATATACAATATAAATTGATCTATCAAGCAGGCAGTGGCTGGTCTCGCTTTGGCAATCATAACTGCAGTACTGATATGCGTTGTTTCTGTTCTTATCAGACATATGGGACCTCCAAGAATAGCCGAGATATAAATAGCTAAAATATAATATATTAGTAATATAATAATTTATCATCATAAACATATAATGTTGATTTTCTACATAAAAATTAGTGCTTCTGGCTTTCAACTCATTTCTCTCTCTATTTCTATAAATCTTTTGATATAAATGATAAATTTATGAAATATTCAATCAATATAAAATAATAAATATAATGAAGTGTACAATTTTAATTAATAAGCTTAATTACGAATACCTTGATATTAATAAATAAGATACAAAGTAAGTTATCTTGAAAAGTAATCAGACTATTTTTTATTATTAAATTTTGAACAGGACTATAATCTTTAAAAAAAAGTATATCATTTTAATTGTATATTAGTTAATATATATATATATATATATATCTATATATTTATTAATATTAGTATGTTTATTATTTTATTATAACTTTATATACAGTATATCTATTCATACATACCTGTAGAGAATTGATTAATAAATATATCTTTATGATGGATACTGAAGGAGACACTTCATCAGTGATTTTTAAGTGACGTAAATTTATCTTGCTTTTTTTTTATCATATTACATTTTTAAAATGAAGTTGGCGGTTCTCCTTCTATTCGTATTGGATTTTTCTAATATTATTAATACCCTAACTGATTTGCCAGTATTCAACCATGGACTTCCAGGAATTTCAGTCAAGACTCCTTTGAATATTGCCCATAGAGGAGCGTCTGGGGAACGGCCTGACCATACAGAAGTCTCATACAAATTAGCTATTGAACAGGGAGCGCACTTTATCGAATGTGATATTTGTCTATCAAAAGACTTAGTTCCAGTTTGCCATCATGATTGTTATTTAAATGCGACAACTGACGTTCATTCTTATCCTGAATTTCACAACAAATCTAACTATCATGATATACCAGGTTTAGGGTTTCCAGCGAGAGATTATTACACAGTTGACTTCACTTGGCAAGAGTTGAGAAGATTGAAAATAAAGAGAAAATCGTCATCTGGGAGAAATCCTAATTATAATCTACGATATAGATTTCTTAGTTTAGAAGATTATATTTCAATAGCTCAAAATGCGTCAAGAACAATTGGAATCTATCCCGAATTAAAAGCTTCTGCTTGGCATAATGAAGTTCTGAAAGATGAATTATTAAACAGTCAGAATACGTCTTTTGAAAAGATAGTTGTTAAAATCTTACACGACCATGGATACGATGGAGAAAAGAGACCGTGCTATTTACAAAGTTTTGAAGAAGAAACTGCTGAAGAATTATCAAAGTTAACAAAGATTCCCGTTATATTCTTAACACCACTGCCGCTTATTACTGACTTCTTTCTGGACAGTCTTTCAAAATATGCAGCTGGTGTTGGTGTAACAAAGGCCGCCGTATTTTTTGGAGGTGGTTCAAAAATATCGACTGGAGAATCAACTGGTTTAGTAAAACGAGTTCACGATAAAAATATGAAAGTTCATGTATGGACATTTACGGTTGAAGATCGTTCTATTCCTTGGATATATGGGGACGATGTAAGAAGACAGTACGATGCCTATATTAAGGAGAAAGTTGACGGCCTATTTACAGATTATCCATATGGATTAAGAGAGCATTTAGATTACCGATACAAGAAAGATGAAGAAGTGAAATGCGAAGGAAATTCTTTATCATTACACTTCCTTTCCTCTTTCCTTTCTATATGGCTTATAAACAAAGTCTTATATTAAATACAAATGATTAGATAAAAGAAGATATAAAGATTTAAAAATTAAAAGAAAAAGTACAGTATATTCTAAAGTTTGTTGTAATGACTTAAACAAATGTTTATGTATAAAAATTAGTCTTTTTCAAGGCCAGTAGCAACCGCGGCAACGAAAGCCGCTCCTTTACCCGAACCGTCATCAGCTAGAATAAATTCGTAAACTCTATTCTTATCGAATTCTTTCAAGATTTTCTCCATGTCTGATTTCATTTTAGGGTGATGCCTATACCAGGATCCGTCAATTGCAACGGTTACATGATTTCTTTCCATTATGCTGCCTAGTTCAAGGATGATTGCCGATACGAGTTGGCAACATCTTATCGATATTGCCCGGCAGATATATCGAGCAATTAAACAATCATCTTTGCTAACTTTAACTTTGAGTAAATTCTGCAAAATTTCTTCGACGTTGTGTCCCTTTTCTATATCAGTCACGTGCCTGCCATTAAAATGACCCCATTGTTTCAAGGCTTCGCATGGTTCCGATAAGAAAGTACCTGCAGAGTTTAAACTTTTCAAGTGAAGTCTAACAAGATCTCCCACGTAGTGGCCAGCAAACAATTTTTCAAAAGTAAAAGATCCAATATGATTAGAATGCTTGTCAAGAAGAAAGTCTTCTTCAGACTTGAAGAAATCCAAACTTCCATTATCTCCAAAAGCGCCACATTCAGTATCAATAACCACCTGTTTCGTATCACCCATTTCTTCATTTCCCCAACGTTTAACATTTGCGGCATTTTCAACATAAGCCGCATTGAATCCAGTACCAAGTATAAGTCCAATTGAACATTTATGATCTAAATAAGATCCGGCCAATAACGTTCCAGTAGTATCATTCAATATTGCCACAACTTTAACTTTTGTAACTTTCTTTCGCTTCAAAGCATCTTCCAACATTTCAACAGCATTTTTACCAACTCCATCCGGACACTTGAAGGTTTTTGTCCAAGTAACAAGAACACCTTTATTCAATCCAAATTGGCTCATAGGGAAGGAGAATGTAAAGCCCAGAGGAATATTATTATTTTGTATATTGAATTCAGTAAGGAATTTCGCAATACTATTGGCAATATGATCAAAAACCTATGGAGAATAATAGTTTTGTGTAAAATTATCGAATAGAGGTATAGTAAACAATTGTAATAAAATACAAACTCCGTCCGATGGTCCTCTTAACACTTCCTTCTCTAAATTATAGTTTTTTACTTTGGTTTCTCGTAATTCTCCATTTCTCATCTTACATAAAAGAACTCTAAAGTTTGTTCCACCCAAGTCTAAAGCCATATAATCTCCACATTCTAAAAAAAGAGAATAATCAATTTGGATAAAATTAATGCAAAATCATTTTTTATTAAGGACTTTCTTTTATTTAAGAAATTAGGCTATTAGTTCATTCTAAATATATTACAAAACTCAAGGACGGTTACAGTTCATCTATTTTAAGCTATATTTAGTGGAATTGTAAATGATGGTTGTAATAAATTATTACGATAGAAAATAAGGCCTATTTGCTAAAAATATCAAATAATTATTACAAACCAGCGCCATCTAATAGATGTCTGACAAAAGTATTTTCCATTTGTAATGATTTCCTCTTTGTCTTATCTTTATTCAGACCATCCTTAGCTTCTTGACGAAATATTTTACATACCTTAAGGAAATCTTCCTCCTCTAATATAATGTTCTTACTAATCTAAATATAAAAGGAATTTCACTTTGAATTCTTAATAATGGAACTTTTCTATTTTTCAAATAGATTATCAATACCTTCTTTAGGAGAGTTTGAGGAACGTTAATATTCATTAAATGTGCCATTTTGTGTACTTCTTTCTTGAGTCTAAAAAAGTGGTTGTATATATATATTAATATATATATAGTATATAAGTCAATTAGGCAACAATGGGAATAATTTAGGCAATCACGTGAGAGAAGATAAGATAAATAGTTATATTCGTATTGATTAGATCCTATAGTAATAAATAGAGTAGAATATTTTAATATGAAATATAATAATTATAATAATACTGTAGATCAATTTCCTTTTCTTCTCTCTATCTAACTGATTGATTCATTATCTGTCTGTCTGTCTATCTATCTCCTTCCTTCTCTCAAATTCTGTAAACTAAAGCCGTATTAAATATTTTCTTTTCTAAATATCTATACAGTTGCAAAACTTTCTATTCGGAAAATACATGTACATACGTTTCACTAACTGGATTAAAGTATCAGAATTAGGTCAGATCTTTTTATATTTCCTATAAAATTATAAACTATATAGATTTCTTTTTTCTTACCAAAAATAATAACAACAAAACAAATCAAATAAAAACTTGAATAAAAATTGAATTTTTAATTTTCTTCTTTTTTGAAAGTCTTTTCAAAGTCTTTTCTCTTTTTCTTTCCAAATGGAAGAAGTGAAATTGAAAGAAGTTAACGATTCTGTCAGTTGACTGCAACAAGAAAGCTCCAGGTGCACATGGTTCTTATAAACATTTAATACTAAACGAAAATTGTTCTTATTTAGATTGTTTGAGGTGTCCATTGAAGTTTTTTTTTTAATCTCTGTCTCTCCAAATATTAGGACGAAACTTAAACCTATTGTTCATAGACAATATATATACGTAATTAACTTTTTTTGTCTGGTTCTTTTTTTATAAATGTATATATAAATATAGGAAAAAGTGATTGTTACCAATAAATCTATTCCAATTTCTTTGCTATTCTTTTCCTATCACTTTTCTTATTCTCTGACTTTTATTGTTATAATAAAGACAATTATCTATTTTAATCTACTTTTCTTCAATTTTACATTTCTAGTCTAAAAGATAAAGTTAAACTTAAAAAAATTAAAAGGTCAAGGTTAAAGATTTATAGCATTAGTGAACAGCTAGAAACTACCCTGTCGTAATAAATTATATATAATTGCGTAAGTCTTTTTTTGTTGTCTTTTAAATATAACTTGAAAACTTAAAGGACCAATTGTTAAAGTTCTTTTTTTCTTTCTCTGCCTGTCTCTGTCTTTCTTTTCATATGAATCATTAGAAGAGAAGAGAAGAGAGGAAAAGAGAGAGCGATAGAAAACATTAACAAAACTTTTCAACAAATAAAAGTGTTGATTTTTAATAAATTTATTAATATTTCTTACTAATTTATCCACTGGAATATACATATATTTAGTGCATATACAGTATATATTTATAGATAAATGTACTTGATGTTTTCTTTGTAAAATGTATTTGTTTTTATAGTTTATGGTGTATTCGTAATATTTTCTTCCTTATCATCATCTTCTGGTATTCTATAAATAGATTTATAATTGTAAATTGATGATGTATAGTTTCTTTATTAGCTTTATACAGTATATAGGGTATATTTAGTAACATGCAAGTTCAAAGAAGTCATCTAAAATCGTTGATATTTTATATATTATGATCAATTATTATTATTATTATAGATGGCCGCTTAGAACTTGCCAATACTATATATACATAATACATTACCTGTCAATATCCGAAACTTTTTGGGGTAGATAATGACCCTTTGTTTCCGGTAGCCATGGCATCATTACACCAGCTATTATCGCAGATGTCCAACTAGTGACAGGAGATGCGTAACCTCCCTTTTTTTTTTAATAAAAAAATATTAATAAGTTGTAAAAAAAAAGAAAAGATAACTTACTATTTTTCCTACGAAAGGCACTATTATGGCTGCTATTCTTCCGACAGCAGATATAAAACAGAAGCCAGTACATCTTAGAACAGTTGGCAACAATTCATTTGTATATAGATATGTAGTTGTAAAGCAGCCACTTATCATCATTTTACTAATTAATATAAATATTAATTTTGGCCATTTCGCAACAAATTTACTTATTATTATTGAAACACCACAGCTAATAAATAATATTGATAATACGTTATTTCTTCCTAATAAACCCATCATGACTAGACTAAGGATTACTCCTGGCATTTCTGCGGCTCCTTCAATCATAAAATTTATAAAGATATTTCCATGAAACTTTGATGAACCATAAACAAAACTATAATAAATAAAAGAGACAGCAAACCATTGAAAACATAGAATTATTACTCTCTTTCTAAGAACAGGAAAACGGAATAGATCTATTGGCGTATAAGTTTTTACTTCAACCTATATAAATAAGAATAAAGTATATAGTATAATCTTATAATATGCATATGAAATTATAATAAAGAGCGTACAGTTCCTGTTTTAATATGCTGCTCTTCTTGTTGCTGCTGCCACTGACCAGTTGAAGCTTCCGATTCGAAATTGTCACTTGTTGACAGCAATTGCTGCTAAGAAGAAAAGTTAATAGTTGCGATTAGAAGCGGTAAGTAAAAATGATATATAAATATAAATATAGATTTAATATTAATTGATATCGTTATCTAATTTATACTTGAGGATCTAGAATTTTCAATTCTTCAGAATTAGCAGACTTTAAAAATTTTCTGTCATTAGCCTTTGCCATTTTATTTAATACTTCTAGACATTCTTTAATTTTACGTTTTGAAAATAGCCATCTAGGCGATTCTGGGATAAAACTATATCAATAATATAAGAAAATATTACGTTAAAATAGTATAAATTGTAAATTTAATAGTCAAAAATTTACTTACAAATAGAAGGATAAAAATAGAATCAAAACAGATCCTGTTACTATATGTATAACTTTCCAATTATTTAATTTATATGCTAAAAGTGTTAGGAAGAAATATCCAAGTACCCAAACAATATGAGAAGCAACAACAACGACAATTCTCCAATTTGGTCCAGTAATTTCTAGACCTAGGATAGGTTTGTTATATTGTTTCACTTATTGAATGAATTTAGCTTTGTTTCTTATAGTATTTCAACTTACATAAAATTAATAATATACTAGCAACTGGAAGATTAAACATTCCAGTTACAAATCTCGTTATTAAATAGAATAAATAATTTCTGGCAACTCCACTAAGTATCGTTACAACTATTAAAAATACTAGGGCTATTAATGACGTTCTTCGCCTTCCTATTCTGTAGAAATCATATAACTTTTATAGTCTTTAACAAATACCAATCAATTAAGAACAATTAAAAATAAATGAAAAATACAAACAAATCTCCAAGGAATCCTATCACAAGTAAACCGAAAAATCCACCAGCTTGATAGACGACGCTTGCTAAATCAGTTTGCCATTTTTTACCACAAACTAAATTCCACTAAAAGAAGAATATACAATGTATTTATACTGTGTATATAGAAAAGAAAAAAAAACATTTAATACCTCTGTTACAGCCGTTTCACTAGCTTCTGATGTGTCGTAATTGTATCCGTTAGGACAAGGTATTGTTGAAGCTGTCTCATTTTCTAACAAAGTCTTATTAGATAAAAGCAAATGAGCTTCATCAGATGTCATAGTAGAATAAGGTCTAGTTCAAGGGAGAGGAAAAACGTTAAAAGAGAGAGAAAGAGAGAGAGAGAAGATAGTTTATATTTTAAATGTATACAGTATATAGACGCTTTTGACTCACCTGTCAAAAATAGCACAGTTTTCAAATTTTCCTTTGGAATTCTTCGGTATTATAAGTAATTTTTCATCATGAGATGATAATTCATGGATGGAATGAGATATATTTTTTGGATATTTACAAACATGAGGAACATCTGCCAAAGTTAAAGATGAAGAAAAATTGTTTGCCGAAGCAAATACTGCAAATGATGCTATTGCTGTTAAAATTAGTATTTGATATAGTCCAAAATCTCCAGCCTTATTAAAAATATTATCATAAGACACCGATTTTTCCTCTTCTTCATCTGATTTAACATTTTCCATGTTTCTTTCCTTATTTCCCTTAAAAATTAATAAAAATAGAAGCTAGCTATTCAATATACCATATATTATTTATGTAAATTGTTTCAAAAGCACCAATTAAACATTTCCATTCCAAATGACAATATGCTATTATTATCATAAATCTTGAACATGTGTTACAATGTACTGATTACGTACTTAGGTATTGTTATTTAAATGTGTTTCCCTCCTCATAACTCCAATATTATCCTATATATTGTCATTAATCAGCAATATACTGTATTGGTAAATTATAACAAAACAGCATATTAATAGAAATCTAACTATCCATCATTTTTTTGTGACCAATTAGATAGAGGACCTATATATTTGCAGTTATATATATATATATATATATATATATATATATATATATATATATATATATATATATATATATTATGTATGTACAGTATATATAGTATACTGTATATTGTATATTCAATAACTTTATGCCCTACAGACAGGTTATATTATTCAATAAAAAGTACTGAAAAAAAGCATTCAAAACAATAAAAAGAGAAAAAAGTATTAAATTAAAAACATCTGCTTCAAACCAGAATCACAATGAATAATCTTAATTTAGAACATTTTTTTTCCTTCTATACTTAACTAAATAATTTATTACTTATTATACTATTATTTTCCCCTAGCTCTTCCCTTTTCTGACTATCTATCTCTATTTTCTCTTTCTTTCCCTCCAGATCTCATTCTCTATTCTCTTTACAAGGTTTTAGCATAGTTCTGTATCAAATTAAAAAAAAATAGAGCAAAAAAATATCTCCGTGACGGGGAATCGAACCCCGGTCTCCTGAGTGACAGTCAGGGATACTCACCACTATACTATCACGGATCTTGTATATCGTCTGCTTATTTTAGAATATATACAATGTGCTTATCAGAATTCAATACTCTAGAATTTAAATTTTATAATAAATTAGATATGTGTTAGACAAACAATCTTTCACTATTTCTAAGGAAATAAACAATAAAAGTATGCGTTAAATTAGCTATTGATAACTACGACGCAGTAATCTTACATTCTACGTATTTTAGATATGTTGAAAGAACTACTAGTTTACAGCGCCATCTGCAGTTATTTACAAGGAAATAAAATATGGATATACAAAAATCTTTACGATAATATAGAAAAAGATATGCTATAACTCTATCCATCATTAAAAGGGATAAAAGACGTACATATAAAATATATAAAAGAAAAAACTACAAAAAGTCTCCGTGACGGGGAATCGAACCCCGGTCTCCTGAGTGACAGTCAGGGATACTCACCACTATACTATCACGGATCTGATATAACAGATGCATTATGTCTTTAATAACATAGTTTCAAAAGTAACCTATAACGAGCAGCGCTGTAAGTTAAAGTATAAAAAGCATATATTGAAGCGTGTTTTTATCTATATACCTATAAATAAAGTCTTTTATTTTTACCTACAAAAAATGTTTTTTCAGTGCTCTACAACAAGAGATTAAACAGTAAGGTTGAAAATCATCGAATAATAACTCTTTGGTCTTACATACATTATACACTTACTATAAATAGAATTGAGGGAGAGAGAGAGAGAGAGAGAGAGAGAAGCGCATGGGTTAATCAAGGACATATGCATATTTTAAACATTTTATAATAACAAAAAATTCTCATCAAAAACACTTTCTATACTTATTGAATAAATTTACATATTAATTAAGTATAAAAGTTAAAAAAGAGTCAAATTTCTATAATAAATCAAATTCGAGAGAGAATAAAAAAGTAACAGGAAACTGACGCTGGTATTAGAATTAGGGTCATGTGACTCACTGATCACGTTTCATTACTCATGATTAACGTTGTTGATGCTGGCTTGAAACAATCATTCGTAGATTGTATATTATTATTGATAATTGCTGCTTGTACTAAATAGCATTCTGTAACAAAAACCTGCTAGTATTGTAAGTAGTAAGATAACAATTAGATAATTTTAAGTTAAGTTTGTATATTAAGTAATTGAATATTATATATTGTTTATATATTGTGAAATTACTTTCCTTCTCTTTCAATTGTCGTTTATCCTTGCTTCTATTTTTTCAGTTTTATTGAAATTAAATGTTCATGTTGATGTTGTATTGAAAAAAATTACCTTTCGTAATGATATTTAATTATTATAGATAAGTAAAAATTGTTACTTTATTCAAGTTTTTCTTTTAAATTTCTTACTAATATTTGATAGTGTCTTTTGAAGAATTATGAATAATAATTAATAGTGAGCAAATGTTACAACAGCTTTTCTTTTTTAGGTATGTTATCTCAGCATCTTCTGTTTACGATCTACTTGAATTATTCTAATTAATTAGAGAGAATAGATAAAATTAAAGTGTGTACCAATGTAAATTTTTACCCTCATCCATATCACTTGATATCTGCTGTACTGTATTATAAATGGTGTAGGACTTTTTTTTCCTATTAGTCCTATGTATCAATCAAATAGATGAATATAATATATATATACTTTATATTTATATTTATTCCATTCTAATTCATCCCATTTTGATTCAAAACACCAAATGGCTATACACACATATATATGTACAATATATTTGTAAAGTATGTCATTTTATTCATTTATCTCTCTGAATAACCCATCTGTCCTTATTCATCTCTATCCATCTTACTTGTCTGTCATCTTTCTTCTCCTCTTTGTAGATTAGTACAGAAAATAACATTTTATAATATATATTATTTATACAGTATATAATTCGTATTCGAAATATTACAAAAGAATGGATTAAAAACCAATATTTCAATGCTATTTTACAGTTTTTTTGCTGTACAGTGTCATCTATCGTCATTGAATTATAATTGTAATTGTTAAATAGAGAAAAAATAGTTTCTTTCTTCCTAAAAAGAAGACGAAGAAATAAAGAAAGAAAGAAAGAAGGAAGGAAGGAAGGAAGGAAAGAAGATGATGAACAGTTTAATGTTTTTTTTATTACTTCCTAGTTTGGCACTTGCGGAATATTCATAAGCTAAAAAATTATATGAATATTCGCAATCGCTATTCAAGGCAGTAGTTAATTTCGTCAATGAATAGAATATGGTTACATAATAAATTACCAAGAGAAAAAGAAACAATCCCAGTACAAAACTGGTACTATTCTAAACATCAAATAATATTATATTTATATATAACTATTGTTATATTTAATATGCAAACAAATTTCTCTAACATTTTATCACAATAAAGTAAAAAGTAAGAAAATAATAGATTGTTAATCAATTGATAAAGTTGAAATACGTTATAATTAATTATATTTCAATTACCCTTTTCATAATAAATTAGGAAGTTATCTTCGTAAATATTGAATTTATAAAAATTGTTTACCTGTTTTATCAGTTTTTAGTTTTTCTCTGTTAAAAATTTTATAAAGTAGAAGGACATAAGTTAATAAGAATGAATCGTATGATATGTTTTTTACTAATATTAATATCATCGTTTAGTTTCCTTGTTGTTGTTGTTGTTGTTTGATATTTAAAGCCACTCGTAATAATTGTTATAATAAAGATAAGAGAAAGAGAAATAGGAGAATTTCAAGATATGTAGAAAGGTTAGGTCAATGTTACTGTTGTCTTATTATAAACTTGACTATATTCCGCTGATTTTCCTAATAGTCTAACTTTTCTTCGTCTCACACAAATGAAAATTACCAATGCGGTAACTAGTACAATTGCCAAGAGAGCTATTACTACAATAGCTGCTGCAGGAAAGCCGCTACTGCTATTGCTGCTAGTGTTATTACAGTAATTGTTCTTTACGGTATCCACTAAATTTTCACCCGTGTGCGTTGAAGAACATCTAAATGAAACAATTAAATCAATTAATTTAGGTTATTCATTCATTTAATATCTGATTATAAATATAAACTTACGCAAGATTCTTAAAGAATGGTTTTTCAAAAGACGCCATCCATTTTAATTTACACGATGAGCAATTCCATAAATTACCTTCAAGATTTAACTCTGTCAATTGATTCCAATTGAACGTATCTGCATTTAACGCATGTATTGAATTGTTAGATAAATTCAATGAGGTTAAACGTTTTAATCCGTTTAAGGCGTCACTTTTTATTTCAACAATTAAATTTGAAGATAAATCCAAATGATTTAAATTAGGAAGATTTTTAAAACCGTCCTCTTCAATTGTACTTATTCTTGAATTTTTCATCTTGAGATAATTTAATTTAGGAAACAATGAAAAAGTTTCCTCATCAATATCGTGAATATGATTTAATGATAATTCTAATCTTTCCAAGGTACTTGAAACTGGTTTTAGGTTTATTAGATCATCTCTAGCTAATCTTAATTTATTCAATTTTAATTCTTTAATGTTAGTAAGAAATTTTAAATTCTTCTTAAGATCTTTAACTGGTAATTTTAAATTGTTACTAATACATAAATTCTCTAAATTTTTGATAGGTTTAAACGAATCATCTTCAATTTCGTCCAGATCATTATTGCATAAACATAACTTTTTCAAATTATTCAATCCTTTAAAAGTCCCTTTCTTGATATCGGCAAATTTTTTATTCATAGATATATAGAGCACCTAAAAACATAACGTACTATTAATTATATAATTATTACCTTAATAAATTCATACCTCTAATTTTTTTAAATTAATAAAAGCTTCGTTAGCAATCTTCTCAAATTCTGAATTAGAAATACGCAGTAACGTAACGCTTTTGTAGCAATCGGGAAATTTTTTTAGAGTTGATCCATGAAAATTTTTTATTGTAACATTCTCATAATCTTTTGTAAAAACTGGTATTTCTTCATATCCTGCACTGGCATCAAATACTCTTGTTTTCTGGGGACTGATATTTCTTTTATTAAATTCATCAGATAAACAGTAGTGTAGTAAAATTAATCCAAGTAAAAAATTTATTAAAATAGACCTCTTCATTATTTTTAATATATTTTTTTAACTTGTTCTTATGTATTTTCGGGATAAAAAGGCCTTAACTCTTGTGTACGAACGATCAGGTAAAGTCGATTCTGTTGGCCGTGTGCCAAAGGTGAGCTGTTATTCTAATCGATCGTATTGCGGTATAGGCTGATATCAGAATTAGAATTCCTAGCTTTTTTCTGAATGTTAATTTAGCGAGTATTCTTATTATTGAATGCAATAAAAGAAATATAAATGACAGCGATCTCTATCTATCTCTATCCTACTGATTTTGGCTTTGAACGTTCAAAAAAAGAAGAATCTAATACCTTTGAGAGATTACGTAATGAAATAGTTTCTTTCTTTATTTTATGTACAAACTATATTTGTATTTTAAAGCGAAAGTAAACGTTTCAAATAATTGAATCAATTATTCTTTCTTTATCTATATACTGTATATATATATATATGTGTGTGTGTGTGTTATATTATGTCATTATATAGTACTTTTATAATATGATTAGAGTCATTTTTTTATATTAAGAATGAAAAATAAGATGTAAAGTAAAAATGTTTTCACACATAAACAAATATTACTTTGGAAAACTTTCTTTTCTCTTTAGGCTTTGTCCCGTCATCCTTACTAAGACTTAACACCATTCAACCAATGAGTTGTCATCATTCCTTTACCCTATTAATTTTAATATACATTTAGTAAATTATACTATTGTTCATTTTGATATTAAAATATTGTTATTTTTTCGATAGAGGGAGCGGCAAGCAATTAATTAAAAAGAGAAAAAGCTATCTGAAAAATTAGTGCTGCCATCTCCTAAATAAAATTCTAGTTTACTTAATCACCTTATCTTTTATATTATTTGCTGTTGTTTATTTAGACTAAGTGAGGAAATGGATAAAAAATAAAGAAAGATAAATATATATATATATATAAAAGCTATGTAAAACGTTATTATTTGATAGTAATAGGCTTGGATCGACATACTTTAACAGATATACTTCCTCGTTCCTCAAATAGGAATTTAGCATCTGTTTCCTCTGCAGCTTTGCGGAAATTATCTGATGTATGAATGCGATTTGCTGCCGATTTTAATGAAAGATACAATAAGTTAATTTGTATATGCAATAAACTATTTAAATAGGAAAAAGCGTAATCCTTACATAATCCCGTACTCTCCATTCTTGAAGACGTATTTATTGTATCGCCAAATAGGCAGTATCTAGGATTTTTTAATCCAACAACTGCCGCAACAATTGATCCTAAAAATAGGAAAATTATCATTATTATAAATCTTTGAAATTAATACAGTGAATATGTTACAGCAAATATTACCGCAATTTATTCCAATCCTTAAAGGTAGTGGGTCATTAGAGCCAGGTAAACTAAGAGTGTTTGCTAAGTTCATGATTGATAGAGCGAATAGGCCTATATGTTTGGCATGTTCTTCTTCTTTTGTAGGAACACCACTAGAAACTAAGTAAGTATCTGCTATAGTTTCTATCTTGTAAACTTGAAAGTTAATAATGCACTTGTCAAATGCCCTGTCATAGTAGGATTATAAAAATAAAATACCCCTATGTAGATTGTAAAATTGAAAGATTAAATTTGTAAACAGGCACAATTATGTAAAATAGATTAAATAAAATGGCAAAAATTAATCGTCTGCTGATAAAAAAACGTAAAAATTTGTTCGTTAATTTAATTATTATTCTAATTTTATTACATAGACATATTCTATTCTTAAATACAATAGATAATTACTATTTAATGAAAAGAGACGATTTTACATCGATTTTAGAATAGTACAGAATAGCTTTACATTAACTTTACACCCTTGTCAATAAATGTATAATAGTGTATATTTCTCATTCGTTTATATATTCCTGATATAAATCATCTAAATTTAGCTGACTAAATAGGGACAGAACGCAATGAATTATGTATAATCTCAATCTAAAGGTAGTAAATATATCTATACGTATATAGTATATATAGTAGTATATATACAGTATATACTAAGTACTACTCTACAGATTATAAACAGATATAATAATAGTAGCAGAAAATTGAATTATATGTAAAAGCATTCGTTTACTATATGTGATAATATATTTATCAAGTGCGATTTACATTGTCTACAAATAGCTAAATAAGAGAGGCAGTTATCGGTTAAAAAAGAAATAGAGAGAGAGAGAGAGAGAGAGAGAGATTTTCAACTAATATTTAATAATTTATAATATTCATACTGAACCATTTACAAAAATGTTACTAAAAATAAGATGCTATTTTCTTCCATTTTCAAATAAATAACTGATTTCTATAATTGTATTTGAAAGATACGCGTAATTAAGAAACTATTTAATTTACTAATTCTTGTAAGATCAAAAGATATGTGAATGGGAATTGTCACCTCTATTTTAGAATTAATATTCTGTTATACTGTACTTAACTAATTATGAATACTCCATAGCATCGTCTGTATCTTTGTCTTGTTACATTCCTCTTCCTCTTTGTTTCAATATCTTCTTTAGGTTACATGACCAAAGTAGCAATCAGTTTCATATTGATAATTAGTTTTCTACCTTTATTTTTTTGTAAAGGAGCTACTTATCATTAAGTAACTGAGCTGAACTAAACTTCTTGAACAAGATATGTTGTATAGTCCTATATTCTCTTTCAAGTATTGATAAAATTTAGCAAAAATGAGCAATGAAGAAAATTATAATTATAAATAAAGTGTAAAAATTCTTTCATCTTTTCAAGTAAGCATCTCTGTTGCCATAGGGATCTTATCTTAATTCGATTGCGAATAAAACGATAAATAAACATAAAAAATAGGTAGAGAAGGGTTTTTTTTTACTTATATGTTTTATTATTTCTGTTTTTTACTTAAGAAAATATACATTATACAGTATGTTAACATAATCAACATAATATGTATGTATATATGTAAGGTTGCAAGCATGTACTCTACTATATGCTCAGACAACTACTCTAATGTAATCCCTTCAAAAAAAAAATACTTTTTAAAAGACCGACTTAACCAAGAGTCCTCTTTCCAAGTGGAAAAGTGGTTTTTTTTCTCTTTAATACATTGTACGCTGTATACGGTATATTGTATAGTCATTTTATAGTATAATATAACTATATAAAGAATATAAACGGTCAAGTATTTTTTTTTTCAAAAATGTAACTAAAATATTATTCTTCCTTTTACATTTAAATAATGATGCTGAAGTTTTAATAATAAATTCGCCATCTGTTCATTTTTTGAACAAAAGTCACAATCTGTTAAATATGATGGTACCTTTATTAGACTCTATCCTTTATAATAAAATTAATGGAAAATTCTATTTCATTCGTTTTCTGACATTCATTCAGATATCTAATTAAGAATCTTTTACTTCTCATATTTCTAATAATTCTAGAATTAAAATATTCAAGTAATTATGGAAAGGTGGATCGGGAGAGTTGCTGTTCTAACTGGACCAACAGAAGGCATGGGACATTATTTGGCTAAACAACTCGTCGAATGTGGTTTAATTGTTGCCGGAGTAGCCAGAAATGTTGAGAAAATGAAGGTAAGTCATTTTTGTTAAGTTATTTTTTAAGCTGCTTATTAATAAGGTTTTCCTAGACACTTCTTTAATTAATTGAATGTTAAATCCTACCAGAGTCATTTTGTAGATTCATATTAATAAAATTAAATGATAATTAGTTTTTAAGATTAATTAATCATAGTTTAACTAATATTAAATTTTAAAATAGAGTTCTCTTATATTTTCTTTTTCCTTGTTAAATCAGAAAATGGAGGAAACTTTGAAACATAGCACAGGTCGTTTTGTAGGATTCTTTATGGATTTGGAGGATGAAGATAGTATAACAAAGAGTTTTGAAGAAATTGAGAAAACTCTTGGTCCTGTTTCCGCTCTTATAAATATGGGAAGTTCATCGTCTAACTCAAATTTGTTAGAGGACTCTATAGAAGCTTGGGAGAGTACTATTAATGTAAATACCTATACAATATCAAAAAGAATAAAGATTTCATATTTAGAATTTGAAATCAAGACAAAAGATTGAGAGTGAACATGTACGTGATCTAATAATTCCTTTTGTGTCTAAAATAATAGGTTAATGTTCTGGGTCCAGTAATATTGATGAAGCTTGCTATTAAATCTATGAAAAAGAATAATATCAAAGGAAACATAATAAATATAGGAGGGTAATAAATCAAAGAAAATTTATAATAAAAGGGACTCTTTCCTATTATTTCTATTTCTTTTTCTTTTTTTGGCAGAACCGCGAGCTACTATACTTCAGTGTTTCAAGATTATCACTTCTATTCAGTTTCCAAGTTTATTCTAAGAGCTTTAGGAGATGCTCTCCGTATGGAATTTAGAGCAAATAATATTCCAATTAGAATTTGCGTATGTGAAATTCAACAGTTAGTCTTTTCGATGAGTAACAAAATTATATATTTGTCTTAAAAGCATGTTGGACCTGGACATATAAAAACGGGCGTTCAAGATAGACTTGGGTTATCAGGCGAAATCATAGAAACAGGATTCCTATACGTAAATGATTTCTATATAACTATTAATAAATGTATTAATTTATTTCATGTTTATTTTCGTAGTATGCCAGTGAATTTTATCATATGCAAAGCCACAAACTACCACGAAAATTTCCATTTAAATGTGACGGAGATAATCTTTATCATAATAACGTTTTACCCGTAAAAATTCTCTTCATTTTCATTATTTAGATAATATAAGCTAATTTATTTTTTTTTTGCTATCAAGGCACTCGAGATGAATGATGTTACGTCAGTAATAATTGACATCTTATCTAAGAGAGATGATGCAGAGGTTAAAAGCTTTTCGATCATGTTAATTAATTATTATTAATTTGTATTTTCCTTATAATTTAGATTATGGATGTTATCATGAAACCAACTGATAGGTTCGATTTCTTTAAATTAAATATATATACTAGTATATATATATATATATAAGAGAGAGAGAGAGGGACAGAGAGAGAGAGAGACTAATTAAGCAATTATCTTTATTTATGTTATTTTTCAGACAAAATAGTGTGTTTGAATCAGATTTATACTGGAGATCTTGATATATGAAGAAGATAATTGCCAAAATTAAGGACCGAAGAACTAACTAGTCATCAGTTTTAGAAAATTTAATGAATTCTTTAACCTTGATCATTAATAATAAAGAATATAATATCTAATAACACATCTAAATGTCTTTTATTATTAATATAGCTTTCTAACGCTTTTATTCTAAATAAATATATTATTGTAGTTCTTTGTGCCACTTTAGCAAGTAATAAACTGATCTGATACGAGTTTTTAGTTTATTAGTCCTATTAAATTGAATGTAAAGATTATAGAAAACTATGAATATTGCGTTAACTGTTTAATAAATAAAGAATACAAGTAAGTGTATGAGGCTCACCGAAGAATTCTAAGAAGCTCTTTAGATATTCTATCTTTTCTTACCATTTTTTAAGCTTAAGTAGTTGTATTGACTTTCAAAAATTTGTATAGGTGTTAATATATGCTATAATATACCTATATATACTATATAAATATATTTAAAACTATTAATATTATAAGTCTCTTGGTTAAACGAGTACAAACATCTTGCTTGTTGAAATATAGTGAGAAATAGGCTACAAGATGTTGTAACCTTCATAGAAAAAGCATAAAAGGTTTCTTTTTCCTAATTGTTCACCAAATTTAATAATATATAATTTATTTGTCACCCAAGTAACCTTTGAAAATCTATATATATTAAAATTTTCTACTCTCTATTGTTTTTCAATGATCTTAATTTAATTGTTGAAGCAAAGAAAATGGAAAACAGAATACCTATTGATTTACTGTTTATACTGTTATATATAATTGAATATAATAAAGATGTTTATACAAATCTATTAATTAATTACTGGATATAAATATTAATATAGCTCCTTTAGTCAAATAAAATATTTTATGGAAATTTTTCCAATACAATGGAATATTAGTTTCTATTTTATAGTACCTGCAATATTTCTTTCTTTCGTTCTTTCTTTCAATCTATCTTTCTAATTTCTTAGGTCTTAATTACCAACTAATTACTTTAAATACATTTTTGCTGCCTCTTTTTTTCTAAGTAAAGATGATGTAAGCCTTTTCCGTGAAGAATAAAAGAAGAAGATATTCATTTGTATTTCATCCTTTAAGTAGTACTGCAGTTATGTCTATGCAGTATACATATATATATATATACTGTATATATATAAATGTATATATATGTATATTGTAAAGTCTACTGCATACTAGTAAGATGATCCACTTAAACATTTAATTTATTAGCATACATTTGTAACAAATATATGAAAAGAGCCTAGTTTACTTTAAAGCGGTATGTTTCTTTTTAAGCTATTTGGTTACAACCATGAATATTATAATTTGTAAGATTAAAAATTCAAGTGCTAATAAATTACATTTAAATCACGGTTGTAAAATGTAAGAGAGGTATTTAGGTGTCTTTTTTTGAAGAACAGGTACGTGACAGTCTCTTAGCTTATCATGATTTCGTGATTCCTAATCATTTCTTCCAGAAAAGTAGATGAACTAAAAACCTTGCAAATTTTGTCTCTCTCTCTCTCTCTCTCTTCTCGTATTTCCTCTCTTCCTATTCTGGTATTTTTTGTTTTGATGAACTCCAGCTTTATTCCTTTATATGTTGTTCGCTCTCGTTTAATCAAGAATTTATCTCATCTTGATAGTTCCTTATACGCTATCTATTATTATTCTATCTATAATCTATCCAGCCGAACATTATTAAAAGATTCAATGAAATTTCATCTTTTCGGAGGTGAGAGGACAATTAGAATGTATAAACAGTGATAAACATAAAAAGCCAACTATAAATACAATACATTTTTCTAAAGAAGATAACGTCTTCTCCATCTTGTTATTTTATTTTTACATGTTTTCTCTAGATGTATAGATTATCCATTACATTAATATTTATATTGAAGTACTTTCTAGAAAGAATTATACGCGAATAGAAGAATTAAAACTTCTCCCGATATTAATCATGTACATCAAGCGTTAGAAGCAATTAACTGTCGTTACAAGTCTATAACTTAAAAGAAATAGCACCGAGTAAAAAGCTCTCGTTTTATTAAATAATTTTCGGTCAAGAAAGGGAAAAGAAACATAGATAGCAAGCTAACTAGATAGATAGATTGATGAGAATAACTCTGTAAGATTTTCTACTTTACTGGGTTTTACAGTTTTGTACTTATCTACCTAGATTATTCTTAATAACCTTTAAAAAAAGCGTTTTAATTCAAAGCGTCTCCTTCCCTATGTTTTGTTCATTCGTGACAAAAGCGTCTCTTCGAGAGAGAGAGAACAAGTAAGAGTAAAAGAGAAGGGAAAGGGTGGAAAATGTCAATGAAACAAATACTAAAATATTGTTAGTAAAAGTAAATAGAGACGAGTCTATGTTTAAGTTAAAACATATAATTATTCATATATCTACTTACCCATAAACCATATTTAAAAGATCGACAACTTCCAATGGAGAATACTCGACAGTGTAGTCGTTAAAGCCATAAATATCGCTAAAATAAATGGAGACGCTCTCGAAAACTTCCGGTTGAACTTCGTGACCATCTCTTAATGAATTTGCTATTTTAATTGGTAACATTTCATGAACAAGTGTTTCTGCCTCTCTAATATCTGTCTGAGTTCTTTCGACAATGATTTTATGTCTAATTTCTCGTTGTGTCAAGTTAAAATGTAAACTTTGAACCATTTTAATAGTTTTCCGACAATCGATTATTTGCAAGAAAATACTGAGAATAAAGAGCAATATTAATAATGATATACTGAGTCCAGAATGAATCTTATTGACATGACTTTCAGTATTACAATCTCGAAAGAAATTCAATGTCCTCTTCCTCCAAATTTCAACAGTTTTAAATAGAAACGTTAGATTACAGCTATTGATTGTCGGGTAGTTGGTTATAGTAAGTTGATGCTGAAACCTATTGGAGCTGTTGCATAAATAACACTTGATGATATAGTCGGCTAAAGAGACCATAGAATAAGTGTAATCTCGAGAAACATATTCTATTCCATAATTTTCATTATACTGTTGAAAATTATTATTTACTCTGTTAAAGTAAGAACATAATTCCTTAATCACAGTTTCATTTTTTCCATTTACACATATCATCGTACTTTGATTATTGCAATTAGACCATGTTGACGATACTAGAATGTAGAAAGCGATAAATATTTTTTTTAAATGTTCTCCTTTGAAGAATTTACTAAAAATAGAATAAAATATATATTTACCTTCTTTGAGTTTGAATTGTTGTTGTTGACTGGAAATGTTCGAAAGAAGTTGATTAATAATTGTATATCCTTCTTCAATTAGTGTACTATCTGAGCAGCGAATTACATCATAAAATCTATAAAATAGTTCAATTGGTAAGGCCAGGAAAAGAAAGAAACATGGTAATGAATGATTGAACAATATCTTCTTTTTTATATTTCCAAAGGGCTTTAGAGAAGATCCAGATTTATTCCATTCAAGAACAAAGCTCTTTCCGGATAAAGATATTCCAGATAAGGCAGATAGAGCTGGCGTTCCGTTTAAAATTCTTGACATATTGAAAAATTAAAGAAATTCTATTCAGTCTATTGTGTTACATTTCCTTTTTATACTAATGTTGCAAATATTAATTGGATTCAAGAAAGCAGGCGTATTAGCTTTAATCTACTCTGGTCATTACTTTTATCTTAATGCCGTGATATTTGTATTCACTATCACGTTTTATCCATAATTTAGACGGAAAAACATCAAACACTGAGAACACAGTCCCGACTTGTACTGCAGTTGGCATTGAAGTGGTATCACTACAGCGTGGCGCTTTTAAAAGAAAATCGCTTTTCCCTTCATTTTCTTTATAGCGAAGACTAATTTTTATTTTCTTCCATACTCTTTTTCTTTTACGAATGGCTCATCTTTTTTTAACGAAACCTCTTTTCTTCCTCAGTAAAATTACTCCTATCTTATTATTATTATTACTATTAACAGTGTTATCTTACTATAATGACAGACTAATTAATTTTCTATTGTTAGTTTTCAAGTATATTTTTAATCAAAAAATTAAAATTTAGTCCTTTTTTACTCCATTCCTGCTCCTTTCTTTCGCTCTTTCTCTCTTTTTTGCTTTTTTATTCATTCATTGATTTCCTTCTTTTTTTCTTTTCATTTTTCCTTCCGATTTTCATATGTTTAACTAGCTGACTTATTAGGGAATTTTTAAATAAAATTCTCATCTTCTAAATAAAAGAAGGAAGAAAAAGAAGCAAATTAATTTACCTCGTTCGCCTTGTCTATTTCTTTCCCCTTTTTTCGTGTCTAAATTTAGAAAATACCGCTCAATATGGATTTATCTTTTAAAATATAAATTATATAATAGAGAATATCATATATTCTTTCAGTGAAAAAGAGACAGATAGTTTGGCTGATAGACGAGAGAGAAAGAAAAAAAATGAATTGTTTAAAACGATTATCAGTTTTTAAGTTATGAAAACTTGTGTTAAAAGGCCAAAATTACTTAGTCTTTGTTTTTATGAATAAAAAATCTAGAATACTTTTCTTTTTATCATTAAACTGCCATATTATTGGAGCAAAGGGAATTTCAGATTAGAAAATTATATCACCAACTAATCGGATTATTTAGAAGAGAATCTTCAAAGATTTTCTTTGAACATATACATTATTGATAACCATAATGATATATATAGAAACTATACGTTAATTCACATGTATCTAAAGTACGAAGTTTATTTTATTCATAACTATTGTTATATCTTATTATTATTACTAATTGTTACAATTTCTAATTGATAACATATGCAAATTTATTAAAAAAATGATAGTATAATAATATTTTTTTTAATAAAAAAAAAAGAGAAATGAAATATAAATTGAACAAAACTTTATTAAAATTCGATCTCGTTTCTTTGATTATTCTTTTCAATGGAGAATAATTAAAGAGAGAAAACAACTTAGTCGACCCTTTATATATTTATAATCAATTATATTTTTTACAATAAATACTCTCTAAACAGTCTGGTTGTTCGATAGGTTCTTTTTTATATAGATATATTTAAAAAAAAGCTATTTGCTCGCATTATAGATTTACTTATTGATATAAATATTATTGATTATATTTCAGACTTAGAACTATTTAAACGCCACCTAGTGGAATATATATAAATTAAAGTATAACGAATTAACAAGGGATAAGTAATATTCGTTCTGTCAAGCTATAGAATTGAAAGACAACATATATATAGTTATATATTTGTCGCCATTTGACAGTTTCAAGACTACAACTTATTCATCTAACTTAATTGATTGAATAGAGACTCTTAACGTTTTAATATCCTTTCATTCGTCAATCACTTTCCCTATATAATACTTTAGTTTTAGTTACGTTTGCTTTTTTCCCATTCGGTCGTTTAATTGGATAGCATGACATAACAGTATATGCATCTACTAAATACATAATATAAGTGAGTGCGCCATCTGGTATATAAAGCAGTTCGATAGAAAAGACAATAAAGACCAATAAAAATGGAGAAGAGCTGAAGTTTGGAGAATTCCAAAAAAAGAGCACACTAATTCAAAGGGTAGGGCTTAGTTATCTTTGTTCAAAATAATTGGCAGCTCGTTCAATTCCAGTCTGTAATTTTGAATAACAATTGACAAAGAAATTCATTTATGCAATACTATACAAATGTTAAAGTTGAAATTAACTGTTAGGCGATAAAATAGCGATTTTAATGATTAGAGCAATTTCTGTGGCATGTTTTAGAACATTTATTTTTAAAATATGTTACCATTGGAAGATAGGAAGCTTTGTTCTACCGCTATATCCCATAATACGCGCGACTATATAAGAGATCCAGCACTTGAACAATTCTCATTTGAATCCGAGTACAAGGATAGTTCAATTGTAAGTTTTACAAATATATATATATATATATAAATATATATATTTTCTAGTATTCTAATACACTACAAGGAGGAAGAACAAAAAACTAAACATGGAAAAGTGGGCTGGTAAAGTTGCGATTATTACTGGAGCATCCGAGGGTATGGGTAACCTTTTAAGTAAACAACTAGTTGAACATGGTGTCATTGTTGCTGGAGTTGCTAGAACTCAAAAAAAATTAAAGGTAAAGATAAATTTAGTAAAAGAATAGCGTTTTTATTGACCCTAATGCTTAAAATTTTCATACATCTAGGCAATGGAAAAAGAATTGCAAGGCAAGAAAGGACGTTTTCATGGCTTTCAAATGAATTTAACTGAAGACAAAAGTATTCATAAAGCTGTTGAAGAAATTGAAAAAGAATTAGGCCCAATTGCCATTCTCGTAAATATGGGAAGTACAGCAACTGGTACACCTTTAATAGAAGATTCCACTGACGCTCAAAATTGGACTCTTGAGGTAAGTTGTTAATAGAATAAAAATGTCTTTCTTTTGAATGTAGTTTTACTATTAAAAGATCTATTTTATCCTTTAGATTAATGTTGTCGGAGCATGTCTTTTGATGAAATTAGCGATCGAATCGATGAGAAAGAATAACATTGAAGGACATATCATCAATGTCGGAGGGTAAATTTCGTCAAAAACTATTATCAGCATTTCTAATTTATGATTTATCATTTATTTAATATTTGCAGAACTGCTAGTTATTTTACTTCTGTATTTGATGATTGTCATTTCTATTCTGTGTCAAAGTTCATACTAAGAGCTTTGGGAGACGCTCTCCGAATGGAATTTAGAGCTAACAATATCCCAATTAGAATTGGCGTAAGTTGTGATAAACGAAAAAATATCAAATGAATAATAACAGTAGTAATAATAATTATTGTTAAATAAAGCATATCGGACCTGGACACGTTACTACAGGTGCTCAAACTCGAGCTGGCTTAAAAACGGCTCATATGTACGAAGGATTCAAAGAGGTAAGTTACAATAAATTTGAATTATTTTCATTATTTTGACATACAAACACTGTTACAGTTTGCAACTGAAATATACGAAATGAGCCCAAAAGTTCTGCCAAAGAAATTCCCATTTAACGCTGACGGAGATAACATTTATCACAATGATATCCTACCGGTATTATAGATAAAACTAAGTGTGTTTTAACTGTTTCCTTATATTTATATTCAATATTTTTCAGGCTTTAACCATGGAAGATGTCATAAGCACTATTTTAAGAATGCTTTCATCTCCTCAAGGAGCTGAGGTACTAACATTAATTTTATTCTTTATGAGCAAATTTATATTTATTTCTTTTTCCTCTAAATTTCACTAGATTATGGACATTATCATGAAACCAACTGATAGGTAAATTAATATCTAATTGCAGTTAGTATATATATATATATATATCTACATATTTATTCTTCAACAGACGAAATAACATGTACGAAACTGATTTGTATTGGAGAAGTTAAATATAAAGTGTTCATTTATCAGAAGATAACTTCACTTTTATGATGAGTAAAGTTAGGTTAAGGTGTTGGTGAAAAATAATAAAAAATTTGGAAAATTCTATAGTAAATACAAAAAAAAAGAATGAAATTCAAGCATTTCAACTGTGCAACAACTGTTTTTTAACTTTCAATGAAGCATATTTCCTGGAACATTGATTAGTAATGCGGGTCTATTGTCTGTCTATATCATAGATGACGGTAGCAATAAATAATGTCTGTTTCCCCATTCATTAAATAACATAAAAAAATATATAGATATTTTCTACTGATATATTTAATTAACTGATTAATTAGTTAATTAATGATTTTAAATTTGTTATTGAAAGTCTTTATTTCATTACGAAAGAGAGAGAAAGAGTTGCATATATATATATATTCTTTTCCCTTATATTTCTTAAAACCTATTTTTTGTTCAAGTTGATTTTTCATAGGTAGAAAAAATGAAAGAAAACACTTATATTTAGTAAAAAGGTCACGGTGGAACGCCAAATTATCTACAAAATTAGATATAAGACAGAGAAATTATTTGTCATATACTAAGAAATAAAAACAAAAAAGGTTTCATACAACATTCAATAATTAATTCATTGAGAGAGTATAACGTGAATAGTAAAATAAGAAAATACATTCATTATACAAGAATAATAATGTTTAAATATATTTTTTTTTTAGTTCCATCTCCCATTTCTCTTTCAAGCCTTTTCCTCAGTTTATCTTTCTTCCATAAATAGTCCATTCTCTGGACATTCTTTTCTTTTTATACAAGTATCCTTAGCTGTTAGGTATTCGACCAAGAAGTAAAATTATTTTCTTTTGAATATATCATATTCCGAGTGACGCAGATAATATAATAAGTATTGTTAGTTATATAAGAAAAAATATGAATCGTTTTCTTTAAAGTATTGATTATTCATTTTAAAAAATGACTGTACAATTATAATGTAACAAGAGAAAGAAAGAGAGAGAGAGAGATAGAAAGAAAGAAGAAAGAAAGAGAGAAAAAGAGATGGATTGATAAATAACTCTTTAAAAACAAAAAAAAAGGAAAGTTTCTCATTCTTTCGTGTCTTCAGTCTTTTTTTCTCTTCTTCTATTTCTTTTCATTTTTTTCAACTGTGATCTTTTTCCTAATTCAGTTGTTTACATCAAGTATAATTGTCTATACATACATACACATTTATACTGTATATATATATGTATATATATAGAAATTATCTTCCTCTTATGTACGATATATGGAAAATTTACTGTACAGTCGGTTTGTCTCGCTCGACAAAAAAAAGAGTAAAAGGAATATGGATAGAAGTAAAACTCTAAAAATTTTGGATATTATATAAATAGATATGAATTGAAATAAACTACATTTCAGTTTCAGACATATTAATTTGCTCACTTTCTATTGTTGGCTCTAGAACTGTTATAAATTCACTCTTTTTTCCGGAAGATGTTGATGTTTTATGAGTTCTTGCTGAATTTGATGTTAACTCAGTCAAACCATCGTCTTTATAACCCATAGCTTTCTTCATTAAAAGCATTTTCATAGTATCATTTGAAACCGCTGTAAAATCATCGCTGTAAGATCTTTTAATTTTCTCATTTCCCGAGTCGTCCGCAGATTGTATGCCTTTACTTAATCCACCTTCAACAGTTTCAGCTAGAATAGCTGCTGGTACAGAAGCTCGTTTTTTTACAGGAGATCTCTTTTCTACCATAAAAGCTTTTACTGTTCCGGAACTCTTTCTTCTTTTATTTGAACTGTCGCTCGTACAGCTATTTCTTCCCGACGAGCTCGGTCCAGCTAATTCTAGAATGCTATGAGGTGCACTCGAATCTCCACCTTTTTGACTTCCATTATCTGAAGCCTGTTCGGTGGCTCCCTCTGATGTTACCTCGTTTAACACAGGTAGATTTGTTGAAATTCTCCTTCTTCCCAACTCGTAGGGGTGTATTGAAGTATCTTCAACTAAATAGTCAGCTAATTCGGAATTAAATATAAAAGTAGCTCCCTCTCCATGCAATGGGCAAGCCTTTAGTGTGCTTGTGCTACCAGATGGTGCTGTTACATGTAGTGGAACAAAATCCAAGCTAGCACTAGATCTTTTATTCGAAGCTTGATTGTTTGTAGTTGAAGCTTTAGGAGCTTTAGGACTGGAAGGACTATGTGAAGTATAATGTTGAAGCATAAAATCTTCTCTAAGAATCGATCCTTCTCGCCATTGAAGCTTTGCCAGGAATATTAAAATTAAAAACCACGCAACTAACATACCACATCCAGCTATGTAATTTCCAATGCAGTAGTTATCTAAATGAGATTCTATCCGTTCAACTATAGGGGGGCATATTAATACTGCAACACTTTTGACAAAAATGGACCAACTTCTAGCAAATGGTCTTAGATTATTCTAAAGTTTGTTTGATGTTTTTATTATTTTAAATAGTAATTCAGTTATATAAATCTAATTAAAAAACATCAGAAATTTTAAAGTATTTCTTGTGTTTTCTCTTAGTCTAATTTGTATAAATTAACAGCACAAGGATTTATTCTCTGATAGAAAATAATAGGGGAGGGAAAGAAGGTAGAAAAATTGCACCTATGGGCTGAAAATCCTTTAATAATAGAAGTTTAAAAGAGACTAATAAGATCCTTTCTCGCATTTTTGTACATCTTTGTTAATTTCTTTTCGTTCTCTATTCTATTATTTTGTTTTTTTTTAAATAAACTACCTTTTTCTCCTTAAAGATAAATTTTAACGATTAAGATGATATTTGGAAATTTTTAATTGTTTCTCTTTAAGAAAATAATCAAACAAACTTTAGTTAAATATGATAATTCTGTGTGACTCGCTATTGTTATTCCACCCATAAAAAATCCAAACGCTGCAGTTGCTATATACAATATACTTTGACTATTTGATAAGACTATGACCAGAATAATAAAAGCAATGGTTAACAATTGACTTTGGAGCATAAATAGAGGACCAACATCCAATCTCTTAGCGATTGACGGCCAAGACAAGTGACCAATCGTGGCTGTTAAACCACAAATTAACAAAAAATATCCCCTTATCAAACTTTCGTTGTCCGATTGCAGTCTGTCAACGTTGAGCACCTAAAGAAATTATGTCAATTAGATGACGTCAAAGTACCAAACGACACCTAAATGGTAATATTTTTTTTATAAATGTACAATAAATAGAAATGTATATAAAATAGAAAGCAAGTGGCATTTGCATAAAATTTTCAATTTTTTCTTCATGCTGTATACTTAAATAATAATAATTTATATACAGCTATTTATACAAAATACTAAGAATACTGTACAATAAATGTACTGCATCTACTAAACTCTTATATTATATTGTTTATAATAGTAATAATAATGATAATGGTAATATTAATAATAACACTATGATTGAATAAATACATTACACATTACGTTTCCCTCTTTATTTTTTACATTAGTAAATATTTCCAGTTAATGCTTATTGTAAGCTTGACTATATGTATCACTTATACAGTATACAACTTCGTTACATAGTATATATATATAACATTGCTGATCATTTACAATTTTATAATGTGTTTCAGACCATATAAGATTCAGTACACAATAGTATTCGTTATAGATATTAAACCATTCTATCTATAAATAGATGTTAGATACTTGCAGAAATAACAATAAGACTAATAATAATAATATTTTAATCAGAAAAAATTTAACACGTTTCTCTTTTTTTGTACATTAAAATGATTAAAGGAGAAAATAGGTTTATTTCTTTATTTTTAAACATTTCTTCTAGGAAGTTGTTTTTTTTTCTTATTGAAAGAGTGTATTACTAATTAATGAATGCATCTGACATTTTAAACCCGATTTTAGTATTATTCAGATGGACAAAAGAAAGAGGGTCTAAGCTGTTAATAAAGGATATTCTATGCTCTCATTAAGAAATAACGAGTCAGTCTACAATAAGAATATCACATAGGAGAGGTGATAAATAACTTAAATTTTTTACTACCAACATCTATTTGATTTTCGTTTTTAGCCAATATCTTATACATTTTCCATAAACTAAAAATTTTTCAATTACTGTCAAGTGTCATATCTAAATTTGGTTGCTTTTATTTTTAAAATAATATCTACTTTGATCTTTCCCCGAGCAAGGCAAATTAAGCTAGCACCTGGATAATTAGGTACACACCATTTAAGAAAGAAAACTAGCATAAAAATAAAAGTCCTCTCTCTCTGACTTATATTGTATATTGTATATAAAATGTATATTAAAGATACGTTATATGAATATGTTATAGAAATTATTAAAGAAATAAAAGAATACTAATTAAGTGAACTCAATTAATCGAAGAAAAATTAGATATCCATATGCAATATGCGTATTTTTAAAAAGGTATAATGATATATCAATATATCGATACAAGTATATTGATTTATGGGTTTGTAGGCATAGAAAAGGGGGAGCTAAGAATAAAAACTACATGGAAATACCTTGAAAACTTTACCTAGTCACACATAAATTTACACTTACAAATTCCTACTATTTCCTTCAAAATGTCAATTAAAGCCTATTAAACAATTTAAAAGAAAAATGTTCTATTTTGCCTTAAGGAAGAAAAAGAAGGCCTATAATTTACTCTTATTTTGTTCCTTTATTCCAAGCTATTTTCTTTTTCATCTTTCTTATATAAAATATCTGAATATCTCTTTTCAGAGTTAATAACACATCTCAAATAAAAAAGAAAAAAAATAGCTTACCGTAAATGTAACAACAAGAAATAAACTGACAGTGATGAGAGTATCAATGGTAAGCCATCTCAGGTAAATTGTGTCTCTGAGAAGAGGAAGTTGAAAGCTGTATCTCCAGGGAACAATTTGTTTACCCCTTTCATCCACCTGTACTCTATGTACCACTTGCTGTTTGTTTTTAATACGTAATTAGATATGTAACAGAATATATTACTATATTTTAAATTAAAATATATAAAGACATAAAAGTAAAAACGAAGATAGAAATGAAAAGTGAGCATTACAATGTCGATCCTGTTAATATAACATTAATTGCTGGTTTAATAACCTTTTAACTTTCTCACACACACACACACACACACATACATACATACATATATATATATATATATATATATATACTATATACTCTGTATATTATACATAGAGTATTCACCTCATTCATTAATAAATAATAATCATAATAAAATCTTTTCATTTTATCGTTTTCTACTATGCTTTTCTTTATTCCTACAAGTAATTCATAACAGTCTTAACAAGCAAAACTAACAATATAAACCAGAGCATTAAAAAAACACCTTCATTAATAAATTATTAATAAAAATCTTCTTAACTATTTATCCAATAAAAATATTATAAAATTTCCTTAGAAAATGTGATGTAATTAGTAAAGATAATTGATAAATAATCACTTTTTTGTTTTATTTAAAGATTCATGTACGTATGTGTAAATATACATATAATCTTCCTTATCTTTGCATCTATGATATTCATATGTATATATATATTTGTATTTAAATATATCCTCTTCAATTTTTCCTCTCTTTTCCTCTATATCTCTTCTCATTCATTACCAGTTTCTTTTGTTGTTGCAGTACACTTTTTTGTTTTTACTTAACCAATAGTTAAATACAGTAATAATGTTTAAATATAGTACAAATAAAAAGTAAGATAAGGGTGTTAGATGGAAAAGAGTTAACTTCTCTTCTTAATTAATTATTAAAATATTATTTTAAATTAGTTTAGATGTTTTTCAAAGAATAATTTCTTGTTAAAGTCTATTATTAAAGTTAAGAAAAGAAACTTCAATTAGAGGTTGAAAAAAGAGACCGTATTTCCTAGTTTAAAACTACAATTTATCATACGAAAAACATGTTATTGTTGTTGTTATTGTTATTCTCATAGAAATGAAGTATATATATAATATATACTGTATATACATTAATATTTTTTCCCTTTTTCAATTAATAAAAGTAGTTTTTCTATCTCTTAAGTAATTCAGGAATAGATGGTCGTTTATAAAAAAAAGAAGAGTAAATAGAATATCATGGTATGGTAAAGAATGTCACTTGTACAGGTATATATTTTAATTGTAATATTAATATATTCCTTTCTTTCTTTAGTTCTCTCTCTCTCTCTTCTCTCTTCTTGTCTGTATAAAGCTCTAACCTAAACGTATATTTCTGTTGAAAATTTCAAGGCCTAGTTAACATAGTTCTTCGTCTGATGTACTTGTGTGTACTCGTAAAACTCAATTTTCGTACTTGATAACCGCCATATACGCACCTGATTGTAAGACTTTTCATTATTAAAGGCAAATCCTAGAATAAAATTCAGGCTAACAAACATGGTAGACATTTGCAATCCCGAAAACCATCCATATTCACTTAGAGAATATCTTGTCCAGACTGCCATTAACGCCATACCAAACCATTGAGTACAATAGTAACCTTTATTAACATACATCCTTCTTGTGTAAAAGTGAGCTTCTACTATCATAGCACTCGATATTTGGCACATAAAGCAACCCAAGCTCGCTATTATGCAATATGAAACTATTACATGAACATATCTATCAGCGAATGAATTGAACAGTGTGCCGACCGATGCTACAAAGCCGCCTAGAACGCATACGGCCCTCGGTGAATATTTAAGTGATGTTGCCGTTATAACAGGAGAAAGAAGACCTCCGAAACTCCAAGAAGTACTCATTGCCCACGCTGTAAGTAGATAAATTGACATTTTTAGATTATTATTATTGACATTTAATCATTCTTTCTGAAAGAATGATAGGAAAATAAATTATAATTTATCACTTATTTTTATTTATTTTTAATATTTTGGATTATATTTCTTTGTCTTTGCTTAGTTTTACTACAACTTAACAACTATGTTATTGCCATATCGCCCACTCCGCCCACCCTGCTCTCATCTTTTTAATCTTGCATACCACTTCCTACTTAATACAAGTTAAATGATTAAACCATGACAACAGTTTTGTCTTGTAATAAGAATGTAGAAGTCATCTTTTCAATTTATCAACAACGAAATGACATGGCTCTTGTTGATCCGTCTTGTATATTAATATATAGAGAATGTATATGCATACACAATAGATATATATACTGTATATACAGTATATAGTATATTTACTGTATAGTATATATATATATATATTCCTAGAGAACAAAATAAAGGGACTGAAGAGTTTTGAAAAGGTTTCTACTTTCTTGCAGAAAGATTTCTCTGGTTTCTTTTAAACGTTGACTTTATTTCTCTTTTTCTATACGTTTTCATCTCTATTCTGTCACTCTTCTATATTGTTTTATCTTTTTTTTTCTTTCAGTTCATCTTTTCAATAGAAATAATTTCTGCCATCACTGAAGGCTATGTTTCAACAGTTTGAAACATAACAACAACAACAACAACAAGTAATTAACGCTTTCACTAACAATTAAAAATGTTATCATACATTAGGAAATGAAAATACATATTGTTTTTCTTATACATTAGCTAATGACCCGGATATGTACAGATCAAAGTTACTTGACTTAATGGAGATTATAAAATTACGGGAAGTATTGGAAGTAAAAAAAGCATTCCACCATATTCTTTCCAATTGAAGGTATCACTGCTAGATATTTTCCGTCTTCAATACCTTTTTCTATTTATAAATAATTTCCTCGATATTATTTCCTTCTTTTTGTTTTTGTTCATATCTTTTATTACCTTTTATATAAAGAATATTGTATATATACAAAGGTAAGATGTGAATATCTTCTATATATATACAGTATATATGTTTATATACTGCAGTACATTGTTTACGTATACATATATACGGAAAAACATATGAAAATCATTCCAAACAATTTTCCTTTCATTTGTTAAAAGGAACAACTACAAACTAAATTATATTCATACGAATCTTTCCTGAAAAGTTTGAATTATTCTTCAAATTACTTACAAAACTATAAAATAACTCTTCTCTTAAATCGCGTGATTTACCCTATTACATTAAAACCGTGACATACGTCATGAAATTTCTTTTTTTGCGACAAACCGGAAGTTGCTTCACGCAAAGTCATTTCACTGGATATCAAAAGTGAAATAGAGTTAATAATTAAAAAAAGAGAGAAATGAAATAATTATAATAACGTTAAAATAAAATTGAAAATGTTGAATTAGATATCTTGAAGATGAGAAATATAGAAATAATAAAATCTGTAATTATGATTAGGTAATTGGATACTTGAAGAGACAGAGAGAGAGAGAGATAGAGAGAAAGAAGGAGTGATAGAAAAACTGTCAGATCTGCAAGCTATTGTCCTTTTGGTGTTTTCGTGTCAATTTAAGTTTATTAAGCCCTTTATAGAAATAATTATAATCGAAAGCTAAAATGCGGTTTCGTGAGGCAAATTTCAAGAAATGACCTTCTTCCTAAATGCATATGCTTTAATACAAATTAATATATACAGTATATACATATATATATATATATATATATATATATATATATATATATATATAGATATTTATATAGATGCTTAATAAAATATACTTCAACATGATACTTGTATAAAATCTTACACGATTAGTCATCTAGAATCAATAATTATGTTCTCTTTTAAAAAAATTCCGAACACACTTCAATAATCTTGCACTATAAAAGCCGTCTCCAGGGTTGTTATAGCGAAAGGAATACGTTCTCCTTTTAAAAATGACCCTATAGGTTACACAAATTATCTTTCCTTATAAAGGAAAAAATAAATTTTCTCTTTCTCTTTCTTCTCTCTTTCTCCTTTGACTTCTCATAAACATCTTTTCATGTTTATCTTTCTATTTTTTATACCCAAGTAATCAAAACTAAAAATAGAAGTATTCTTTTACATTAAACTATGGAATATATGATGAAAAAGAGTCAGAGACAGATATTTAGAATGCAAATAAAATAACAAAACAGAAAGGAAAATGTGAAAGGGTGTAGGAAGAATAGAAATAAAATTATTAATTAAACAAACAACTAATTAGCAGAATCTGACGTCAATTGCAAAAAAATTTTGTCTACTTTACTTTAGGAATCAAACCTCCAGCTATATTTCATAAAAGACTGAGTTAACCCTACACCAACGGCTCTCATTATAAATCGATAACAACGGTTTAGTCAGCCTATCACCCTTAATAATTAATTACTCAAATAAAACCAACTAGTATCGTATTTCGGCAGGATGGTAACGTTCTCCATTAGTGAAACTATTACAAGTAAAAAATTAAACAAGATATCTATAATTACACTTTGAAAAGTAATAATAATAACAATATTAATAATATCAATAATTTACGATCGTTTACAGCAAATCTTACTTCAGAGACTTAAGAATATTTTGAAAATGGAACGTATTACCAAATTGTAATATAATCCAGAATTACCGGAAATAATCCAATATCGGATGAATTTTTAAAAAAAAATTGATACCTAAAGAAATCTATACTTAACCTTTAAGACGAACAGATAATCTCTAATCTCTTTTACATAATCTATGATCTAGCTTCATATGTCAGACATATATGATATTTTCTTTTATCCATTTCTTCTGATTATAATTATATATAATGAATATTAGTTAAGTAAAAGAAGGATAGATAAGCGTGCACAATCTTCCCTATAATATGACTAAGTCATGTTAAACTTATTGTTCACTTTCGTGATTTTTTTGAAATTGTAAGAATGTCAGAGATTGATAGAAAGTATAAAAAATAGAAGGAAACGAATTAATAAGAATTAATTGAATATATTTATAACTTTGTAATCTCCCTCTCTCTCTCTCTCTCTTGTTGTTTTTCTTTTTTCACTCTATCATTCTTCCTTTTAAAATCTTTCTTTTTGAATAACAGATATTATTAACATAAATATTATTGCTAAATGTTAACTTTACATGCTATTCAAGCTCTGAATTTTTACTAACCAGCATCGTATTTTGTGCCATTGAAATGAACTTGAGCGTAGAGTACTACCATACTGTTTGACAGTAGCAAACCACCTGTTGTCACATTTGATAGCATCGCAACCAATAAAACGACGTAAGCCCAACTAGCATTTTTTGCCGGGAAGACGCTTAGTCGTCTATTATTAAAACGCAAGTTTGGATTTGACTTTCGCTGTTTGTCAGAGGGTAATTCAGCTTGCGTAGCACAATCCATTGTGACAAAGTGACGCTTCAGTGCGATATGACGAGGTAGGCGTCGCTTCTCTTATGCTCATATGCAACTGTATTAGATTATTATTAACCTTTTGTAGGTGGCGTGCATATGGTGGTAACTTCCGGCAAACGTTTATATGGAAATTCAAAGCTGGTGTTGGTTGACAAAATTCTATAAAGTTAAGCTTAATAAACACCTAACAGCATTTATTTTCACTCCTTTTTTCGTCAGACTTCAGTCATCAATTGTGCGTCTATGACGTTTCGAAGCCCCCAAGTACAAACTGATTTGGCCCCAATAGATAGTCGTTCGTGCGGAACAATCATATTCCCGTCATTTTGTCGTAAGTTTAAAGGCTCATTATTTTAAGTACATATTTGCATCCAATAAGTGTATTTAAGACTTTTAAAACAATTTTGACTACGCCATCTAGCGTCTCATAATTCAATTAACAAATTTACTAGTCGCTTTGATAAAAATTGGTGGCCCTTAAAAGGGCCGTTTTAGTGTTTTTAGAAGACCTTTTCGGAAACTTCTTAGGATGAGGCAGTTGCGCTCTTCTTGGGCAAAAGAACAGCTTGGATATTGGGCAACACACCACCTTGAGCGATTGTTACACCAGCCAATAATTTGTTCAATTCTTCGTCGTTCCTGATGGCCAATTGCAAATGACGGGGAATGATACGAGATTTCTTGTTATCTCTAGCAGCGTTTCCTGCCAATTCAAGAACTTCAGCAGCCAAATACTCCATAACGGCAGCCAAGTAAACTGGAGCACCAGCACCAACTCTTTCAGCTGTTTGTAGAAAGAAAAATCAGTCATTAAATTATCTCGATTTGCAAGAATCGTATTGCGAAATCTTACCGTAGTTTCCCTTTCTGAGCATTCTGTGGATTCTACCAACGGGGAACTGTAATCCGGCACGGGATGACCTAGATTTGGCCTTAGCCTTAGCTTTTCCACCTTTACCACGACCAGACATGATCAACTGACAGATATCAAGAACCTTCTTCTTATACGAATAAACTCAAATGAACACACGGGATTCTATAGTTTGATTTTATACCTACTTTCTCTACCAAAATCCTTTCCAGGAGAGCCAATGAAAACGCGGTATTTTTGGCGCGAAAACGAGATACAGACTCATTTGCATAAAACTCTCTGCCAATCACCGGCCGAGAAATGGCACTGATATGCAAATATAACTATACATAAACACTCTTTTAAAGTTATTAATATCTAGATAATTAATACAAAAAATCGCCTGATCAATCATTAATACATTATTCTAGCTTGTAATATTTCAATTTCATCCTAATAATGTGTAGGTAATGATAATTTATTAAAATAATGATTAGCCAATCAAAACACCGTGAATATGTCCAATCAACAATCAATATTGAGAACTAAAATTAATAATCAAATAAATGATATTACGAAACAAATCAAATGAAATTATTATAAAAAATGACTTAACTATGAGAATATCGTCATGATTAAGCGTTTTAAGCGTCGTTAATTCTATCATTCCGTTTATAATTTCATTAACCTTACGTTACGACACTTTACAAATGATGATATAGAATAACAATTTAATAACATCTACACTTTAATATTAATAGAAAAGAAAGAAACAAAAGACATTAAGTATTTTAACATTCAATGAATTACTGCAAGCTAACTCGATAAAACGAGAAGAAAATTTGAAATTTTTTCCCGTAAGTTTTGAACATTTCAAATATATATGACGTTACGTTGATAGTATAAGAGCGAAAGAATATTTTCCAATATTCTAACAAAGATTCATTATAAAGTAGAAACAATACTGATAACTTTAGCATAAATGAATATATTAACAATCTGTAAAAGGTCTTTTTTATTATTATTATTATTCTATACTGTAAATAGATTATCATATATGATATTCCTTAATCAATTTCTATTACATATATTTTTCACAAAAATCATCAGAGTTAAGGGAGGTTAAGATATTACATATAAACTATGGTTTTGTAATATGTAGGCTAATGTTGAGAATTATGTTATGTTCGAGTATATGTTAGAAATGACTAGATATGTCGACAGATTTACTTGACAAGACAATAGACATAACATATTTTATCAAATTAAAAGTATACCAACTGCCTAAAAAATTAGACTGTAATATTGAATAATACTAGTTATATTTGCAGATTTTACAGATATTAGATTAAGATTGAATCTTAGACGGGAAATGTATATAGTAAAATAAATTTCAGATCATCTTGTATTAGATTATTAGATCTATTCAATGCATTTCATTAACGACTTACAAAACGTTCTCTATTTTGTAATATACTTTCGCAGTCTTGGCGACTCTCTCTCTATAAAAGTAATAGGTTAAAGAGACGTTACGTCTACGTGTTTTCGATTACAAAATTTTTCATCGTTCAATATCGATCTTGTAAATTTCGCGATGTCATGTATTTTACAAATGAAATATGTAACATTCTTCTTTTCAATTGAGTATGAAACGGATATTTTGCTGTTAATATCAGAGTTGATTACGAATTACTTACTATTCATATAAATGTTACACAAATTGCCCGACTATAACTTTGATTACACTGCATTCAGAAAATGTGGATTTCGTTTATTGTTCTTAGTAAGCTTAAATTGCTCTTGTTATTATTTTTACAATTTGTTTAATTCTTTAGGCATATATATATGTAATAATAATTCAGTAGAAAAGTAACTAACAAAAGGCGCTAAACTTTTCCCGCGTTTTTTTTTACTTTACACAATAGAAATTATCTTAGCCAATAAGCGCGCTTTGAACTGGACCAATGAGCGTCGAGTATTTACTTCGAGAACGTCCAGACAACTCATTTGCATACGGATTGTATATAAAGGGGTAAATTTCTTCAGTCCAACATCGTCGAGTGTTCATACCTCAACAACCAAATCAACTCTTAAATCATCATGCCTCCTAAAGTTGGTGGAAAAGCCGCATCTAAAGGTTCGAAGAAGGCTGCATCGAAGGCCAAAGCTGTTCGCAGCACTGACAAGAAGAAGAAGAGAAGGAGGAAGGAATCTTACGCCATCTACATCTACAAAGTTTTGAAACAAGTTCATCCAGATACTGGTATCTCATCCAAAGCTATGTCTATCATGAACTCCTTCGTCAACGACATCTTCGAAAGAATTGCTGCCGAAGCCTCCAGATTGGCTCATTACAACAAAAGATCAACAATCACGTCCAGAGAAATCCAAACAGCCGTAAGACTTCTGTTGCCCGGTGAATTGGCTAAGCACGCCGTTTCTGAGGGAACCAAGGCTGTAACCAAGTACACCAGCGCTAAGTAAAGCGTCTACCTCTGAATGAATTAATTCATTTGTATAAAAAAGGCCCTTTTAAGGGCCACCAAACTATTACAAAGTACTATTATAAACCGATACTCTGAAATTGTTTTTTTATTTCTCTTGTTTTATTTCTGAAATAAACATTTTTAATGAATAATCTTAGTAGCGCATCTATATGCTTAGTAAGAAAAAGGGTAAAGATCAAAACGATCCGTTTATAGTGCATACAGTGGTATGCTCCTAATCACCATCTTTAATTTAAACCATATTTATAGTGATTCATGGCGCATAGAGGTGGTTATATAGTTCTCGATGAATAACTATAGATGGCGTTACTGTGTGTGACGATTTAGTAACTTTCGGCTATTGAGTATTTTGACGAAGCCGAAACATCTGTATATGGGAAACGGGTAGTGAAGCCAAAATGCACTTGAATTGAATAACGGACACAAATACCATTCAAATTATTCACGTTACCTCCTCAATCTTTCCACCGTTCTAAAATTAAAGCATTCCATTCGATTTGTTTCCCGACAAAACCGATTAATCTCAAATTCAGCCTACTTCCTGTCTTGCATATCAATTATGTGAAAGGAAATTGGAGAAAGAGAAACTGGTATATATTTTCTTTCCATCGAATTAACATTTCTTATTAGAGAAAATTCAATTCAAATTGTTTTTTTTCCATTTATTTAGACGCTCCCTAATTGATAAAAAAAACGAGAGAAAGAGAATTATAGGGGAATATGGGTTAGAGAATTTCTTTCATCTGTTTTTTTTGTAAATAAAAATAATCTGTTCTTTCCATGATGAATTGGAGAAGGAAGAAAGAGAGACGGACAAATAGATAGAAAGAAAAGATAGGAGAAAAAAAAGCGTCAAAAATACAAAACGCTTAATATTTAAAGGTAAAAGGGGAGGGAGGAAGGGCAATAAAGAGAGAAGAGAATAATTGTACTCGCGCGTGTCGATCACTTGCATAATCGATATAAAACTTATGAAATAGGCTAATTATAGTGATCTTAATGAGGAATAGATATTTTCTTGTATACTCTACTGTGAATTGATTAGAGTAATTATTGGTTGAAAAATGGTTGTTCATTCAAGAGATACTCGTTAAAAAAACCGGCTTAATGGTATTTTCATTGCTATTAATTTCGAGTTTTGAAACCGTATAATTATTGCGGGCGTCATAACGGTTACCCTTGTCAATTGATGCTCTTTGTTCTATTATTAAAGAAAAGAGTAGGAAAACCAATCTTTTAATAAATTCCGTTCGATTTGTATCCGACAAGACCGATTAATCTCAACCTCAGCTAACTTCCTGCCTTGCATATCAAGTGCAAAAATATGTATTAACTTATCTTTTGGAATAAAAAATCATTCGTTTTCTTCCCCTTTAATCCCCACCAGACACTTGAATGCAACAAAAATTTTCTCTGTAATCACCAAACACCCTATCGGAACACTTCAAAGACAAGGGACAAAAGTCACGTGACTCGCTTCAAGGAGCTGATTGGTCGCTGTTTGTATAGTTAGTCAAGCTCTTTCAAACGTCTGTCAGACGAGTTTGAGTTAACATCTGGATATTTTCTTTCTTCTCTGTCAAAGAGATTTTAGTAAGGAGTTGGTTCGTGCTATATTTATATATGTATATATGCATTTTTTCCAATTTTTGTTTCATTTTTCTTTATTAAAAGAAAAGTATCAGAGGAAGAGATAAAACTAAAAGTAAAGATATAGTTTTTTATTACTATTTAAAAGATGAGTAATATCCTAACCATAAAAATCATTTTATAAGCAATAAAATAAATCTGTGTAGAATAACAGTAGATAAACACCTTTAAAAACGGATTGACACTTGAAAGGTAAAATTACAAAGAAAGCCTCTTTACATACAAATACAGTGTCAAAGCATACATTTGTTTAAGTTGATAATGTACATATATATATATATATGTATATATGGACATATCTGGTAATATTTTAAGTAATTATTGTAGTAATGATCAGTTAGTTAAAATAATACAAGCAGTATCTTTTTGTATAAAATGCCAATTAAACTTATTCGTACATTACCGCATATCAACATATATCTATCTATCTGGACAGTATATATACAGTATATATATATACTGCACATATATACTTATTAAAAGCCTTACCATTTTATCTCTTATCTCTTATTCTTATCTATTCAAAGACTGTGTTATATTATTGATTAGACGCGATAATTTGCTTGTCCATAGGTATGCAAGAAAAAATTAAGGATTTGAATATAATAATGATTTATCATGGATTCGCAATGCTACTCCTAATCAGCGTCTCTTATCAACGTCAATTTGATAATGTGCCAACCGGAGGTTTGTTAATCGTATTTTTTCGAGTGTCGTTCAATAAAATAGGTCATAAATAATCTTGGATTATCGTCTAGTAAGATGGATACGCGGTAATTCTGAAAAGCATAAATTCTGATATTGTTGTTGTTGTTGTGATTAATAAAAAAGATAGGATAATCTAGGAGAGGAGAGACAGGGATATAAGAGGAAGAACGGAAAAAGATTTAAGCAAAGACATAACAGAGTATAAAGAGGAAGATAGAAAAAGGAAAAGGAAAAAAAAATGATAGAATGAAAGATTTATAGATAAATAAATATAACATTTAGTTAGATAGATGATCATAAGAAAAGAAATAGAGAAAAACACGTTAATACATTTAATTAAATTAAATACTAGACGCGCCAAATATACACGCACGCACACAACAAATTCAGGCAAACTTACAAACAAAACATGCTTAACACGCCTACCGTCCAGCGTATTAAACATTTCACTTTTTTCTATTTATCTTTTAGTAGATATAGTTGTCGATTGATTGCAAAAAGATTTTAGGGATGAAATAAACTACAAGAAAAATTCATTGGACTATTGTAAACAATAAAATTCTATATATATATATATATCTAATTATACTGTAGATATATATATTATATACTTTACATACATACAACAGTATATCTCTATACAGTATATCTCTACACAGTAAACAACATTCTTGCACTTTTGGCCGTCAACGATACGGTGCATGTGGAAACCCTTTAGACCCCCTTTTACAACTAGGTTAAAAAGTGATCTGTTGGAAAATTTAGGCAATCTTAAAATGTTAAAACACCAAGATAGCAACATTCCAGCATTTCAGTTTATCAATCACTATCTGTAATTTTAGAAGCGCTAATCGACAAGCAGATATAGTGTTATGTAACCTCGGACAGAAACAGGCACAAAGAAAATCCAATTTATAGCCGCCTTTCTATTTATTTACCTTTCATTCTGGCGTTATTGTAGCCCTATTGTAGAAATTCAGAAAGGCCAGAAGGCAATTCAAAATATATTTACAAAAAGGAGACGATCCGTCAATAAATATCTATTCAAATCTCCAATAATGAGAAAAGTTCAGTTTGAATTGTTGTAAATTTTTGCGGCTGTTTAAACTGTAACACTAGTAAATCGATTTAGTAGAGTTAAACAGTAATAAATTGGTCTATATATTCATAATTTAATCTATATAGACAGTGTGTAGTTTATAGCTCTAGATCAAACTTATTACGACGCTTCTACAATTGCACAGACAAATTGAAGTAGACCTCTGCGTCGCAAAGCGTAATAGTGATAGATGTTCTCTCCTGAAATAATCCCTGGAACAGGTGCCTTAACCGCTAAAATATTTTCCTATTTATTTATTCCTATGGTTATAACTCTAAATTAATGTTTATTCATACAATCTTTAATTGATAAACCATTAATTTCACTTTAATCGTTCAAGTTGTTTTGGACAAGAATTTCATAGTATAGTTTTTAATTATATCAAGTAAGAATAGGAAATGAACGAAAGAAGGAAACAGAAAGGTAGAACAAAAAATAAAAGAAAAGGTTTTAATTAGTAGTAGCTTGTTAAAATTCCTATGCGATTTGTAGACGTGTGCATGGACCATGTCGAAGTTAGGCGGGAAAATAACATTCCTGAACTATTCTTACCAATTATTCCATAAATAAAAAACAAGTAACCAAGTATATATATTTATACCAATTGAAACTACTTTGAGAGGGAGTACAATTCAAAAACGAATAAAGTTTTTGTAGAGAATATAATACAATTAAAGCCTTGAATAATATAAAAAAAGTAATGGTACAGGATTAAATAGCTTAAAGATGCAGCTGTCGTTAACAATAGAAATCTCTTTCTTTTTTATTTTAACATTTTTCGTCCATCTTTTTCGCTAATTCCATTTATTTATTCCGTTTGTAATTAATTAACCAGAGTAAATAAATGAATGTAGTCATATGTAAAATTCTAATTTGTAATCAGCTAATTTTTTAACTAATTAACTAAATAATTAATTTAATTTGAAATAAGGAAAAATAAACAAGGGAGAAGGAAATTTACTGGGAACAGTTGTACTATGTTTAATAAACTAGTTTTGGGAAATGTCATAATATTTAAAACTATTTGCTACTTAGGTTAGTCTTTAACGGTTTATATTATAAAGATTATGTTTTGTCTATTGGATAAAGTCAATTGATTTAAACAAAAAGAGTTGTCTCGTCCACCTCTACTAGTTAGTTACAGCGTAGAAGCTATGATAAATGTTTATACTTGAGATTTTATTTATTCTAGTACTAGTATTTTGTATAAAGTAATTTATCAAAAGCTTAAGAAAAGAACAACAAGTTTTTCAGGGTCGTCGAGTAAACTACAACGATAATCCATTAGCTAGGTTCGAGATAACCCTTATCACTTATTTGCTATTTTTCTGCAGATCCACCGAAATTGAAGCCTGGTTCAAAAAGAATATATCAATTTCGACCTGGGGAGAATTTAAAATTGATTTGCCCAATCGAAAATGTCAAAGGTCAATCGAAAGGAGGTTTCCTTTGGAAATATCGCGATAAAACTCAATTAGTAGATATTGAGGTATAAATTAATTATCAATCTAACGTCTAATTAATTTCCTATCAGTTAGTAATCATTAATATACGTCCATTTGATAGAGCTATGATGAAACAATAAAAGTAAAAGGACCGAAATTAATTATTAAAAATGCAACTGAAAGTGAAGAAGGGGAATATCAGTGCGAAGGGATTAACGGATTCGGAAAGGCCGTTTTCCGCCTATATGTTTTTATAACAAGTTAGTAATTCTTTTCTTTTCTTTCCTTTCAATCGCCAACAGAAAAAAGATATTGTAACGAAAAAGAATCTACTTAGTGAAATGAGTTTATTTTAGGCATTTGCCATGGGATAGATATATTCAACGTCTATAAAATCATTTCCGGTTCTTACAGGAAGTAACGCTACTTTCCAAAGCATCTATTGATTTTTGTATTCCAGTATATTTATATAGACATATATACTTATATAGATATACTCCCTTGTTGACTCATTCTTTCTCATCCAAATTATTCACAGATAGAATGGTAATTTGATTTTCTGTAGATAGTCTAGATACAAATTTGGATATTTTTAAAAATGCTATTGAAATAATCTATCAAATAATATTATATAAAGAAATGATACTTTTCCCTTATTGGCTGATTCCATAGACAACTCCTTTTTGTTTCTTCCGATATTTCTATCGTTATTTCAGTAGCTATTCTTTTACTACCATGTAAACTTGACCCATTTAAAAATCAATTATAGATTTTATGCCTATTCAGACAAGAATGAATAGGAGGAAACAAGGTATTTATTGTTAGAATAGAATAAGGATGACTTTAAAAAGAGGCAATCTACTTGATAAATTCAATCTTTCCTTACAAAGGGTAATTTTTAAGAGTAGAATTAATGATGGTGACATTTGTGAGTACTACCTTTTCCTAGTTCAGGCGTACACTCCTCCCCAAATCCATAGCTCTCTTCTTTCAGCCAACCCCTTTTAATTCACCTCCTCCCATTCTCATTCAAAACATACTTCCCCAACTGTCAAAAATTTTCTTTTTAGCAATCTATCTTTCTTTCTTTCGCCTGTCCACCTTTTCTCAAAAATTTCGTAGCTGAAGAAAAGAGCAAAAAAGAGAGCAAATATTCGAGGTATGAAATATTAAACTCTTCATAAATGATTTATTCAAAAACAAGTATCGACTCCTTGAAAAAAAAGAAACATCTATTCATCATACTTAACCTCCTGTCAACTAGAAATACCAGTAATGGTTATAATATTTATGACAGTTGTATCTCCTACCGATTCCGTTGTTTTTCTTTTTTTTTGTCTATCCATTGTTGTACAGTTTCATTCATTAAACACCAACTGAACACTTTTAGGCGTCTATTTTGTTTTGTTCAGTCTCTATTTGTCATGCGCTAAGGCATTTTACCAATGGGATCGTTTTTCACCCAGTTCTCCGTATATAACTCATAGATAATTCACGCTTTATTCTTTTGTAGAATCCCATATAATTATAATGTTAAATCTTATATAATATAATTATTGCTTTTAAACGAAACAACCAGCCTATTGCCCTAAAACTTTTTATCTATGCAGCCGAATGAAATTTACTTTGGGATTATTCATTAGAACTGTTAGGACGATAGGCCTATAATCTAAAAAATTTATAAATTTCACGCCTTGTAGAGCGAAGATGTTTCGTCTATTTTTAGATGATCGAATAGGATAATACTTGCAAAATATTGATTGTAAAGCTCTATATTTAAATTAAGTTGTTACGTAATTATGAGATTAATACGGGATAAAAATAATACGATATATTGAGAAATAATAGAAAAAAAAAAGAACAAGCTGTGCATAGACACCCTTTTCGCCTCTCCACGTTTGATTTAATAAGTAACGCTCCACCGCAAAAGACGTCTTCTCCCTATCATTAACAATCCTGTCAACTCGTGAGTCTGCTGGCGTGCGATAAGTTTTTGCATTCTGTCAAGCTAGTCTAAACCCGCTAAATTAGCCCTTTTCCAACATTTGTATACATTGATGTTTAGCTTATAAGCATTCATTATTCATTTCATTATGTTTACAATAGCATGTCGAAACTTTGATTCTTGTTTATTTACAGTATTTAATATCAAAAGACCCTTTTATTAGCATTTTTATCAAATTATATAAGGAACACTCTGAATAAAAGTAGAGGTTTAAAGTCGATAGTAAAAGGGTTAAAAAGAGAAGGGAGGGGTGAAAAGTTAAACACCTTTAAGCAATCACTACTACTTACAATATTTATTAGTGAATATTTGAGCAACGCGACGTTCTTTTGGGAGGGAAAGAACGTGGCCCAACTTGCCATTCCATCGTTAATTGCTTTCTCAGAGTAAATTACTTTAGACCCTAAAATACGTTACGAAAAAAAGCGTGAACCAAATACAAATGCTAACTAATAAAGTAATGTAAGTGAAGAAAAAGTGGGAAAGAAGGAAAATAAAGCAGGTGTACTTGGATATATATACAGTATACAGTATATATATATATATATATATATATAAAGAGAGAGAGAGAGAGAGAGAGGGCGAGAAAAAGATAGATAGAAGAATTGTAAAGAATCATGAAATCTGGAATAAATAGTTTAATTATCTTATCAAAACTTTGCTTCTTATCAAAAGAAAATAAAATTGTTTCTTTTTTAAAATGTAACAAAAATTGACAATTTCAACAAGTTAAGGAGAGAGAATGCAAAGAAAACTTTATATCTCCTCTGTACAAAAACTTTTGTCGATTAATCAAATTCTAACTATAATCCTATATACAACTATTTTTGTTGCGTATACATAAAAGGCTATCCGTTTAAAATGCTAAAGCGCTTTTCAGCAGGGGAGTACATTTTCTAATTCTCTGAACGGGGGCTCAACTATACTTTCCTGTAGTAATTGGTTACTTTGGCCGGAATTAGTTTTAGACCCTGGAAAATGCTTGTCACGCAATAAACTTATTCGTATATAAAAAATATAAAATAAAGGGGAACGCTTGATATTCAATAGGGGAAACAGTTGCTATTGGAAACCGAATTACATATTACGTAACTACGATCGGTATTTCCGGATTAGTTGCGCCGATTAATGGGGACGGCAGTAATGAATGAACGATAGAATGAACGATTGTCGCTACGACAAAGATTTATGGGGAATTAGGAGACTATAGGCGTCCCAGTCGTCAGTGTGCCAATGACGCTTTATTAACAAAGGGGCGTTTCTCTCCCCATTCTTTCTTCTAGGCCCTATATTGAAAAGACATAATTCCCACTGCGAATATCTTTTTGTCAGTTGCGTCTAGGGGCCAATTTTTTAATACATATTTTTCTTAATGGGACGCCAGTGACTAGGCTATGGGATTAAATATTATATAGACGCTAGGAGGCGCCGAAAATTATTTCTTTTATATTTTATTGCCCCTTTTGTATGTTATGACAAATATAAAAGAAATATGAACATTTTAACGTTCCACTTCTCATAATTAACAATATCCGTTGGAAAGTCATTACATTTCTTTTAGGCCTATGAAACGGACAAGAAAAGAAACAAATAACAGTAGAAAGGGAATCCAAACATTTTTCCAAAAAAAGACTAATCTTGTTCTAAATGAATATTCATGAGAATATGATTTGTAAAAATAATATTCTAACCAATAAGTGGCAGTTTTATGAAGTGTTTACCAGAATTATTATGCCAATTTGTATATAGCATTATTATCAAGGTTATAAAGTAATAATACGGTAGTAAAAGATAAAAAGAGAGAATTTATTAGTACTCTATTGGATTTCTTTTAAGAAGGATGTTTAAACGAATCAAGAAGAAGGTTAAAAAGAATTAGTATAGGGAAAAAGGGATTAGATTATGTAATTATGTACAAAGTTTTACTTGGAATTAGAACACAATCAAAGGGACATTCATTCTTTTCGGTGTTCTTAAGAATTCAATTGACATTTTAAAAGTTATCCCTTTTGGTCTAAATAGACGCAAGTATCGTGTAATAAATCAATGAAAGGGCTGGGAAAAGAGGGGAGGGTGGAATGATTGCCAATTAGTCAACTACAAGATTACGCCTTTTCTACAAACGCTATTGCCGCTTGACTATAAGCGTTAGTAATCAGTGTTGGAGGGGGTTAAGAAAGAAATAGAAACCGTTAAATCACTTTCCGTAATACTACCTCTAAAGACACCAAAGTCTAAAGCCACAAGCCGCCCATGGGAAATTTCAAATTAGAATGCACAGCAGATAAAAACCGCTGATTTTCTATGCCTTTCACAAACTCATTACGTAATTAGATGAGTCATACTCCCTAATCAGCTACATATCCCGCTGTTAGGTTATTTCTTGAATAAACAGTACCTTCGTATCTTTTACTTTTTTATAGAGTGAAAATAAACCGGCTCCTTTCAATTAGCGATTTAATATTGTATTATAAAACTGTAAGAGGATTTTTTTGACCGTTATTCATTGCCCAAAGGAGTTACACTTTATCTTTAGGTTTTTTGAGGTTATCATTGAAACTGTCAATTGATAGACTGAAGGAAATTGGAAACGGTTACAGAACGTATGCAATTCCGCCTTTATAAGATGTAAAAAAAAAAATAACAGGGAAATTCGAGTGGTTATGTAGAGGTATTATAGTGGTTATGAAGCGAAACAAATGTCGGGCAATTTTTTAAGAGTAACGGCCGGGACGTCTATACATGATTGATTGTAGTGCTAGAGAAAGGACTCTTCAGATGCCGGCGCTTTTTGTATGTGCATAAATGCCCAAATGAAATGTGTATAACGTTTACTGTTGCGTTATTTCTCACCGGATTCGAATGTAGAGTCCCAGAAAGAATGAGATAGACGGGCAGAAAAAGATCGATATTAAAATACCCCGACAATTCGCTTTTGTGGTGTCAAGAGGTCACGTGTCGTCTTATCCGATCTGAATGTTGATGTGGTGCAGATGAGTGCTTCTGATACGGTTCATTCGGCGTTATCATTCATCTCTGGCGTTCTTGATTATTTTGTTGTTCTCGACAGATTTATCCTTCTTTAGTAAAATAGAGTTAAAAGCACTTCTTTCCATATTAAATGAAAAGAGAGACAAGAAAGAGAGATGCGGGCGGCCGGAATAAACGGCCAGATGTATGTTGTAACGCTATCAATGGCATCCACCCACCCTTCTCCCTCCCTCCCACCTCTCCCCTCTTAACTTTTCATCTGTTAAAACTCGACTTGAATTAAATTCAAACATTAAAATATACAAAACAAGAAGAAAAGGAAGAGGAGAGAGAAAGGATTTATAGCAACATAATGAATATCCTTTTCCGACGTCTACTTTAACATAATTTGGAATATTCCGTAAACATTATTTTCCTATCCCTCTCTAACCCCGTTTCCCTTATCCTTCTTTATCTAATTTAGGCCTAAGTAACCTTTTTCGTTACAATGCATAATTTCCTATTTGGAAGCAAAAAGTAGCCCTTAACTAAACAAAACCGTTTTTTTTTCAATTTATACAGATGGCACGAATAAGAAAAAGGATGTTTGTAAGTTGTCGCTTTTAAATTAAAAGTTGCCAGATGGCGTTAACGGCATGTATTTTATGTCAAAAAATAACAGTTTCTCCGAAGTTTATACAAAAGAGGCCAGAATTAGACAGAATCGTTAAAAAAGGTCAAGATGTAAAATTTTTTTGCGGTTATAAGAGTAATCCACCACCAACACTGGAATGGTATCACAACGACACGCGTTTACTCGAAAAGCGTGATAAGAAATTCTTAACGATAGAAAGCGTTGATTATGAGGATAGCGGGAGTTATCGATGCGAAGTTGGCAACGTTCTTGGTGTTGTAAAGAGAGTTTGGAGTTTAAAAATAGGAAGAAAAGGTTTGTAACGTGCGCAAACTACTTCATTATAAATAAATTTATGTAAGGCCAATACTGGCATACTTGACGATTATATAAAGTAACTATGTAATAAGATTTATGCTAATTACTGAATAAGAAAGCCTATTCATGGAATACTTTATCCTAGATAAAAAAGAATGGCATACACATTTATGAGGGGGAAAACTGTTTCAAATTTCACTGAATAAAGATATATAGGGATTATTTAGTGATTCCCAAAACTATTCTAAGCCATTTAGTACTTTTCCCTTCAAGGCTATATATATGTGTAGTTAATTGCCAATTGTATTATATACTTTATTATTTATATATAAATATATATATACAGTATATATATATATATATCACTTTTTATCTATTTTAGAACATACCAACCTCATAAGAAACGAGTTTAAATACGAAAATTCTAAAAGAAGCCTTATTGTTAATCGGTTTCAAGATGCAAGACTCAACTGCAAAATTCGATTAAGAAATTCAGCAAACGACGATAAGAAAGTTATAATTAGGGTAAAAGAAGATGATAATATATTCCTTTTTTAAAGTAGAGATAAGTTGAAAATAAGAATAAAAAGTAAAATGATTAAGACACCCATTTGAGGTGCTAACTGAAGAGAAGAAGGGGGAATGATAGAAATGGTCTTGGAGGATTTTACTAGTATTCCTAAGATGGATAAATTCGATCTAATCTTATCTATTTTGTTTACAATCGTTAAGGATTGCTTTTTGGGATGAGTGGGCTTCTATTTATGTATATTAAATTACAATTTAATATATATGTATAAAGAGTTTATTTACAATATTGTATTTATCTACTTAAAAAAGTTCAATGTTTCTTCTACTCTTTTCAGTGGGCAAAAGTTGATACGAAAGAGAAAATAACGTTAAATTCATCCGTTCTGACTATGAGAGACATGGATTTTCATTATATTAATCACACCAGTGTTGAAGATAATAACGGCATTTATAAAAGTGTGCTTAATATTCGAGCAGTTGACTATAAAAGTTCAGGATATTATGCTTGCTTCATCGTCTATGGTACTCTGATGGAAGCTGAACTTTTTCAAGTAAAAATCGGCGACGTTATAGAAGATAGTTCTACTCAAACAATTTTAATAGCAAGCGTATCGGGAGGATTACTTTTTTTACTTGTGCTCGTTCTCGTTTGCGTATTTAGTAGGCATAGGAAGAATTCAAATTCTTCAACAAATCGAAGTACTAAAAGCTCATCGAGCAACTCAAGTTGTGTATATAAAAAATGTACTCCACAGCCTCATAACCAGAAGATTATGATGAATTATTACGGGCAGCAATGTGCTCCCGTTCCACAAACTGATTTTGGAGTAATCTCTCATCATACAATAAGCAGCAATGATGAATCTTCACATTCTAAGGATATAATGGTCGGTTATGGGGGACAATGCCAGTTTATTCCGCCCGCTTCAACAAATAACGCGCAGTTCGTGTGATAAACTCACTAACTCTTTCTCCCTTCCCCTCTCTCTCTCTCTCTCTCTCTCTCTCTCTACCTTTCTCTCTCTCTCTCTCTCTCTCTCTCCCTCTCTCCCTCTCTCCCTCTCTCTCTTTCAAACTGTCAACCTCCATCTCTACCTTCCTTTTCAATTTATTACAGGGTACATTTGGTACATGTTTTCGATACAGGGTAAAAAACAAACTACAAACTTTAGACTTTTTATGTTGTTTATGCTTAAAGTCTTTTTTTTTTTGTTGATACTTTTTTGCAATATGCAAAATAATAATAAATGCTTGAAAACCATATTCATTCTTGTATTAAATTTTTTTTCTTTCCTCAGTTTTAAATATTCATATGACCTTTAACCTTTTTTGTTGAGATACAAATGCTAATTATTTCCTTAAAATGTCTCTGTTAGTGTCAGAATATCGTATTTCCGACCCTTTTGTTCATGCCATCTGGAGGTTATTTTACTTAATTTTTTGATAGCGCCATCTACAAGTTAAATTAATTATTTATTAAATGTCAGTGTAGCAAGAGAATTTCAATTGCGTCAGAACGAAATAAGAGTCTTTTTTATGTTTTATTGATAAGGTGATAAAAGCGTTATAAAAGCGTTTTTCTTATTATTAACAAGTACGAAATATTAGCAGATTGTTTTAATTTATTTAACTCAAAAAACTAAATGAATAGCTAATCAATTAGTCAGTGATGGGAGAGTTTACACTCGTGAACATGTACTTACTAATTAAATGGAGATTATTCTTCAAAAAGAAAAAAAAAAACAAGCGAAAGAGATTTATAGATTTATGTTTAATCTTTTATCTTCCTATTTTAGTTAGTTTAATAATTAAAGATTGATAGGGAGTGGGGAACGATAAGAAGAAAGACTAGAGAGCTAATATTGAGAAAAAAAATGCATAATAAATATACTAGTATAACATAATGGAACAATTCCAACAAAAAGTATGATGTCATAGTAGAAGTAGAAGTTAAAAGAGTGCAGAGATAGTAAAATTTTTATAGATATATTAATGAGAGAAATGTGATTATTTCCTGTCCAATTTATTATTCTAATAGAACTAAATTATATTATTATAATATAATAATGGTATATACTATATATATATATATATATAATATAGAGATTTATACATATATATACTGTATATATAGATATATTTAGTTGATTTAGCAGCTCAATTTACCAAATAACTGTTCAAGTACGATATGAGTACATTATTCTGGCTTTTAAACGGAACAAAACTCTAAAACATCTATTTCTTTTTCTCTCTTTTTTTTATAGTTTTTTTATATATTCTAACTAAAAACTACTTTCATATTACCTGCTTTTTATCAATATTACTTTTAATTTGAGTTGTCTATCATCTTTAATTCTTCTTTTACTTTTTTCCCTTCTCCTCCTCATTCACCTACGCCTTCTATTCTACCGTCTCTTCCAGCCATCTCTTACTTTTTAGAAATATTATAAATACTGTTTATTACGACGTATTTAATAAATAAATCATAAATTAAGTATAAAAAAAAGAAAAAGAAAGAAATTAATTTCAAATCATGTTCCGGCAAAAATTTTGGTTAGTAAGTAAATTTTTTTATCTTATTAAATATAATAATAAATAGTTTTTTTTTAAAAAAAACAAACAAATAACAATAAAAAAGCTATTCTCTCTTTTTGTTTTTTCTTCTTCTTTCCCTTTTAGTCGTCTTTGTTTATTTCAATTTTATGGATAATTAACGCGAAACAATACAATTCTGTGTAAGTATACAATCTTTTTCTTGAATAGACATAACAATATATACAATATATTAAGTATATACAGTATATATATACAGTATATATATACAGTATATATATACAGTATATATATATATATATATATATATATATATATATGTATGTATACCATTAGAAGTAATACGGCAATGGGATTTTTTGAAGACAGTTGCTGTAGAAAAGGATTTATAAAGGTACGCCTAAACTCAGTATATATTAATTATGGTTCATAAATAAATAAATATATTAATATATATATATATATATATATATATATATTTTGTTTGTTTGTTTAAAGGATTGTCTCAAACAATTTAGGCCTTACAGAAATCCTAAGCGAATATGTGGAAATTTATTTAAGAAATCGTGTCCTGACGGATATTGTAAATGACAAACTATTAGCGTAACACTTGTATAACACAGAGAGCGAAAATATGTCTTACTATTCATATTAATTTTTTTGATTTATATGCAATTTTTACGTATTTTCTTATATTTGAAAATTCATTACTTTAAATGTTATTAGATTATTACAAATATCAAAGTTATGGCAAAAAAATTAAAGTTTAAAATTGAAATATTCCTAAAACAGGATAGTGATCTGATAAATCTTTGATAGTTTCAGTTGTATAATCGCAATCATTGATAGGCTGATGAGAATGTCTAAAAAGATTTATATAATCTTCTGCGAAACACACCTTAAACTCATTCTGATCTTTAGCGTTGTAGATTATTTGATTTGAAGTGATAGGATTTTTATGAAGTTTGCTGTAAAATACGTAATCAATCCATTTTGGCAGCCTTGATGCGAAATTTTTCTGTAAAATGGTGTTTGTAGGAGGATCCCAAGATAGCGATAGAGGGCTTGTTCTAGAAAGAGGTGGAAGTTTAGAGCTAAGTAAATTTAGACAAGTTTGTAAACTTTGTTCATCGAGTCTTAAGTTTAGATCCCCTGCAAATAGGACTGGCTCATTCGCTGGTATATTTAAGGTCTGAGTGAACGATACCATTTCTTGACACTGAGCTTCTCTTATAGTGTTATCATCACCACCTCCACTTTGTAAGTGAGTCGACATTAAATTATAAGGTTTTGTAACGCCATTAACAGTTTTCTCAATTCTGGCGTACGACACACCTTTTGCTACAAAAATTTCCGCCGTCAAAAACATTACAGATTGAAATACGTAGCTTTCTTCTCTTACTATTGGCCATTTTGAAGCGATAAATATTCCACCGTTTAGCGCTAAAATACTGTCTACAACGGATGTTGTGTACCTGAAACCGTAGAAAGAGAGTACTTTTTTCAACGTCAAGTTATTTTCATCGCAGCCACCAAGAAACACTTCTTGGAAGGCAATGGCATCGACGTCTGGAATTGTTTCCAATACCCATGAAGGTATTCTGCATGTTCTTTCTCTTTGACCATCAATACTTAAAAAGTAGAAACGCTCAAATATATTGTACGCCAAAAATTTGAATTCATTGGCAGGCGTTGTAGTTAGTTTTGGCTTGGGTTTTACAACGCAGCGTATAGCACTTCCTCCATTAAAACAGTCAAAATCATCTGCAAATGGATAAGATATATCATATTCAAGCCCATAGTTTACACAATCTTGAGGGACGGCATCGCAATTCTCTAACCAAGTAAATGGCCTAGATGCAGGTGGAGGATTATCAATACATCTTCCTGTTACCGGATTTCTTCTCTGACTAAATGAACACGGAGGTGATGGACGAATACAGCAATTTACAATTCCAACACTTAGGCTGATGTAAAATATCTGTAGGAATGTCATCTCCGCAAGTGCACTGCTTGAACTGAACAAGTCCAAGTTCAGGAACAAAAAATTATAAAAGTACTCAAAACCAATTCAAAACAGAGTTGCTTGAACTTTAAGTGACAAAAGATAGAATGAAGCTTGGTCGATATTTGAAAGAAATAGGTTTTAAAATTGAATAGAATATATTCAATATATATTGTATATGTTTCATCAAAGTATGCTTTGAATAAATGCGCCACATTTAATATGTAAAAGGTATATTAGAATCACTTGCTATGTACTTTTTGTATTCAAAATCTCTTCTTTTAGAACATAAATAAAGACAAATAAGGTAAAGAAATACGAATTATGCTTAATATGTTGTCAGACTATAAAGACGATAAAAAGTTGATTTGAATTTTAATTAATGTCTATAAAGTTTGAATGCTCGTGTCACCTCTATGGAAAATCTATGTGTCTTGTACGCCTAATTCTCGTTCCCTCTTTCTCTGTTTATGTTCAGATAAGTGGTACATGCTATACTAATACAATGACATATGATGTAAACAACTTATTTCTCTACATATTTAATACAAAATTATTAAAATTTCAATAAATTTCAAGAATACTTTCATGTATTCAAAGCTTTTTTGAGCAATATCAAAATTTTGATATATACTGATATAAATCTAAAGAACATATGATATCAATTAGTGATCTGAAATTTATAGAAAAATGAATAGATCTGTAATCTTTGAACCGTATAGGATAAAATCTTTGAAATTGAAAAAGTTCAAGGAGATAATCAATTGTAGTTATATAAATGAAACAAATGGGAAAATTAGTACAAAATATTTTTATAATGGTGTTATACTAATATTATAATTTTATATTTAATCTAAAAACATGCTTTGTTACGTAATAAGCTTATAGTTTAATTTCGAAAGAAAAAATATTCATAATCTGATTTGAATGACTAACTAAAGATAAAAGGTTAAAGTCTGAAGTGGTATACTGTCCATATTCAAAACATAATCATTTATACAACCACTCATACATAAACACGCAGGCGAAAGCAACAAATTTTTTTCAACGTCAAGTTATTTTCATCGCAGCCACTACCTGTATTTATACTTATATATAATATATTGTATATGTGCTTATTTCTATAATAATTCAGCTTTATGTTTATCAAAAACGGATCTTTCTTTATGAATCTATCGGCATTAAGATTAAAAGACTATTTTTTGTTTTTGTAAGCCTTTATACAGTATATATATATTATTTCGTATACATTGTTTATCAATTACAGTTAATTAGTTTTATTCTAAGTGAACAGTTTTTTATGTGAACTTAATACAAGAAATAGATAAGTCGGTTAGCTTTTTTGTCTAAGACACAAGGACGTAGGCTTAAATAAACACTTAACACTTAACTTGCATAGAAGGTAGTAGTATAAAGTTCAGACTCCGAGAGATAAGAAGAGATTTTACATTTTGACCTGTCACTCTCTTGTTACATAACACCTGAAGTGATGAATAAATTGATATTTTTAAAATACTGAACACCATCCAGCTCTTTAAACATCTACGCCATGTTGTTGAAGGCTCTATTCCTTTTCTCTCTTCTGGCTATAGCTCACGGCTGCTGCAAGAAAAGGTGCAAATCGGATTCGCTTGAAAATCCTTTCAATGGCAAATGCTATCAGATTCCACCAGAACCTGAAAGACCAGCTGTATGGTTGGACGATTGTGATAGAGTTCCTTCCGATTGCGACAATTACGGATTGATATATGACCTTCAACATCCAAAAGGCGATGGTCCATGGTGTTCCTCAGGTCAAAAGATAAGATGTTTACTTCCAGAAAAGCCTAAATTAACAGTAACCGGAGCCAAAGAATTCAAAATAATTAGTATTAATGTTATGGAAAGAAATTATTATATGACTTTGGACGGTCAAAATGAGAGAACTTGCCGAATCGTTCCTTGGCTATTGAGCAATTTTCCCAATTTAGACGCTATAGCTTTTCAAGAGACATTTATGGGTGGATGCTTCTCTAACAAACTCAACTTGCGAGATATTCTGACTTATTACGGATTCAAATATCAAACTGAAACTATTTATTCGACTCTTAAAATCTTAAATGGAGGAACTTTTATCGCTTCCAAATGGCCTATTGTCGATGAATATGGAAAGATTTTTACAACAGCCAACCCGTGGACATTTGAATATTTTGTTGCAAAAGGTGTCTCATACGGAAAGATTGTTAAAACAGTTGAAAGTGAACAAATGACTTATAACGTTATGACTACTCATATGCAATCATCTGGTTCGAATTATTATAGAGAAGCTCAGTGCAGAGAGTGGGCAGACTTTTCAAAAAGTTTAGATATTCCTTCAAACGAAGCTCTTATATTTAGCGGTGATTTAAATATGGATGTTACAGATCCGAGTTTAAAGAGCTGTATTGATTTATTAAATGGAACGTTACCGGAAATATCAGGCTTTCAGAAAGCCTCCTACGATCCAAACAGTAATGATATTTTACAAATAGAAGATATGTACAAGCAAACTATGCTGATTGATTTTGTTTTCCCAAGTAAAATGCATAGGCAACCTGAAAAAGCTAGTCAGGAGATAATCCAAATGAAATCTAATGATTATTTTAAAATATGCTATTGTAGCATATGTGTATCGAGGACTAGACACGTTTTTCCAGATGATGATTGCGAAAGAGTTGCATGGATTCAACAACTTTCCGATCATTACGCCGTACTTGGCCACTTCAAATTCTAATCAACAGTTATATTTTTGTTCCTTTTTTTTCTTTCTTTATGTTTTTTTTTTGATTAATTTAATCGTGCCATGCATTTAAACCATGATTTATTATTATTAATTATATATTAATTTATATACAGTATGTATTTATTTAATTAAATATCCTTATTTATACATAATCGTTCATGTAATTTATTAGACGCTCAGATCTAATACAAAACGCACAAAAAATCGAACATTCTTTAAGTTTTAATAGTCAGTCATTTTGCAGTCTTTGTTCTCTTTCTCAGATCATATAGTGTATATATTTTAACTGTAAATGCATTTTTCCTGTCAGTTAACAAAATATGTTTGATGAACAGCTGTTCAATTTTTTATTCTCTATTCGTACCTTTAAAAATTATTCTATTCCGATTTCCTCTAACCGTTTTATGTAGTGAGCTGTTTAACATCCAACTGAATATTTAAACATTGGATTAGGGGAAAAAATTAAATCTGGTTCGTAAATTGAACTTTAACCTTTATGTAAAATAGGTGTTATTTTGTTTATAGGTAATCTTTTGTTATTATTCTTAAATCTTTAGTATAAATTATAAAAATGATTATACCTATAGCATTTATAGAATTAGTTCAGTGTAATATCAATAATGTATTTGAATGTACAGTTTAAAAATTTAACCTTACAAGTGATTCTCATTTAATCTTAACCTTATTATTTTTCTATTGTTCAAAGTTCGGATAAGCAATATACTCTTTATTGTAAATATAACGTATAGTATACAATCTAATTTAACAATATCAAAGTTTTAAGCTACTCTAAACATCTTTTTCTTTATGTTTGTAGATTAAGCATAGCAACTGCAACATATTTTAATATCTTTATCTGATATACATATGACGTTGATCTTTTTTTGCTAGAAAACTGTAAAAACAGATTATTTTTTTTTATCATCTATATGTAGGTGAATTAATAAAATACACTGGGAATCGATATGTTCACTTGTACACTGTATAGACATTTAATAGCTTTGGTATGTTTACTATATAATTAGATCAGTTTATTAGGCTTTGACCCATTTTTTCTCATAAACAGAGAGGATTCTGTTATTTTAACATTTAAATATAATAAATGTAGATTTTTCGTTAATTTTCAAGTGTATAACCTAAGAGCACATACAAAAAACGATGGAATGTTGAAATTAAAGGGAAAAACAGCAAAAGATTTAATTAATGAAAGAGTATAAAAGTATAAGCAGGTGTTTATTAGACCTTTAATCTTTGTGTGAATTAAAGCATTTTTAGTAAGTTTCTTTTTTTAGACAATTAAAATCATGTGACTTTAAACTTGGTGCTAACCGATTGATTAGAAAACATACTTTACTTCATGTTTTATTTATAATAATTAGATAGATTAGACATAAAATTGTAATGCAAACATAAGAGTATGCTCTGCATGCCATATTGCGCATAGGAATGAATGTTGAAATTTATGGATAGTTTCTGTTCACATATGTTAGCATAACATTAATTTCGGAAAGTGACTCGTTTGAATGTTGGCATTTGTAGGCCTATTTCATTTCCATTTAACCTAGCATATATCTAACTAGATTTATCTTTCCCTTTTCACTTTCAATCATAGACTCTGTGCCAGTTTTATATTAGGGAACTTTTCTTAATGCTCAATAGAGTACTAGAGAGCATGTAGATTTTTAAATGTCAGTGTGGTGTAGTGTCGAAGGCCAGTATCATTAATAAGTTCCATATTATTATTATACAACATAAAAAACGAGTGACGATAAATTCATCGATTTATACAGATATATTTTGAATATTCTACATAACATTCTCCTTTTTTAATACGATATTTATACAGAGCTATAATTACAGTAAGTACTATATGCTGTATACATTATATATTATATACTATGTAATGAAAAATAAAGGGAAAAAGGTCATACAAAATTTCGCTTTTAGACTAGTTTACAAACAAAATTTAATTTGAATTTTACTGTATTCATTCAAGAGAATTAGGTATTCAATATAGGCTATTTACTCATCATGTTCTTATTTACCTATTTATATTTAAGTCGTTCTCTTCAAGTTACATTTTTTTTTTAAAAAACAAACTTTTTAATAATAATTTTTCTTTTATTTTTAGTTTCTAATTGATTAAGTTTTATTAATAGAGAAAATTTATATATTACTTATTAAAGTTCATAAATGTATTCTATTTTTTCTAAATATATCCGTTCAGAATGGATTAATTACTGTATTTACTTTATATAAACTGTACATTTATTATAAAAAAAGTTTATTTTTATATCAACCAATGCTCTCTTCACTAGTATTGCAATATTTCTTTCTCATACATTTAACCTGACAGGAAGAGAAATCAGGTAAAAGAAAAATATATCTACCAATTTTTTGTCTAAAATCTATAGTAAATAGTAAATATCTTAATATTTTTAAAACGAATATTATAGAATAAGAGATAGGCGTCTATTGCGAAGAGAAAGCTTCATTTGAAAAGAGAAAGCTATATTTCCTTACAGTGAAAATTTTATTGATGATTTCATCTATAAAAATTATTATGCGTGTTCCACTTGCAATACTATATGTGTTTTAGTGTTCAATATACTGTACACTTAAAACGATGAGCAATTTACGAAATAGCGCTTCCCGTCAATTTTATTCAAGGTATCTGGTCAACTTATAATAGAATATACTGTATATATAAATTTATATATATATATATATATTAGTATATATTTAGTGCAAACCCAGAGTTTATATTAAAGCATGCCTTACCATTTTTTCGTATAAACTGTATAGTTTTATTTGAAAGACTATACAATGTAAACAAAATGAAGAAATAGTCAATATAGTTAAACTTGCATTTGGATGAGTAGGTAAAAATATGTAACAAAGAATTTTTAGTAATGACGAAAAGAAGGGAATATACAGTAGTATATTATAAGAACTATAGGTGATATAATCTTGTAATATATATGTATATGTGCTTATTTGTAACATGTTATATTTTAATGATATGTTCTATAGCAAAAAGCGTATGATAGTGAATGCAATAGGTTGCAAAATAGCAGATATGAGAAAAATAGAGAGAGAGAGAGGGAGAGAAGAAAAGATAAAATAACATTATATAAATAGAGAAATCTGTTGGATATTTTGCTTTGTTTAAATATCTTCATGTAGACGTCTAAAATACAGCTAATAATGAACTTTATGGAGAGTAAAAGCTGTAATATGCTTAATTGAGTAGTATAATAAAGTTCTTTATCTGTTATAATTAATCTTTCCAATTGTCAACAGGTATTACGCTGATCTGTTGTCTTATTAGACGAATAAAACTACAATTATAAAGAAAGATGGAACTAGTATCGAATATAATTTTCAGTGAATCGTTTTGGTTACCTCATTATGTAAAATGGAAAGATTTCGAAAACGTTACGAAAATAGATATGCCAGTAGCTTGGCATTGTTTTCTAGCCTTACCTATTGCTGTGGGCCTTTTTATACTAAGATTGTTATTCGAAAGGTAGAATCTATATATCATAATAGAGAATTATTACAGTCAAATAATAATATATATTAGCTCTTTATTACGTAATAAGATAAAAAACGGAAATAGTTATTTTTTTTTATGTATGCTATAGATTTATTTCTACTCCTATTGGAAGAATATTTAAACTAAAGGAATCTCGACCAAAAAAACCTAGAGATAATGAGTTATTGGAAAATGAATTCCGGTCTGCTTTTAAGAAAACAATACCCAATTACGAATCATTATTAGTAGGCTAATATAATATAATCTATTAAGTTAATTATGAACAAGTTTTTTTTATTTAATTTTTTAAAAGGAATTATCAAAAAAGACTGATCTAACAGTAAGACAATTAGAGAGATGGTGGAGAAGACGGCGAATATTTGGTAATCCAAGCGAAATGCAAAAATTCAACGAAGCCAGGTAAGTGTAATAAATTTAGAAGAGATTAAAGATAAAGCTATTATTATTATATTAAATATATCCTATCCTTCAGTTGGAGATTAACTTTCTATTGTTTGGTTTTCTGGTATGGACTAATCATCTTATTCGATGTTTGTTGATTAAATATAATAACATATAATTGATACTTAAGAAACTAATTTTTAGAAAGATTACTTTTGGGATACAAGAAACTGCTGGTCTAATTATCCGTATCAGGTAGGTTTTATTACTAATATAATCATTATTATTATATAGGCCAAATAACACCGATTCTTTACAATTGTACGAGATATTAATAGACGCTTCCTCCCTTTAAAATGTAATGTAGCATCTTTCCAAATCAATATGGTGGTATTATCAAATAGAAATGGCATTTTATTGGTCGTTATTGATATCTGTATTTATGGATACTAAAAGAAAGGTGAATATATAATAATTATTAGGTTTTCATCAAGTTCTATATCCTGTATCCTAAATATTTATCAAATTAGGATTTTGCGATAAATCTTTGCCATCATTTTGCGACACTTTCTCTAATGATATTTAGTTTTATACCAAATTTCATCAGAATGGGATCATTGGTTTTATGTGTTCACGATGCTGTGGATGGATGGTTGGAGGTAATTATTTCTAGATAGCATTGTTCGTAATTAGTAGAATAGTAATTTCATGATTTACACAGAGTGCAAAATTGGCTAAATATTTAAAATTTTCCAAGCTAACTGATGTTCTCTTCATAATTTTTGCTAGTGTATGGGTTATTACAAGGCTATGCATATTTCCATTCTAGTAAGGCCTATTTAATATAAAATATAGAAATTTTACTATATGTTTTATATTTAATACATTATTAGCCTCATTAGATCAACTTTATTTGAATCAGAAGCGGTAATGCAAGGAAAATATGTTCCAGCTCACGTTTTATTCAACATTCTATTAATTACCTTGCTGGTTGGTTCTCTTCTACTTCTTAATTAATACATTCAAAAATTAATATTATATTGCTCTTTAATCATTTTCTTTTTTGTTCTTCCATCTTTTTTTGTAGCCCAATATAAATATTTAATATATTTTATTATTAGATTCTTCACATATATTGGTTCTATTTAATATGTAGAATGTTGCACAAGTATCTTATTTCTGGAGAAGTAAGTTATTAAAACGCAATTGACATATATACTGTTATATACTGTATAATTTAAATTTCGTCTATTTCTTGTTTCTTGCATTCAGATTGAAAAAGATATCAGAAGTGAAACTGAACCAGATACCTCTGATAACGAAGTAAGGAAGCAAAATGGTAACGGTATTAGTAGACAATAAACTATAATAAAGAGAAACGTAATGTAAAGTACTCTGAACAAAATTTCAATAGAAGATATAGTAAAAATAACTCTTGAGGAGAAGAAGAGAAAGATGAAGACAAAGAAAATAATTATGTTATTAATCATATTTCAAAAAAAAGACTGAAAGTAGAAAAAGCAAAACGTTTCTTTTATGAAATAAATGAAAAGTTTTATTTTGTTGTTTACCTCTTTGTTTATCTTTTTCTCTCCTCTCTATCTCCCTCTCTTTCTCTTCCTCCCTCTCTCTTTTTGTCAATCTACCTCTTCTATTATTTTGCAAAATTGTATTCATAAACTTTGATATTTCTAAGTGTTTTTTCTAAAGGAATAGAAAAAGAGTTAATTAGGTTATTTATATACATTTTTAAAAATAAAATATGAATGTTTATTAGCAATATTTTCCAGAAATATGTTCTTTTTACACTTACACACGTGTATGTAATGAAGTTTACATAGAGTCTTCAAGGATAATTAGTCCTATATTTGTCAGGTTAACACGCTGATTTTTTTTCTCTTTAATATTTCATTTCTAAACCATCGAAAGCACTTCTAATACTACAGATATATATATAGTGCGCGAAAATTTGTGACTTGTTTCTCTATCCCTACTTCTGCTTAGAAACTTTACGAAGAAGATGGTCTTATGTATGTGAGCTTCATCTAGACTATAAAGAGTATTGATTGGAGGAATAAAATGGTCTTTTACAATGTCTACGTAATTCTCTTCTTTTATTCTGGATCTCACAAGCTCAAAAGAAGTCTTTCCTTCGTATAACACTTCTCCTCATATTATCACACTACCTCCACGCTGTATCTATAGGAAAAGATTCTTTTTTCTTTGTGGTAGTCATACCAATAGCAAATCCAATCATCAGGCCCATTAAGATTGAAATCTCTCGTCATTAAAAATGATCTTATGCCAAGAATCAAAAATAAAATACTTATAACAAAGCTATATGTTCCATGTTTTAGCTTTGGCTTTTTCACTCAATTTTTATAATGCTCTATACTTTTAGAATGTTTCTGCTGGTGTATTTACTACCAGGTAGAAGTAATTGAGTTTTAATTTTTCTGGCTGAAATTTGCTTGTTGCCAGCAGCATCTACTATCCTTTTCCTTATAATGGTGCAGTATAGTTTCTTTATGCCCTTATTCATCATCCTTAGGCCAAAGCTTTCTGGATTCCTGAGAAATCTGGAAATAGTAAAGTTACTGCTCTTCAGTCTTATAGCAATTTTGCTCTTGCTGGTATGCCTTTTGCTCAGTAAACAAGTATAGAATGACTATTTTTAACAAATTGACGAAGAACACTCTTAATTGTTGAATAAAAACTCAATATATACAGTATATATACAATATATATTATATCGAATCCTCTGACCAATTTTAATAAACTACCTAACAAATATCTTGGTTTGGAATGAGAGTGTGAAACTTGACGTAGTAGTCAAAATTTTTAATAAATGATTTTTAAAGTGGTGATAAATATTTTTAAATAAAATAATTAGGATAAAAGAGAGAATTTCGCTAAAATCTATTTAAATATTTTAGATAAACAATAACACTGGTTACACTTAAAGTATGAAAATTTCCTCACCTACTATATATATCTTATATAATATATATAATATCTTCTAGTAAGATTATATGATGAAAGAAAAAACTATATCAAAGTGTAGCGTAATTGATATTAAAGGTTTAAATAGAATATATCTTACATTTGGAGAAAGGAAATTATAAGAGATTTTCCTTTAGGTGTTAAAAAAAACGTGGAAAGTTAGATATTGATTTCGTCATAAAATACACCTTCGTTTTTAATTAAACTATACTGCAATTTATATTATTAGAATAATAGAAAGAATACACCCGAAAGATAAAATGAATTGCTATACTTGGATTTAATTTTGAAAAGCTCTCTTTTGTAGTTTCGGGTTTATTTTTACAATAATCTTTTCCGTGGCTCCATCTATAAATCATACATATGTATTCTTTTTTATTAACTACATGTTACATACTCACAATTTACAGAGATTATAGGCCTTTTTATACCCTTATGTACCCACGCAGGTGTGTAAGTCCAAAGGTTGCATTTGGGGATAATAGAAAAATTTGAACGCAGCAACCTTAGATCCTTATTCACTGCCTTCTTAACTTGCCAAGGTTACAATTCTGCTTTTATAAATTGTTTAAAGGCGGATGAAAGTGTTAAAATACAAAAAATATAGAACTATCACGATTAATTGGAATTATTGATTAATCGATGGTGGCTCCATCTTAACGACTATTTAATAAAAATTGTTCCATTGAGCATCAAAGGAGGACGCTGTTGTTCGATTCCACAAGCATTTCTCTCCTCGACTCCATAGTGGATATTATAAATTATTAGAAAAGAAATCAAAGCATAATAAAAAGACGGAATAGACTAAATTGTAAATGGAATTATTATTTAGATTTGTATTTTTCGAAAATTGATGAAGAAGGAGCATGAATTTGTTTCTACGTTTGGAAATTTTAACCTCAGAATTTTAGTGCTGAAGATAATTTCAATATAGAAAAATATTCCTGTTGAAAAAAAAATCGATCGCTGTTATTTTGAGGATATCAGATTAGTGCATGCTATATTCAACAATTTAATTTACCTGTTTCATTTTTTATAAAACTCTATAAATAATATATATATATATATACGTTATATATTCATGTACATTAACTAACAAGTTTTAGGTTTTTAAAAGGACAAAAGTAGAATATATATTGTTATTTTGTTATTTTAATCTTGCTTATCGTCCTTTTTGTGAGTCTACCTTTAAATCTACCTGCCCATCTGCTTGCCTGTCCATATAGCTGCTTCCCTCTTTGTGTGTCTCTCTCCCATCCTCAGCCTTCTATACACACAAACACCGACATACACACACACACATACGTACATACATACATACATACACATTCCCTCCAAAATCTAATAACATAATCTACTTATAATAATAAAAAATTATATGGATTCTTACCATCCGTGCCATAATTTAAATGATATAAGCTTTAAAGTGTTTATTTTGTCGGTTTTTCGTCCTGTTCAGAGAGCTGTGTCTTTTCATGGCTGAGACTTTTCTGGCGAGTTTTCATACTATGTGAATGTTTCTATTTATGAATGTGTTGAATTACACAAAAATGAATCGTAGGTTTGGACGTTTCTCTGGCAGGAAAATAGGATTTCGAGTTGTTCTCTCGTTGATTTTATCGCTGTCTCTTTATACTTGTTGCAAGTACTCAAGAAGACAATATTCAGCAGAATTCGATAATGTTATAGAAGTTAACAGTCCGGACAATATAGTCATTGAAAAATATACTTATAGAATAGCTATTGGTTTGGCAATAAGTACAAAAGGATTTCAGAATGCTAAGCTAAAGGATTTACCCATTTTTACATCCTTTTTCACATCTTTATGCAATACTGCATCAATTGGATATAACTATACAGTGTACATAGGGTATGACTTCAACGACCCTGTATTGAGTAATATCCAAAAACTTAATGAATTTCACCAGATGTTTCAAATTAAGAGTTTGTCATCGTGTCAAAATATTCCAATAGTCTACAAATTGATTAAAGTTAATTATTCCGGAAAACCAACCTGGGTCCAAAACGACGTCATGCAAATTGCTTATTTAGAAGGCAACGATTTCTTCTACAGGCTAAATGACGATGTCTATTTAAATAGTAATGACTGGTCGGAAAGATATATTAACACTTTACAATCATATAAACCATCATATCTAGGAGTTGTGGGACCAACTGTTCAAGCCGTTGGTGGAAATAAAAGAGTTTTAACATTTGATTTTGTTCATAGGACTCATCTTGATATATTTGGATATTATTATCCGAGAGAATTCCCTGGATGGTTTGGTGACGATTGGATTACACACGTTTATCAACCATTCAATTCTGTTAGATTAAAAGATGTTTCCATAATACATAGTCGGGCTAAAATTCGTTATCATAACCGAGCAGAGACAGTTAGAAAAATGGATACGATACTAAGAAGAGATAAGGATAAAATTACCGATTATGTTATATTGAAATGTAACTATTTAAAGGAGGAAAACTCTTTAAGGAACGCTATATCTATGGACATATCTGACTATAATATAGATAATATTTATGGAGCTGTTAGAAATGCTTTAAAGTCTCGACTATATATGAAAGATTATTCCTTCTTTTTAAATGTTGATATAAAGAAAATTTCAAAGGATATTATATCGACATTTAATAAGCTAAACATTACCTTAATTACTCCTGATAATAATAGATATATTACAGACAAGTCTATGGGAAAATTCCTTCCATTGTTAAATCGAAAACTTGATTATCTACATATCCGACACCCATTAAACAGATTTTCTAAAATGGACGAAACCTTAATTAATGAATTTCTAGCTTCTAATAAATCGTGCCAAATATTATACGATTGCTCGGATAGAGTTGAAAGGACTCTTAAATTACGGTTTTTGTCTTTTAATCTGAGAAAAATAAGGAAGATAATACCTTCTTTGGAAGATCTTTTATCCTTACCTACGAACATGTTTACTGATAAATTACATTCTCTTCTCCAACATGATTGCCTTCTATATTATAAACAGAATTGTAAAAACACTGGAAAATCTATAAGCATAAAAAACAATCATCATTTTGATTTATTGGATGAGAAGTTTGATAAAAACAGTTTAAAACTCTTAGCCTAGTCGAAAGTGAAAGGTATTGATTTGCTAAATTTTCTTTACTTCTTTAACAAAAGCGTATTCCTGTGTTTTCTTTGCTTAACTTTACTGTTATGTCTTTCTTATAATCTAATAGGATTTTTTTCCAAATAAATGAAGTTATACATATCATAAATTACACACACACACATATATATATCACTGAATTTCTGTCTTCCTCTATTTGGTAATAATATAGTCTTATCATCGTTTCCTTCTTCCTCTTTCTCTCTTATGTATAGAGTATCTTGTTTTGAAATTTGCTTGTGTTTTCCTCCATAAAAAGGATATAATTTGTTTTAATTTGTATTTTATTTCATATTTATAATTACTTAATATTGTTCTTGTTTAAATTGTTAATGTGTGATAACAGTGTAATAATCTAATTTAATAAATTTCGAATGAAAGAGTTTTATCTGCATCCTTTGTAATTATAATATGTGAAATAGTAAAGATGAAAAACTAAAGGAAGTAACATATTTAAAAGATCTACTATTACTGTATTCTGTATATCTATCTCATCAACAGTAATACTTGATATGAATCTGAATGAAATTTTCCTCCGGCTTATAATCAAGCTAGGAATAAAAATTGTCTGATTATAATATTTAAAAGTATTCTAGAGATAGTATCTACATTGTTATTTAGTTTTATTATTACTGTTAAAATATATCACGACACACCTTAATTACACGATCACTAGTCAAGTCAAGCTCATGGATCATCAAATATCTGTAACTGTATATTACTGTATGATGAGAGTCGTCATGGCGGTTAGAGGGCGTATAAATAAACTTTTTTATTGTTTAGCCTACAGTACGCTTAAAATAACTAACTGTTTAAATTCCCTATGAGTATAATAAATGGGTGAAGAATTAATTAAATTAAGGACTAGCTGTGAATGACAAATTAAACTTTCTTATCTGCTTTATATAAGAAATGATTGAATAGTATAGGAGAGAATTATTACTGAAAAGATCTAGATGTATTAAAAGGAATAACTTTTATATCAATCAATCTATCTAAAAACTTATAGTCTAAAGAAGTAGAAGAAAACAACATCACGCCCACATATTGCCATCCTTATCTCCATCATTCTCTCTTCCCTCATCTTCTTTTACTCCTCACCGTCACCCCTCTTTTTTTCTTTACATTTCTAAAAATATTTTATTTATATTACTAGATAGCCATCGGTTTTTGAAGATCACGTGATCCATATTAGAAATTTTAAACTAAATTTCAATTTCCTCTTTGCTCCTTGCTGCTCTCTTCACCGCCCTTTCTCTCTCACTCACTCTCTCTCTCTCTTTCTCTCCATCTATTTACCCTTTCGTCTACTTTATTATTTACTTAATAAAACATTATTAATTCTGAAAAATATCTGTCAAAGCAGAGAGCAATCATAATTTTGATTTATTGGATGAGAAGTTTTAAAAAAATAGCGTAAAAGTCTTATATATTCTTTTAAAAAAAAGATTTATTGATTCGAGAGAAATTTCTAAGGCTATTCCATTATCTTCTTTCTATTCGCTATTTTTGTTCATCTGGAAGCCCACCACTCCTTTCGATTTGCCAAGCGCATCTGTGACCTAATTACTGTCTATTATTTCAGGTATTTGCAATTGTAGAATCTTTTTATAATTGACTGTTACTATAAAAATATATGCAATTCAAAATATTTGCATCTATTCTATTTTACAAAGTATACTTTATACAATTCTAATTAAATAATGGAATATCGCATATTGTACATTAAAAGAATAATTTAATAAAATATTCAGACAGATGGCGCTAGCGTGTAAAGAGTGTCAGTTATCAATTATAAATAGAGTTTTAATTATAGCGGTACAATTTAATAGAGATAACACTATGGAGAAGAAAGGAGAATATATCGTTAACAGTTAAATAGTAATATCAAAAGAACAAACTATTTAATAAATAGAAATTATTAAGTGATTTATGAATGGAATGTTAAAAGAGAAGAAGAAAAACAACAACAAAAACAATTAGATGTATATTAATTATATACCTCCATCTTTATGTTATGTATTATCAAAGAATTTAAATCAAAGGAACAGAGATATGATTGAAAAAAAAAGAAAAAAAAAACACGAATATTATCAGTTGTGACACGAATTGAATAGGGAGATAATTTATAAATTTTTGTTATCTAAGATGGGTTTGCACGAGATATATAAAGTATAAAGAAGAATATAAAAATGTAGAAATTATCATAAATTAATAAAAATAATAATATTAAAAAAAAAATAGTAAAATCAAAGTCTAAAAATTCTTTTTATTTGATATTAGCGGGGTTATTATTAGAGTTATATATACATATATAATATACATATATTAATATATATATATATAAAATATATGGTTTTTACTGTATAATAGAAATTTATTTTTTTTATATTCATCTGTTTCTGCATGATAAAAGACTGAAGGAGGATAGGAAGATTTCAACGGGATATTATATTAGCAGTTCGGTGCAGGAGTGAGAAGCTTATAATCAGGATTTTATATACTATATATTATATATATATATATTTTTAAATGTTTTATCAATTTTCCTTCAACCCCTCTTCTGCAGGCAACCTATAAGCTTTTCTTTATTATCCTTTGAGATCGTTTCACGAAGGTTTTCCTTTGTTATATTATCTGTATGTTTCGAAAATATTCCCATTTTTTGCAAATTAAGTAATAATGTTAAAGAATCTTGAACTGTCTTTGATTTCTTGTTAATATAGTTAGTGATAACTTCATTAGGCTCATTAAAAAATCGCTGATTAGAGAACATTTCCATTAAGTATTTCCTAGCGTTATTATAGTCTTTAAATTCTCTTTCGCTGATTTTATCCTATTTAATAATAATAAAAAAATCAATTTTTTATTTCAATAGATTAACTAAATAGTTTGTAATTTATTACTTACTTTATTATCTATTTTGAAACTTTCTGAGTGAACAATTACGAATTTTCCAATTCCTATGAAAAAGGCAGCTTCTACACCAGTAAGAATTCCTCTACAATCCTCACCGAATAGAAAGAACAGGACTTTACTACGAAGTTTCTCAGCTTCTTCTTTCCTATTATATCTATCGTTTGACCAGGAATGATTTTTGAACATTTTGATTTTCTGGTTTCCCATAACCATATCATTTTTAAATTGATTTAGAAGATAATTAATTTTCTTTGAATATCCTAAACTAGACCCAATACAGTAAATATCATTTAAAAAGCTGAAATCCTCTTTTATTAAGGGAAATGATCCAATTTTGTAGGAGAACGATAAATTTCTTTTGATATTCATTTTTTTCATTTGTTTCCTTTTCAAATCTAGACAGACGAACATAAAGAGAGGAATATATTATAATCAACATTTCTTTATATATATTAGTATATATATATATATATATTTATATTTAATATACATTATTTTCTATATAATCAATTAATTCATTACCATAGAATATTCTATAATTATCTCTTTCATCCGTCTTTGTAAGAGTAAGTTCACCTTTAAGCATTCTTATCAATTTTTGCTTGTTATAGCTGCGAAATTCGCTTAAAAAGCATAAACACTCGTCGACTGTTGAACATTTGAACGATTCAAGATTATTACGAGCCCAAAATGGCAAATTACAATTGTAATAATTATCATAAAACTCTTCTAAATCAGTAAAATTCAATAATTTCTTTTCTTCTATAATTGCTGTTATTGAATCTGTAAGTTTTCTGTTGAGAGACAGAGAAAAAAGAGATATTTAGAGATAATCTTTCTTCTATTTTGTTTTAAATGTACAAAACGTTGATAAGAAAACCACAAATGTTAAACTTGAAAAGGCTACTATTTTGTTTTTTTATCAAAAATCAATCAATAATCATTTTCTGATGATAAGTTAAAAATTTCAGTTTTTTTTCTAATAGCGAATCAAATTAATGAGACAAGATTTACGATTGGAGAAAAGATAAGAAAGAGAGGGAGAAATTTAGAAAATGAAAGAAAGATAAGCAAATAAGGAATAAAATTGTTTTTCATTAAATATCGTTTAAATAATAAAACAGGAACAATAGATAGAATAATGAACAGCTTTTTTACATTTCCTAATAGAATTTTAAAGACTTTTAAACAGGTTGTTTGATTACTCTTAACGGTAATTTGAGAAAATAACATATCCAGTATTTAGTATACTATAATATATAGTACATATAATATAGCATATGATTTTAACATACTAAGGTGACTTTTAAACAATAAGAACAACGTATATATATATATATTATTAAGTTTCAACTTACTCGAGTTTATCAATGATATTGTCATTTGATAATTGAATTCTTTTCTTTGTAGATCTGTCGAATAATTCAGGATACTCTTCGATTATACTTTCCAAATGTAATATTGCCTGGTTTTCGTTCTTATAGACGGGATAACCTTGTCTTTCGTACAAGTACGCGAGGTAACGTCTAGCCTGTTTTAGTTCCTCGTATTCTGTATCTTTGAGGCATTGATTATCTATTCGGTGCTCATTTGCACCATTCTTCATATCTTCTAATACAAGGATAACATTCTTTCTCTTACCAAGAAGATAGGCTGATTCATAGATGCTAGCTATTCCTCGCGAGTTATTTTTTATTGCAAAAAAATTTACAAAAGCACTCTCTTTTGCTTTACATTCCTCTTCCATACATTCGATTGTCCAATCAGATTTCAATGGATTATAGTAATTAATTTTATTCTTTTCTAAATTTTTAATAACATCATTCCTCCATGTTGTAATTCCACAACTTCCGCCCAGGAATACTATTTAATTTAATTAAATATAGTTGGTTTATATTGAAATTATATACCGTACCATAAAAGACACTTACCAAACTTTTCCATCTTCTTTATTGCCTTTAAATCTTCATTTTCTAAATGTATTTTAGATTGGAAAAAAGGAGAAAAGGAAGAAAATTAAACGACTGTTTTTAAACGGAATATACTTCTTTTGTTTTCTTCTCTTTTTATGCAAGATACTTGTTTAAAAAAAAGGCAGTAAATTTTATTAAATATCTTGTATAATAAGACAAAATAAAGTAAAATAGAGAAAAGAATGAAGAGAACAAAAGAAGGATTCATTATTTTTTATTTTCTTACGTTTTTTATCCGAAATTATTGACGCGTTCGATCTGGAGAAAAGAGATAAAAAAAATATTTTCAATTGTTTTATATATAAATAGTAATTTCTTTTATATTTTTCTTTCTTATATAATTTACATTTTTGTTATTCCTTCTTCCAATTCCGATAGTATATAAGAAAATTGACCAAATGTTAAAGATTTTATATCTTTCTGTTCAATGGCTTTTAATTCGTTTTGAACGTATTCGTGAACTGTAAAAATTGCATATATTAATATTAATTATATCTTGTTTATTTATTAAAAATTATTAAACCTTTATTATAAGAATTAAATCTATTTTTTAATATTTTTTCAACCTTTTTCTTTAATTTATAAATTGAAATTTTTTCTTCAGTTCTATTTCTTTTCAACAATTCACCAAATTCTTGTAACCTTTTACTATAAATTAAGAAGGTTTCTAGTATCATTTTCAATAAATTATATAATTACTATATTAAAGGTATAATTACTATATAAGATTTAGATAAAAATGCGATTTTCTCGATGAGTTTTGTCCATTATCCTCCATTTTAATCGTTCGTTCGGATTTCAGCATTCTTTTTAAATGACAAACGATAGTGTGCTTCTCCTATTATGCGGTTGAAAATGTAAAATATATAGATAAATATGCATATATATATATATATATATAGATAGAGAGGATTGCTTAAAGACAATTAAACAAATGATATATACGCTACATATAATAATATATATCACAATTAGACTAATTCATCTCTTTCTTTACTCTTTTTCTCTTATATATTTTATTAAAAATACTGATTTTAAAGAAAGATGTATTTCTACTATATATAAAACAATGCTTTTTTTCCCTTTGCAACGGTAAATTGAACATGGAAGGATAATTTGTATGTATTGCTTAGGCCATAAATTATCCTGTTGTAATGTTATAATAGAATAATTATACAACGTTTGCTAAATATTTTTACCAGTTTATTCACACACATTTTTTTTTAATATTTCATATCTAAGTAAAATAAAGTGCAATCTACGCATAAAACAGTATCTGTAAGACTTTTACCTATTATTAAAACAGATAGCGTAATTTTTTAATTCGAAAAAGTCAAAAATTCTTGGAATTTGATTTGATAATTTTCTTCTTCATCCTTTTCAACTCTATCTATATATTTACTTCTTTCATTTATTCCTATTCTCTACCTCTCTAGCTGTTTATCGTTTCCTTTTAAAAGTTTACTTGTATATTTTCCTTTCTCTCACACTATCCCTTTCTCTTTCTCAGCCTCTCTGTCGTTTTGTTTCTCTCTTTGATAATTCAAAAATATACGGTTCTCCTAAGATCTATATCTATATAAGAAGCTGTCCAAACAGATTTGAAAGAGAGGCAAGTAATAGAAAGCGCTTACCTTTTCGACAACTATTATGAAAACATATTAAACTGAGTATTTGACCTTGTCTTCTGATTTATTGTCTCAATATCAATTTATGCGATATTAACTATGAAAAACAACTAGCCAATTGTACTATATATGTGTATATATAAAGTATAACATACATATCATAATGTATATAATTTAAATATTCAAATATATATTGTATATATATTTGTATATATACAGAATATATATATATATAATAGAGAGGAATACAAGGAAAATACACAAGCACGCACATATTCTTATGGCGCACTATATACACTCAACTTTAAACCAAGATGAATCACTTGCATATATTTTTGCACCGAGAAATAGAAAAATACAATAAAATCATTATAAGATATCTCTTATTTTTTCTTCTTATCATTCGATAATTGCTAACCCTTTCTCTTACTAATAGCTCTTTTAAAATATATATATATATATATATTTATTATATATATATTTTTATAATTTATGTATAGTTAATGCAATATATATATATATATATATATAAATCTTTTTTAAAGCTAATGTATTAGGCTTAGTTTTTAGAAAATTGTTTGACTTAACTGTTTTTCCTCATTTATTCTTCAGTGTCTGATTAAAGTTATCCTCTTGTACGCAATTTCACTCTTTAGATTAATAAATCCCATTGCTCTGTGTGATGATGCCGTTTGGCTTCAGATTACACTATTCGAATTCGCTCTAGAAAAGAATTGCTCCATATAGCCTTTTTTTTAATAAGTTTATATTAGAGAGAGAGAGAGAGAGAGAGAGAGACAAGCAGAGATAGAAAACTAAATAAATACGCATTGATATGTACAAAAAGTATAATTTGTTGATTATTTCGTTACGTCACTCGATATTGTATTATAAATAAAACATTTTAACCTCTCTTATTAAAAACTTGTATCCCTTTTCTTTATTCTCTATCTTCGTATTTTTTGTATATATTTTAAACTTTCTTATTATTTCTTTTATTACTAAATAAACAGAAAAAGAACAGTAATTTCTTCTTTTTTCTCCAATTCTAATAAATAAATTTTGTCTTTAATTTTTATTTAATCAATTCATATCGTAGAAGGCCTGAACACGAAGTAATAGAGTTCAAGATGAAATTCTTGCACTTATGGCGCCATCTTTATTATATTATAAAACCTTGTCTAAATATTTACTATTTGAAAATAAGACCAGAAAAATATGTTGTTGTTAGGTTTACTCATAAGTTATTAAGACGTACATAGTCAAATAAACAGATTGATTGAAAGGAAGATAGATGAAATAAAAGGAGAGAGAAGAAGAAATTTCGTTTCTCAAAGTATATACTGTATATTATTATTAATAATAATATATACTGTATATATGTGTATTAAATCACGCGCTCCTTCATTTTTGTTTTCCATTCAATGAGAATAGAGAGAATGTTGTAAAAATAATAAATTATCCATAGTTTATACTAATATAGAAATATATATATATATATATATATATATATATATATATATATATATATATATATATATTATATACTGTATATACTGTCTATATATATGTATGTATGTGTGTGTGTGTACTACGTATGTTTCAATAGAAAAAAAATGATTAGTATCAATATTTAATATAAAACCGATAGATGGCACATTTTACAAAGTGTTTTCTTGGTATTTTTTTTTCGCTTTTATATTTTTTATATGTTTAACTGTGGTGATATGGTCAAATGCCATACAGGATCTCAATTTACTATTATTACAACTAGTATTATGGAGTAAGTTGAAACTTGAAACTAAAATAAGCAATATTAAAAGAGAGAGAGAGAGAGAGAGTTAGAGAGGGTATTGAATGTAGAAGAATAGTCTATGTTGTTTTTTCTGAACTAAATTAAATACAATAGTAATGATTAAGAGTAGATTTTTACCGAATTGTGTATTTTCTTTAGTTTTTATAGCTTTTGAAGTAAAAATATACTATTATACAAAAAGTACTAGGCCTATTTTTGTACTTTTATTAAAAGAACTATGAATTATAATCTTGACGATTATCAACTCTGCTCTCATTCGTTAAATTCCCTTAAAAATATTATATTTTTTGTAAAGAATACACGAAAATCACGAACAGCTTGAACAGGATAGTTTTAACTATGTTTCATGAATTCGTGATATTAGAAATTTCGTCATGAAACTTTATTCACGATGATCAATAGGCAAGACGTTATACTATTTCTGAGTATAGACTAGACGAGTTAAAGATAAATATTATATATTATATATACAGTATATATATAATAAAAAATTACAACTACATTAATTAATTAGTGAGTTTGTATTCAATAAAAAACTACTGTAGTTTTATTATATTTTTAATTTTCTTAATTGTAATATAAAGAACGGTTTATAGTAAATTAATTTTGAATATATAAAACAAAACGTTTAGTTAAGTGTATCCAAATATTTGGGTTTACAGGTTTATTACTCTTTCGATAACACATACACAACTAAGAACTACGCCCTTATTTTTCCACTCTTATTTTTTATAGTACAAACAATATACATATTGAATATTGATTAAAGCTATTCCCTACTTGTACCGAGACTGCCAAAATAACTATGTATATATTTATATATAATATGTATATATAAACATTTATATATATATATATATATTAAACCCCTCCTTTACCGTTACCACCTCTCTTTTTAACAATAGGTTTGACGTCATTAGAATGACGAAATGTCAACAGAAGACAACAAGTGTTTACCTTTTGTACTTTATATTGCGCTTGTCGGTCGAGATTTTTATTATCAGTTAAATAGGGATTCTATATTGGCAGTATTAAATATGAGATGATCTTTCTTCTCTTTAATGTTTTGTTTAGAAATTAAACGAATTAGAAATAAAGAAAAAATATAAGACGTAGTATAAATTAATATCCTTACTTTATTTCTTCTATTAAATGTTCAAAATATATAATTATGTCCTTTTCATTTTAATAATGTTGTCGTGTTTTATAATCCTTCCTCTTTTCTTTTCCCCTCCTCTTATTTTGGAATGCAACTATAACAATTTACCATTTATATACTATTATAATGTTTGCTTGAATACCTTGAAGGAGTAGTATGAATAAGATGATTAATAGTTAGTAACACGAAGAATAAAGGGAAATGATAATCGTTTCTTTATATTCTACAAAAGGGTTATAGTATAAAAATGTAACTGTGCATATTAGATATATATATATATTAATGTATAGTGTATATAAGTATACTAGGAGTAATATGTATATACAGTTTATATATATATATATATTTGTACTCGAGAGTGACTGGTTATCAACGTTTAATTTTTTTGTACTCATTTCCCTTGCTAGAGGTGAAATTATGAGTTTCTTACACTTAAAAGTTCTTGTAATGGTTATACCATACTATTACGCTAATAGATAAAATTGTAAAGAGTGCAATTAAATATATATACAGTATATATATATATATATATATGTTTAGTTTACAATATAGGGAGATATATTCATACTGTATTAAACTTGTTATCTTCAACTATAAGCTTAGCTTTTATCATTATCATGATGATAGTTCAATAGTTCAAGAGCATATTTTCAACCAATTCGAATCACATCTCACAATAGTAAATGTGCTTTGAGATGTATTTAGTGTACATTTTGAACGTATATATAACAAGAGAGTTATTTCTTAAAATAAATTGAAAATGTTTTATATATTCTATAGGTTATTAGGTTGTAGCTCGCGCTTGTCAATTATAAATGCTTATATTTTCGATCAAGTTGGATTAAATTATAGAAATGTTTCATTTACTAAACCTGAATGGGGAAGACTTGAAATTTCTAGAGATAAATCATTTTTTTCTTATCCAGTTAGTGTTAGCTTTTTTCAACAAAACTTTTCAATAATATACATACACCAAAAAAAGACTGGCTCCTCATTCCAAATACAATATCTTTGCTATTAATTCTACTATTATTTGTATTTATCTTCCTTAAAGTGTTTAAAATGATTAATTAAAAATCTAAGCAAAAAAGAAAACAGAAATAGGTCTTTTCGCAGTTTTCACAAAAGAGAAATATCATTTTGTTTAAAAGTGAATAAAATTCAATCAACAGGAAGAAAAAGAAGAGAAAGACTCTTACTATATAAAATATTAACCTTGAATATTCTATTAATATTGTTTGTATTTTCTATTTACTACATAAAAAAATATATTAATAAAAATGAAATTTTTACTTTTCATCTTACAGTAACAAAAGTAAACTTTGAACAATAGTACATAATAAAAACGACAATGATTATAAGAAAAAATTAAGAACACAATTTTCCTTTCATATTCAATTTTTTCCTGTTTAATTGCCTTCTTTCTCTCCCTCTCTCTGTCTCTCTTAGAAGAGGTAATTAATACTTTTGTTCATAGATAATAATAAGGTTTTTTTTGAGATACAATTGGGTAAGAAGTTTTGTTTTTGGTTTATGCTAAAATTTTATTGTAATTGTCATACTTCTTTAACATCTTTTCTCTCTCATCATGGAATAGGAATATCTATAAAAAAAATGAAGAAAAACACAAATAGACGCTTTTCAAAAACAATAATAATTGTAAGATTTTAGTGTTGAGAGATGGGGGTGGGAAATGAACAATTTTTAATATTTCATAGGCAAAAGAAAAGAAAAGAAGCTGAAAGCTTATTTAGGTTAAAAAACAGGAGGAGACATTTATTTAGTAAATCAATTTATTCTTTTTTTTTAACAAATAATAGAATAACTTGAAATAATCAAAAAATTAAAAGTAACTCAAAGAGTAAATAATAGCAAAGATATTTAAAAGGTTAAAGGGAGAGAGAGGGAGAGAGTTTAGCAAAAAAAAAAAAATAGAATCTGTGCTTATTTGGAAGGCATAGTGTCTATCTTACCAGCTTCCCTATGTTTTCCAGCTATCAATAACTCTGCCAATTTTTGCCAAGATGGTGATTCTATATATAGATAAAGAAAAAAAAAGAGAAAGAGATTTTAGATTAAAAGATTACTTTCACTTTTTGTTTATGATCTACTTTCTTACCTCTTCGTTGGTTATCTCTATATGTCTCAGCTAAAAATAAAAAGGAAAAAAAAGAAATAAGTAAGATATTAGTAAGGAAACAAAAACTATGAATTTCAAGTAGAAAATATAAAATATCATAGATAAATTATTTAGATTATATACAATAGAAAAGTTAAAATATTATCAATTTGGGGTCAATTTGAAAAACTCCAACTTGTAAATCAAGATAAAAAATATAATAAAGAAATTTATTTTATTATCGCAAGCTTTCTTTGTACAGAATGAATAGAGTTACGATCTTATTTGTATATTAAAAACTTACCGCTTGCCAATTTTCCTCCTGAATTTTCTCTATCAATTTGTTTCTGAATTTCTAATGAAGAAATATAGAATAATTAGAATTTTTAATTATTTATAATTGTTTTTACCTTTAATTAAATGTTTTAGGATATTTATTTTCACTGTTTCCGTTGACAGCTTGTCTGCTGGTTCGCTGCTTCTTCTCATTGGAAATGGCCAAGTTCCAGAGTTTAGTTCTTTTTCTTTAAAATATATTCATAACTATTATATACATTTCTATTAGAAATAAAGAAAATTTAGTTTACTTTCTCTGTGTTCGTTGTTTAAGGTTTTTGATAAATCATTTATTTTACTTATTACTTCATCAAGTCTATTGTTAATCCTTTGAACTAGAAACAAGAAAGATAAAAAAAAGTATATTTGATTAATATTGTTGTCTTATATTGAATATTAAAGTTATGTTTTTACTTGAATTTCCATCTATAGGTATACTATAAGTTAATTGTGTTATAAAAAATATGGTAAAAATCCTTAGTATCCACTTCATCCTTCTCTTACCGTTTTCGAATTGAGCTCTAACTTGACTTTGTCTGTTAAATACAAAATTAATCTGTAGCCAATCAGAGATCAGTAGATTATCTACATAAACCGAGATATATTGTATTATATCTTGTTTAAATATTCTTAAATATATGCATTGCACAAGAATTACAAAGAATTAAAAACTACTTGCCTTCTTAAGAAGATAATAAAGTTTATTTCTAATTTCTTTTTTTCTTTTATTATTAAGAGAAAGAAACTAAATGAAAAGTGAAATACTTTGAAAGTGTCTAAAAAGGCTAAAATGCTCAATATACAGTATAAATTTATATATATATATATATATACATATATATAATATAATAATTAAAAAATATATACATTTCTATTTAGACACTTAATCTTTTTATGATATTGAAACAGGAAATTATAATGGATGCAGTCAATTAACTTGCTACAACACTCCCCATAGCCAGTGATACTATTACTAAATACAATCAGCTTGAATGGCTTACTTCCTGTCGACTAAAAAAAGTCTTATCTCTTACTTTTATATTTGTTTGCATATGAAAAAGATATTGAGTTTGGTATTTACCATATGTTATTAATGATATCGTCATTACTAATTTGGATAGTATGTTAATTTAATGTGTATTAAAAGTGTCATAATTAATCAATTTAGGCTATAAAAGTTACTCCATTACTAAGCAGTTTTTATCTAAATAGTATTAACTAATAAATGAAATTTCTTTATCAATCAACCAACGCACTACAAACACGGATGTACAATACTCATTCATGTTCATGTGACGTTATAAATTCTATTGAACGAAACTAGTTTGAAGAATCAGCACATTTTGCTAAGGTTAGTATTAGTTCAAGAACGGTAATAAATAACAAATATATTTAAAGAATGCGAGTAGGATTATTAGAATAATGATGATAAGGCATTTAAGACGTCAAGGATATCCTTATTTAACAATTCACATTAATTTATACTTTTGACCTACTCCTTTGATGAATAAGAAACGCGAGACTTTGCCCATTTTATAAAGATTATATTGTTGAACAATAATACGAAGGTGGCAATCGTTTTTCTTCTTAATTGATGATTCAGATTGTAAATTTTCAACAGTCTTATAGACTGTTGTTTGAATTTCAATAAGGGCTTTTATAAAAACAAGAATATTCTTCGACAAGCTCTTGAAAAGAGTATTATAAACTCTATGGTAAAACTCAATACCAATTAGCGAATGTATAGAATTTGAAGAAGGTTCTTCCGCCCATAAACTCGGTGGGAAGATTGACTCTTCTTGGATAAAAGTTGATAGAACAGATTGCAAAAAGTTGTCGATTCTCTTATCGCCATTTCCACTGACTTTGTAAAAATCGTGAAAAGCCTCTAGAACTTCACTAGGCGATAAGTAAGCCAATCCAAATAAGTTACTTAAGAAAGTTGATAAGGTTCCATCCGGATGTTTGTAATCGTCTTCTAAACCATATCTTTCAATTAATCTTTTTATCATTTTCTTAAAATGGAACATACAACATCTAATTGATGAATTAGGTAAAACTTGTCTAATAGCCTCGATAAGAAATGGATCCAATTCAGTAAAAATGGTTTTCGGTTCAAAGAATAAATTAAATTCTTGACATTTCAGTTTTAAAGAAACAAAAAATTCACAATAACTCGAATAATTCGCTTCTAAGAGAAAAGCGTAGATTAGTGGTATAAAATTTCCATTAATATATCCATTAATTGTAAAAAACTTCCTATGAAAAGGTGGAGAATATTGAAAAGTACCATCGGCGAATATATCTTGAAATTCAGTACACATAATCCTTAAATTTGATTCGCAAGATATAATAATCATTCCATTTTCTTTATTATTTAGTAGAGTAAAATTTTCAAATTTACATGTAATTGGATTAACTTCATCAATTTGATTATGTAATTCAATCCTTGACTTTGGTAACTTTTTAATTTGTTCTGTTTTTAGATTATGTATAATTTTCCATATGATATTTATATCAGATTTATTTAAGCTTTTTAAATCATTATCAATACGATGATAATGCTCATTTTTTACTTTCAATATAACAGTTTTCGATCTATCAGTTTCCACCATACTTTTACAAAGTTTCTTTGTACAACACCAACTTAAAATAGTTCCACCAGCTTTTTCTCTTTTCAACGAATATTTATTATTTTCAATAACTATACAAGGTTTACCTCTATTGGTTTTAGTTAATTGAAAATCCATCTTTTATTCTTAAATTAAAAAATAGAGTAGAGAATGTTGTCTTTCCTGAACAAACCACAAGATATTTGATTTAAAACTAACCGCAGATAGATACAGCTAAAATAATAAACTATACTTTCTTTTTATTTATTTCTTATACCCAAGAGATATGGAATACAATACGATTTTTACATAGTTAGACACTTTATAAAAATAAGCATATTTTAACAATAAATTAATACGTTTTCCTGACGGACAATGATTTTTTTCAATAAATTAATTAATAATTTAATTAATTAATTCAGTGTTAAAAAAAATAATACAAAAGATAATTTCAGTTTCTTTTTTTAATATAGAAATGACGTTGTGAATATCACTTTTATTGTTTTAGTTAGAAGATAATGGATAGAGAGAGAAAGGACGGAGAAAGAAAAGGAGAAAAGATCAATTAAAAGATATATTTATAAATATAAAATGAACTATTACAAAAATCTCATAGTAACACAAATTAATCGATTTTGTTAAAAACTGATTATATACGTAACTTAGACGAATAAAGCGGATTAGTACAATAGTTTGATTTATGTTGTTTATAATAATTCTTATTAAGTTAGGACAATACTCTATTATCGTTAATTATTCTATATACTGTATATATATATGTGCGCATGTGTAGAGTCTAAATATAACATATATATCTTTATTTATGCTAAAAATAGATTTTTGAATAATTTTTATTAAACAAAAGTAAAAATAAATTAAAGTTCAAACTGTCTTTCCATTTGATTCTGTTGTTGAACTTCAGTCATTTTTGGACTAACATGTGATGATTTTTCAAAACATAATACTACTATTCTATAAAATTGCAGTACAAGTACAACCAAATTTTTACTTAAAAAGAAAAATATAGTAAATGTTTGGACTTTAAAGTAAATGACTGTAACTAGTCTAAGAATTACGAATGGACCATCTTGCATTAAAACTGAGACCAATAAAGTCCACACTTCAGTTTCACAGCAAACATGATATCGTTTTACAGCCTTTGAAGCTAATACACTTCTTTTTCGGATTATTGTACCCGAGAGAGTAGCTCGATTCGTTAGGACGAATGTAAATTGCATAAGGCTCCAGCTCCAAGCAGCTAAAATTGAGTATATCATTCTTTTTTCTTTCTTTAGTTCATCTATTGCAATGATGGGGAAAAAATCGAGAATATCCGCCGCAATGGCGAAATAAACAAGTAGTAGCTGAGATAGCTCATCTCTTGTCATATGTCCTTTGGGTAAGAGCCATCTACCTACTATCAGAATGAGCATGAGTCCCTGTTCTATCATCAAATACCAATCAGAGGTGTTAAACTGCTGACCAATACCAGGAATATAAACCCCAGTAGCGTTTGTTAACTGAGGTTTTTGATCAAGTTTATCCAATTCTAATATCCAAACGCAAGATATAATTGTTGTTAGATATACAAATACACTTGGACAGAACCATTTCCAATCTTCACCCTTCTTAACTTTAATAACAATGATAAGTTCAATAATCAAAAAGAGTAAGCTTGCAGATAGAAACCAATAGTAATAACTATTTTTAACATTAGATGTCCAATAGATGCTTAAACTAGAGTGGCAAATAAATAGTATTCTTGCTCCGATTGCTTTACATATATTAAACAAATTTTTTCTTATTGTTCTCTCTCCATTCTTAGTGAGTTGTTTTTCTTCGTTAAACGAAACCTTTTTATTATTTTTCTCTATTTCGCCATTGTCTTTTATCATTTTTATAAATAAACAAAGTAAAGAAGAAACGCTTCTCCTCAGTCTAACTCTTTATAAATTTTTTGCCATTTTAAGGCTGAACTAGAAACTTTTTCCGCATTCGTAATAATTGATTAGTTTGATTGGTTGCCAGAAACTGATATAAATAAGTATTATTATAAAAAGAATATTTGTAAACACATCTAGTGGATACAATATAGGACAATTAATACTGCATGCTTGAGCACTAACTTACTAGCGCCTAGTAACAGGCTAGTGAACTTTTTTCCATTTTGTTTAATACTAAAACGAGATCTATTACATAGAATTTCCCTTTCTTTTATGCAATTGAGTAAAACTTATTATAGGTATTCTCTTACCATAAATAAAATAATATCTGTACTAAAACTTTATATATAGTCGTTGTATAAATTATATAAATAGTCATAACTTTTTTTCTACATAAGTTTTTTTTATCATAGTTTCTTAATGGCAGCTTTTTTTTTTGTTTTTATAGTGCTTATAGTTTAGTAATTGAAATGGATTCATCAATTTAAACCTTTTGTATATTTATTCATAAGTTTAGAAGCTGAAGTATTATGTATCCTAGCAACTTTATTTATATAAAATCAGTTATAAATCATATATATATATATATATATATATATATATATATATATAACTAGACATATATCTTTTCCTTCTTTTCATGCTTTTCAATATCAAAAATGATTTATGAAGTGTTCGAAAAGAGTTGAAAACGACAGGAAATATTTCCGCTTTTAAACAAAAATTACATAATATTACTAAACTGTCGCTTTTTCTTTTATCTCTTAAAAAAAATTGGAAAAAGTAGAACAAATTAGAGAAAGCAAAGTACTACTAGCTAGATAACAGTAAGATATTAAGATTATTAGTAGGACGAGTAGCCTTGAACTACTAATTTTATATATTTATTATCTACAATGAGAAATATTCAAGAGTTAACGAAAGGGTTAAAAAGTTTAATAAATACAACTTGAAAGATAAAGGAAAAAGAGATATGTTAACAGTAAATAAATATTTATTACATTTTATTATCAAAGGAGAAAAGAATTTTTGTTATTTATGTATTTTATACAATATACTTTTAGATATTAGTATGTAAAGTATTGTAATTATCTGTCTGTTAGATCTTGAAGAAAGTTTTTAGAGCATTTCTTTTTGTCATAGATTATTTATTAATTGTTATCTCTTTTACTAATTCATTGATACATTTATTTATTAATGTAAGCTATATTAAATGTATGTAAATTTTGGTTCTTATTTAGGTCATTCTTATGTGTTTTGAGTTTCTAACTTAGATTTTACCACTTGTGATGAAAAATTAAAAGTTGATAGAAGAGCTATTATATTCAAATAGAAAAACAAAAATCAATGATAGCCAATTTCCGTACCAAATTCCGAGTAAAGAACGTAAATGATAAGACAAGGAAGAAGATAATTGATCATTTTCACAATTTTTTCCATTCCTAATTATGAAAAGTATTCTATTTGCTGTGTCTATTTAAAATAAGGCTTAAGTAACCAGAATCTGGGAGGAAGATGAAATAAATATTAAAGTAATATACAGTAGTAATCAGTTTTATTACTTATATATAATTCTAGTATTAAAATTTGCTTAATAGTATTTATTAATAAATTAATATATTGATAGAGATCTTTTTCTATTTAAGAACCAACTAAATTTTTATTACTTAAACAAATAACGGTAGAATACGTAGATAAATAGATAGATAGATGGACAGATTGACTTTAGATTGCAATGAATACGTGGGCGAAGAAATTTGTAGATCAGGATATGGTGGGGTGGGGTCGAAGGGGAGAGGAGACAGAGGGGGAGGGATGTAGGATAGAAAAAATGCATCATAAAAGTTTTAAGGACATTTATGTGGGCGTAAAAATATATTAAAAACTATAGTAGAGTTTATACTAGGATATACCTTTGCTATAAATAATCATAAAAGAATATCATTTGCATATACACAGTTGGTAAAAGCAACATTTATATAAAATTTATATTTAATAACACTGCATAAGTCTTAGATAAATACCTTAAATCTATAAAGTGTAATAGCTATTTTTTTTCAGATAAGTAATTTACTTTAACAGAATAATTCGGATTAAAAGAAAAAAGGAAACAAGTCTTTTTACAAAAAAAAGGCATTAGACCGCAGCAAATTAATTTTCGGTTGTCGTTAATATCACTTGAATAATTTAATTAACCAGATTGTGACGTATGAATACGTAAACTAGTGTCGTAAAAAAAGAAAAATTTGCTGATCAGCATAGAAAAAAACTGAAAAGTTTATATGGAAAGTGTATAAATTTTTTACTATTCAGAGACATTAAGTAGCCAAATAAGTAAGATTATTTATTTTTTTTTCTTTGTTAATCAATAAAGGATTAAGTAAATTGTCCAATCAAAAATAATTGAAAATAGTTTTTAATTATTTTCCGGAAGGAAATATTTTCTCCAGCAATCGCTGCAGTATAAAAGCGATGCGAATATTGGTCATACGGCATTTCGCAGCCATGAGCAGATTTGTTTTGCATTTTCTATTATTGATATGTTTGTTAAATGTTCAAGTTCAGGCTAATGTATTTTGCGATCCCGAATTCACAATGAGATTGATTTCAATATGCGGTATGACTAAAAGATGTAAGTAGACTTTATTCATAATTTCTTTTTAATTATTATTTTGTCCGTTTTACTCTTTTATTCTATTATCATCTGTATTTAATTTTTATATTGGTATTCCACAAATTGGTACTTTTCAGCCGGACATATATACAAAAGAGGAGTAGTTCCTTTAAATTTAATGGCCGATTATTGCTGTAAATCAAAAGGATGTCATATTAAAGACGTACTTAATGTATGTGCTGGATAGTATTTTTAACCATTTAAGCCTCTAAAAAATTAATAAAATAATGAAAAAAAAAATATCATTGTTGTTCTTATCCAAATGTTGTCAATGAACAAGAAAATAAGAAGTTAAAGAAAGTTGGACTGCACAAAATTTGCTTCGTAAAATAAAACAAACAAACCAAAAATACACGTATTGGAAAAAATATATACATGTTCATTCTCAAAGACTATTCATTATATTATTAATATAAAAAATATTTATTTCTATGTATTTATATCATATTTTAATATATTTTTCAACTACTTCCTTTCCTATCCTTCTCTATTCCGTCTTGTACTCTTTTCTTCTTTACTTTCTTCACTTATTCATACTCTTATCAAAATTTTTTCAAAGCTAATCGAATGCATTTCATTTGTTTCAATCAGTATTTTTTACGCTTCTATATTTAATATAACATGCTACAAGTATACTTATATAGAGTGGATTGTACTATATATATATATATATATATATATATAGTATCTAAATTAATATATTGTCTACAAAGTATATACTTTGTATATTGGTGTATAAAAAGAATATATATATATATATATATATTTACTCGCATACTTAAATATTTATATATTTCATTTATCTATTAAGTAATAAGAGTTGTACGAAATGAGATAATGCCAATTGTTTTATGGATAAGACCCTAGATATAATTTACATTTCATCCGTTTCTTAATCAAAACCTACCTATATAAAGTTTTTAAATAACTTTATTGATATACTAATCAAATGGATAATTTCATCATTTGGATAATTATACTGTTCTGCGTGTCTTTATCTTTTGACTGTTGTAAAAAGAATAATTACAACATGGATATTCGCATATTAAGTGAATAAGATTTAAAAATTTTGACGGAAAGTTCCGGAAATGAAAAACCTGAAATAGTTAATAAGATGTGTCAAAAAGTCAACTTGTCTTTATGGATGAGAAGATCAATATTTTATTATTATTTTCATTATAACGTGTATTTAAGAGAAAAGGATGCTGAATTAACCTTCTTCCCGCATACTTGGTCTTTTCACACATATATGAAAAGCTATTTTTAATCTCCTTCCCGTAATCATACAACTCTTCTCAGTCCCTACGTGCAATTACGGCTGCTTGAAGAAATTGGAAAAAAAGTCGAGGAGCATTAAAAACACAAACTAGAATCTTTTATAGGAGATTGTTAAAACGTCGAGTTAGCCTGTTTTAATATATTCAGACATATATTATTTAAATCAGTCTCATTCCTCTTTCTCTACGTCTATCTCATTGCCAACTCCTAAAGGTTCAATAAAACTAATAGCTAGGATAAAAAAGGGTTTTCAGGGAAAAAGAAGAAAATTATTTTAGTATTGTATTTTATAAACGTATTTGTTGTACTGTACATTCTATATACTGTATATACAGTATATACAATACATATATACTATATATATGTATAAATCTGGGGCTAATACGATGACTTATTTTATGAATAAACTTTTTAATATAATAACTAACGTATTATTAATAATGGATACTGAAAACATAGTCTTTTTCGTAAATAAATGTCTTTTTTCCCTGTTACTTAACCTAAGGTTATAAATTTCATTCAAACCAAATTTACTTTAACATTTTTTAACCATTATTAGTAGTGTATTTAAGAAAATTACGTTAACTGTTATTATACACAGTTTATATACCGTAGTTTTGCATGCTTCTTTAAATTAAGAGAAGAAAAATTCCCATTTTGTCATCCAGATGGCGTAATAAGATGGTGTAAGGAATCGAAATTATATTGAATGAGGGAGAATGACAACATAACTAACGAAATATATGAAGATAGACTAAAAATAACGGAGAAAAAAATTCAAGTGTAGCCTAGTTATAGTTATTATCCCTAAATGAATAAATAATAAACAAATATTAGATCAGTCTTCTTGTACATTGCCTTAGCTGTATTCGTTAAAGTTTTTCAACCGATTTATATTTTGACGAATTACTTTATTAATTTATTTAGCAAATAGTTAACCCTTATTGTGATTGTATTGACATAGTTTTTGATGAGTAGACGCCTCCTAGTTCATCTATTACTTTCCGCTAAAAGCCGGTAAAAAGAGCAAAAAATTCATATAGTAAATAGTTGTACTAAAAATTTTAAATAAGTAATCTTCTTTTAAGATGAATATTTCTTTTACAATTTGTGTATAACTTCAGTCTTTATGATAGAAAAAAATGAACCTATTCTGCATATTAGTGTATCTATATCTATTGAATGCATTATTTATTTGCGGGGCGACTGACTTCTTGCAAAAGCAATAATAGTCACGTGTCTTTCTTGTTCCTTTTCTTTTAAATTTTTATTGTAAAATATTCATATGTTTTTAACGTTTTATTTTTAGAAAGAGATTAAATTTAATAACTCATTTCTTATTAAAAGCCATTTTCAAAAAATTTTCTAAGTAAAACAATTAGTCACCTGGATTTTCCGTTCTGAAAAAGTCATTGAGGACTTTCCTATCACGAAAATGTCCTGAAAGACTTTAATAGAACAATTCTTTTCTATGGGAAATGCCAAGTAACCAAGATACAAATAGTATTTCTTTATCTAATGTAGTTGAGAAAAAACAAGTAATGCTTCGTCTATATAGTAATGTTTGCCTTATGAAATATATATATATATATTAGTAAATGTCGAATGATCGTTTGACGGGTTTTCCAACAAAAATCAAGATGTAATTTAGTGTTTCTGTTTTTCAATCTTATATTATGATCTATAAATAACTTGAGATTAAAACAAAAATCCCTTTCATACTGTTCAAACGCCAAACAATTTGCTTTAAATTGTTCTGGGCTTCTATCTCCTTTATTCAAATGAAATATATTAAAGAGAATGAATTAGAATTCCCTCGGCTAATGTTCAAGGCAACTTCACTATGCAGACTGTATATTCAATAAGTTTGCAATTAATAATAGAGCATTGCTTTAATAGTTATATTTAAAAAAAATAAGTTATATCAGATATTAATAAACTATTAATTACGTAATCTTATAATCTTCATCCCCTTTCCTGCCCCCCATCATCCCAACCCCATCCCTCTCCATCTATCGTAGCTACGTCATTTTATTTTTGGTGTAATAAATATATTTGAGGGATTAGTAATACTAAATATCAATAAATGATTACATTAAAACTTCATCTAAGAATTTGTCAGATACTATTTATCTCACTAATGTTTTCCACAACACAATTCACATGAAAGTAATCCATTACTTGGCCATAGTTCGCATTGTAAATAATTCACCAGGTCATTTAGCCGTTGTAGACCGTGCAGTTCACAATGGTTGTTCAATTGGAGGCGCAAAAGGGATTCAAAATGACGGTTAAGAAAATGATCAAAGGAGCAAGTGATGAAAAAGATGAAAGACTTTTGACCTGGGGAGATTTGGTGAACAACCTTACTGAAAATACTGTACCTCGTATGAGTAAAGCTAACTCTGTCGGAAAAAAGGTTTTCTGGATTATTGTATTGCTCTTTGGACTTGGTAAAGAATACAATTAAATAATTAATTTCTATCTTTTCATTTAAATTAATGAAACTTTTTTAAGATTGTTACCATTGAAATAACTGATTTCACTTTTTGAACAGGCATGTTAACTTATCAAGTTACTGACAGATTTATTAAATACTTTAACTATCCTACTGTAACTGAAGTTGAGGTTCCATTGGCTACTGAATTACCCTATCCTACTATTACTTTTTGCAACTTGAATCCAATGAGAAGATCGAAACTTACGGAAGCTGGTATTGGAATAACTAGTCTTTGCGGCAGTGGTCAAAGTTATCAAGTAAGTTATTGTGATTTATTTTACTTCTGTTAAAGAAGAAAGTAATATGAATCCTGTGTTATACTCTCACCTATTGATTAGCTATTTCTCTAATGTGCTTCTTTAATAATGTAAATAAAAATATTACAAATAACAGATTATTTTTAAATAATTACCATAAAGCTATTATTTTATGAATTAAATATAATTTTTATTATAATTTTTTATTCTCTTTTTTCATTAGGTTCTTTTATAAAGTCAATTTTTATTCTTCAATTTATAGATAGATATATTACATACTAACAAAACCTGTGTACATATTTTAATCAGCATATTTGCGTGCCGTAAACGGTTTATGCAAAGAAAATGAGGTTCGATATATCTTGTTAAGCTCTTAATGATAGCTGATTTACCAAATTGGATTAGTGTAAAGATGATTGCGTATAGTGCATTCTCCTAAAAGGTTATCGGGTTAAGTTGCTGCTTTAAATTAATGTTTTATTAAGTGTTGGTAACATTAGTGTAGATTTCAATCTTTAATAAAACTTGAATTTGTTCACCATTTTTCTTTTAATGATAGTAGATATAAGAAAATGGTTTTTGAATGGAATAAATAGACAAATAATGCTTTATAGCAAATAAATAAAAATATATTCTGCAACGATGAATGAGTCATCAAAAAAACCGTAAAAGTATAGCAAGCAAACAAATATTAAAGTACATTAACGTTTATTGGTTAAACTTTCTTATTCACCAGACCTTTTATTTGTCCATTTTGTTTACTTAAATAAACAAAGATAAAGTATAATGTGAACTTAATTATCAACAGAATAGCGATTGGTCTAGTGTTAATGAATCTGATGATAAACATTATTTAAACTGGTCCCTCATGGAATTGAAAAATAAATACTATGACGAGAAAACTGCATCAGCCTATAAAGCTGATAAATTTCAAATGCTTTATTCTACGATAAGCCTTGAAAAACGACGGGAACTTGGTCATCAATTAGACAGAATGCTAATTGGTTGCGAATTTAACGGACGGCCTTGTTCACCAAAGTATAAATTAAAAAAAAAAAATTCTGTTAGTGTTTTCAAAACCATTTACTTATATTTTTAATTTTAACTTAGAAATTTTACGGCACTTCTTAATCCAATTTATGGAAATTGTTATAGTTTCAACGCTGATGGCAAACTAAAGTCATCTCAATCTGGTCCAAGATTCGGTAAGAACAGAACAATTAGTATGAAAGATTTATATTTGATATATATATACACTATATAATAAAATTGTTATTTTATTATATTTGCTATTTGCTCGTTGCGATTAATTTGCACTCGGTTAAAATACTTATAACAAGTTACCCTAGTTTTCTCAAATGATAATATACTATATCTCTAATATTTCATTGTATTTGTTCCTAAAAAAGGTTTGAAAGCCAGAGTATTTCTGGAACAGAATGAATACGTCGATAATTTATCAGACAATGTTGGTATTAAGGTTGTTGTTCATAACCACACGGATATGCCATTTCCCGATGAGGAAGGGTATGGTATTGCCCCTGGTCATAAATCTGGAATAGCTCTTTATAGGGTAAGATTTTTATTTTCATATTTACTTGATGCTTTTTAATTGATAAACATATTTAATACATTATAAATCTGTTTAACAGAATGATAGACATTTATATCACGCCCCTTACGGTGATTGCGAAATTGTTTCAGAAGAGAAAAATAGACTTATAAACGGATATAATAATCTTATGAATACTTCGTCTTATTCAAAATTGGCTTGTACAAAAACTTGTTTGCAGAAGCATATTATCGCAGCCTGTAACTGCAGTAATTATAAGTATCCTTCAACTGGGCCAGCTTTTGAAAACTTTGGAAATTTTAGTATGTGTGACGTAGAATCTAACGCTACTGATGGTAAAAAAAGACTTTTTTGACATTCTAAAAGCTTTTCTGATTTTGAATAAGCCATTTAATTGACTTTATTTGTAGCTATATGTTTGAAAGCGGTTGAAAGAAAATTTTTTGATGGATTATTGAATTGTACCAAATCATCTGTTTGTCCACCAAAATGCCAGTAAATATAAATATATACACGCATATATATATATATATACATCTATCTATATATATACCAATATTTATCTACCGATTTTCAGGAATAGTGAATACAAAGCAACCATCTGGGAGACACAGTGGCCATCTGCTGGAAACGAAATGAAAATTGCATGGGACGTTGCAATATGGGATAAAAAAATTATGAGAGAAATTAAGATGTTAAGCAGATCTGGAAAAACTGAATATTTAAGGTTTGAGATGATAAAATAACAAAATTCTTTCTGCAAATGAATGATACTTTTTTCTTTTTTACTTAGGAAAAATGTTTTGGAATTTGAAGTATATTTTCAAACAATGAAGATTCATATAATTTCAACAAAACCTGCCTATTCAGTAACTATTACTTAAAATTCTTTAAAACTAATAAATACCAATAATTAAATTACAATTGGAAAATTTTCAATAGATTCCCGATCTTCTCTCTGATCTTGGGGGACAGATCGGTTTATGGATGGGATTGAGTATTATAACTGTATTTGAAATTGGCGAAGTTGCACTAGATGCCTTGAAAGTTATATTAAAGAGAAGAAAGAGTGTTGGTGTTGCAAAGACCACTGAAACGAAGATAAAAAAATTGGCGTTTATGTAAAAGAAATACGAAAGCATGAAAAATAAAATTTAAAACAAAAAAATTTTATCCGTTCTCAATAATTATCTTTTCTCGATGATTGACAGTTGTTTTGGGTAAACAAGTAATGAAAGAAATTGTTACCCAAGCATCAATACCATCAAACTTTTGCACGAAAACTTTTCTTTTCACATTTTTTTTAGCAATAACTTTGTTAGACGAAGAAGATGAAAAAGAAGATAATAAAACGATGAAATGTTATCGAATTTATCTTTAACAGATGTAATGTAATCTTCTTCTATCACTATTTCTCTATTAGAAATACAGTGCTAATGTAACTTGCAAGTCTTTATATTAGATAAATAATTTATGCTTAATGATAATTTATAGAAAATTACTTAAGACTTTTGATCGAAAATATTAATAATTATAAAGCGTATTATACTGCACGCCATCTATTAACAGAATATTTAATGAGGTGTAAAAATTCATCATTTTAGTACGAAACAAGCCAAGTTAAACGATGTTTGATAAGTCTAATCTCAATGACAGTGGTAGCGAAAATAAGGGAAAAGAAATGATGAATAGTAAAAGCGAACTTCATCCAAGTGACGATCAGAAATTACTTTGGGGTGATGTTGTTGTTAATCTCACTGAGAATACAATACCGAGAATGAGTAAAGCGAAGTCAATTAAAAGAAAGTTGTTCTGGCTTGTGATATTGTTTTTCGGCTTAGGTAAGTTAATAAAAGTGATCTATCTTTACGCATTTAACATCTTCTCCTTGCGTTTTTTGTCGTTTCTATACTTTATTTTAAAATTTTCACAGCAATGCTGTGTTGGCAAGTCACAGATAGATTCACAAAATATTACAACTATCCAACAATGACAAATATAAAAGTTCCTCTGGCACGTAAGCTCCCTTTTCCAACTATCACTTTTTGCAATGAAAATCCAATAAGAAAGTCAATGCTTCACGAAGCAGGAGAAGAAATTCAACGATTAGTGGAAAATGGATTGAATTATCAGGTTTAACAAACTAAACTTGCTTATTCTCCCACTCATGATTACGTACAAATATTAAATTATGACATAGAAATATAGACAAAGTAACCATAGCCATTAAGATTCGTTTAAGTAAATTCGGTTTAGTTGAGTGATATACAAAAAAAATAAGGCATATAAGAATAAAAACTAATAATGATATAATTGATAAATCTATAAGTTATCTGGAAACTAGTACATTCTCTTTCAGAGTAATCCATTGAATGAATTCAAAATAAATTGAAGAAAAAAAATTAACTTTATCATTCAAAAGAAAGAAAATAAGAAAAAAAAGTCTACTTTATAATTTAGAAAATGAATTATATTCAGTTCTGTTGAATAGAAATACATCGAATCAATCATTTGTACGATTAAATAGTAATGTAAATATAATATACCGTATCATTCAAACATAATTATGCACTAAAAAGTCTGTTTTTAATTGATACGTTTAAATAAAAAATTGAATAGGAAAGGGAAGTTAATTCATTTCGAATTAAAAAGTAATGAAAACAGCATATTGTTACTAAAATAAATATTTACTTGTTCTATATCAAAAACAGAATATTAATTGGGAAAAGATAAATGAAAGTGACTCTTCTGTTATTATGCTTTGGTCTGGAATGGAGGCAATGCCAAATTATTTTCAAAATAGTAATAAACTAACGGAAAAGAGAGATAAATTTCAAAAACTCTTTTCTAAATTAAGTCTTGAAAAGAGAATTAAATTGGGTCATCGACTTGAAAAACTTTTAATTGGCTGCGAATATAATGGACGCCAATGTTCACCAAAGTAAAATATAAGCGATAGATAAAACAACTTTATTAATTTGTCTCTCTAACAGGAATTTTACAGTTTCCAGTAATCCAAAATATGGTAATTGTTTTACATTTAATCCTGACGGCAAACTTGAAGCAACTCAATCTGGATCAAGATTCGGTAACTATCAACAAAAGTCGTTTATTACTCATTAGCTTCTTCAGTGTAAATATAGTAGAAAAAGACTAATCTGTTAAAAATAACTAATTTATATACATAAGGCGAAAAGTTTATTAAAATCATCTCACTACCTTTTATATCATGAAGTGTATAATTGCCTCAAATCGTGCTTATTTATTGATAATCTATAGGACTAAAGACCAGAATTTTTCTTCAACAAGAGGAATATATCGACAGTCTTTCAAATAATGTTGGGCTAAAAGTCGTTGTTCATGATTATAACGATGTTCCATTCCCGGAAGAGGAAGGATTTGGTATTGCACCTGGAAAAGTCAACGAAGTTGGTTTATTTAGGGTAAGTACTTTAGATAAGTATGAAACATTTTTCCAATAAAATTCTAAGAAAGTGCTGGAGAATAAAAACATATACAGGGAATTATTATCGTTCAATAAGATAATGTAAATATGATACAAAGTTCTTTCGTTAAAAATGAACTTGTATTGTAGGAAGAAATCTTTAATCTTTTATAACAATATATCGAATAAAATACAGTATATCTAACTATTTTTCATATTCCTTAATAATTAATTTACAATATAAAAAAAGATTTTCATTATTTGCCTTTGTTGAAAAATAGAGAGAGCGAATTCTATCAAAACCGCCGTATGGAGATTGTCGCGATATGTCGGCAGAAGATGAAAAGCTAAGCGCTTACAAACTTGTATCCGGGTCTTTTTCATATAATAAGTTGGCTTGTACAAAAACGTGTTTACAAAAGGAAATAATTTCGAAATGTAAATGTGCAAATTATAAATATCCAACTTCCGGTAAAGCGTTTAATAATATGGGAAAATTTCATAGTTGTGATGTAAATCCATCTAGCACAGAAGGTTAGTAATTGTATTATTACTTTTCAATTGATCAATTCTAAAGCTATTATAGTTTAATTATTTCATTGACATGTACTTTAGTATTTTTCTATTTAACAATAGGATCATGTTTAAGAAATGTTGAACGAGATTATTTGGATGGAAAGCTTAATTGTACAAGATCGGATGTTTGCCCACCAAAATGCCAGTATGTACAAATATGTTTTTTAGTTTTATTGATTATTGAATAGTTAGATCCATAACAAAGTTTTCTTTTATGTCAGCAACATTTATTATAAAACAACTTTATCTGGAACACAATGGCCATCTATTGGGCATGAAGAGACTGTCGCCTGGAATGTTGCGCTATGGGATCAAGCGGCGTTAGTTAAATTTAAGAGAATGAATAATTTGGAGAAAAATCAATATATGAGGTAAATTTATGATGATAGATTTCTTGTTAAAACATAAATTGAATTGAAGGTTTTATTTTCAAAATATTTAAACTTTTTAGTAAAAATGCAATGGAATTTGAAATATTTCTACAATCAATGAAATATCAAGTCATCGAAACTACTCCAGCTTATACTGTAAATTTATAATCTCATTAAAAATTTAGCTACAGCCGTTCGTTTATTTATATTTATAACTTTTATTTATTTTTCTACTAGCCTATTGATCTACTATCGGATTTAGGTGGTCAAATTGGTCTTTGGATGGGTTTAAGTATAATAACAGTATTTGAAATTGGTGAAGTAATAATGGATACAATTCAAGTGTTACTAAGAAAAAGAAAAGCTGTTCAGGAGAAGGGTAACGAATAAAATGATTGAATGGTTTTGATGGATGAGTGAATTAAATTGGATGCATGAATTCTTCACGGAAATGTGACAAATAGTTAACGAGTGAAAACGTATCATTCAGTTGATGCATATTTCTCCCAAAATTATCAACACCTTTTAAAAGAATTACGAAATAAAAAATGTTCATTATGATAATATTTATGTCATATAAGTGACAGCATACTTTTCATTATTATAAATGAAAGGATTGTCAAACTAGTATCTTCTATTATACCACTAACTGTATGGCGAGAAAAAAGGCATTGCTATGCTGCCTATATTTCTCTAGTATCCAGTTTCTACTTTTCAAAAAATTCCATACACACCATCTTATTTCGCTCCTCTTCCTTCAGTTAAAGTGATTATTTCATATAAGTTTAACGCTTCAGAAGTCTCTCATTCATGAGAAACATGTATAATCATATTGAAATCAACAAATATACTTTGAAATGATTTTAAGCTTCTCAATAAAAGAACGCAAGTTCGAAATAATGTTGTACTTAGCTTCTTGCACATTTGACCGAAAGGAGCGTCTCTTCTTGATAGACTTTAAAATTATGAGTATATAGGTCTTTTTTATCTTGTTGTATATATTTCAAATTGAGCTTTTCATCCTTGAACTTGCTGTCGGTAATGCGTTAGTTAAACTTTCTTATATAGAGTGTACGTTCCAATATAAGTTTACGGCTGCTTTTATTATAGAGGTAACACATTAAAGCATCTTGCTTTGGTTTGTGTTATAATAAATTGTATAGGATTTAAAATCCATACAAATTTTCACTAAATGAGGAGAGATTTCACCTATGACCTGTGCAATTTGGCAGACCAGGCATAAGAAACTACATCTTTACTATATATATATGTATATATAAAAACAAATTTATATACAATATTTATACAGTGCTAATAATGTATTTACTTAAATGAAAGGGGAAAAATTGTTTATGAAAGAGGAGAGAAATTGAAATGAGAAATATATATATATATATATATATATATTTAGATAAATATACAGTATATATACAGTGTATATATCAACTGTATATAATTTTTATATCATTGAATTTCAGATGCAGAATATAGTTTTATTATTATTGTTAAGTTAACAACGTGAACGAATACAGTAACATTTTTAATAGCATATTGTTTTCATTTTATTAATTCTTTCCCAGTTTCCTTCACTTTTTTTTCTATTCATATTTTTAACTTAATTGATATTACATAATAAAATGTTGTTTTTCTTTATTTTGTTAATTTTATTTATAGAATTGTAATTTTAATTCATAAACTGAAATTTATGCATGAAATCATTTAAATATATATATATATATATATATATATATATATATATATATATAAATGTATGCATATATATTCTATATATATATATAATTCCTTAAAAATTTTAATATTTGGAAATTGAGAATTTTCAAAAGGTTTTAGCTTTTTTCGTTTCTTGTCCTTTCTTGTTCGTTTCCACTTTCATCAAACTTATCAATAATATTATTAATAATCCGTAGTCTATTTAGATCTCTTTGAATTTGATCTGTTGACCTTTTCTTTCTCATTCTACAAGGATCTCCTTCCATAAAACAAAATATATCTAGATCACAACATCCTTTCCTCTTTCTCGGTTTAATTGAATTCATAAACATGCTAGCAAACTGGAAGAAAAAGTAAAAAAGAAATTTTAAGAATTAAGACAAAAGTTATAAAAGTTTTGCAAAGTGAAAAAAAAGAAGATAATGTGGAAAGAAAGAGAATAATAAATGAAAAATTACTTTTGAACTTTCAAATTTTTCTCTAGTCCTTTTAACGACATTTTCAATCTCATCTTCTGTGTCTTCATATGCTGTCACGTTAACCAGACAAAGAGAAAACAAAATGTATAAAAGGCAGATGAGACGAAACATGCTCTGCGACGGACAATACGCATAGCTCAACTATTGCTAAACTAATATACATGATTTAGAGAAATTAACATAAATATAATACTTTGTAGAATAAGAAGCAACTGGAGTAATACAAGTCAGTTCTATCTGTAAGAAAAAATACATTTGTTAGTTCATTCTTGCTTAAACACCGACTCTATTTTAACATTTTTACGTATGGTCTTTCTATAGAAAAACATATGCCAAATGGTATCTTATATTACTTTCGAAAATAACTTAAATTGATTAAACATCGCATTATTCCCTTACATGACAATTTAGATGAAACGAATTGAATTTCGATTTTGAGCAAGTTTTAATTCAGTAAAAGCCAAAAAAAATTAATATACAGTTATAATAATTATCAGTTACATTAAGTATAGATTTAGTTAATTATTATAAAAAAAAACTAATTCTTTTTCCCATCATTTATCTTTTTCTTTTGTTCTCTCTTTACTTTTATATAAGCATATATATATATATATATGTTAGTATATGTATTTATTCATTTATATACATTTTTATCTATAATTTAACTCTTGTTTATTCAGTACTTCAAGTTTACTTCTGATTCAACTTTCTTTCCATGTCAACTTGTCTTCCCTTATGATAAAATCAATGAATTAATTATTTTTCATTAATTAACTTTTTAAAGTTAATTATTAACTATAATTAAAAACCTGAATAATAATTTTTATTATTTCCCTTAATTATTTATCATGAATAACTTTTCGTTTCAAATCGTTACAGTTAAAAGTGAAATAATATAGAAAACGTATATTATCACTGCATGAATTAAATGTTAATTATTTCTCTAATTCAATATTTCTTACTTTAATAAAATTAATAATAAATATTATTAATTTAATATTAAATAAAGAAAAGTTTATTAAAGTGATAAAGTGTAATAAAGATATTTTGTGATCATTTTTAACTTTTTGATTATTTCCTTATTTTTTTTACCCCGCAAAATATTATTCTTAACACTAATAATATTTCTGTTTTTAGCTTCTTTACTCATGCATACATATATTTTAAATATTTCAATACTTGGAAATATACAATATTAGCTATTTTTAACTCTTCAATGTCGACAAAAGAACACTTTACTTTTTCTTAAGAAAGATATAGTCAGATATAATCAAAGTAGAAGATTAGTTCAATAGTTAGTTAATAGATTAAAATAACAAATAGACTGCTATTTTATTTAATAACTTAAAGATGGAACAAAGAAAATATCCATTAAAGAAAATGAACACAGCAAATAGCAAAAAGAAGGAAACAATGTTTTAGTATGTAATACTTTTACTTTAAGTCTTATATTGACTAAATCTAAAGTTATTAATTTCCACAGCATCCACTATTCTTTGTTTCTATTTGTTGTAAAACTCAATAGTACCGCTTATATTGCAAATAAAAGAAACAATTGAAGCTTTTAAAGAAATAAACTTAGAACAATTTAAGATAATTTTTACTATCTTTATTGAAAAATTATCAAAAGCAAAGTTAAATCACTGTCGGTTATGAATATATCTATTTTTCATCTAATAGTTTCAATAAACTATTTTAATAAGTGTATCTTGATTTTTATGTATACCTATATACAGTATTTTTATTGATTGAAGTTAAATGAGAATAGATAAAGATACTATTATTTTATTCAGTCAACATGTAAAAAACATGAGCTAAAATTGAAAAGTTTTGGGAAAAGAACGCTATGAGGTTTTCTCTCCATTTTCCATTTAAAGAAAGAAGATTTAATATCTTGAGTAACTACTGTATATAATTTATAATTCCAATGGTTAAACCGATTTTTTTTATTGTAAAAGTAGTTTTCCCTTCATCATTCGGTTAATAAGCTACAACTTTCCAAATGATTAAATGAAGCCTTAATGTAAATCAAAGTCCAATGACAATATCTGTAATTGACACAATTTTTCGTCGATTTTTCATATTCGAAATACTATCTACGTATAACAAACGTGATGATTATTGCGTACAGTATATATAAATTTATATGTATATATATTAATATATACTGTATACACTGTAGTATATACAATCTTTCGTTTCCTCCATCCCTCTTATATGTTGTCAATATTTCACAATTTATGAATAGAATAACCAATACGTATAAACAATGTTTCTTTTGTCAAAACATAAGAACAATCCAAATTTCTTTTCTAAGAAAAAGAAAATAATTAGACTAATCAGATTTAAAAATTGACCGATATTGAATTTTTCTTTTCCTTTTTTCTAGCCTCTATAAAAACGGAAGTTTTTTTTCTATTTTATTCTGAATTAAAAAATTTGCATCTAATTAGTCAATTAGTTGAGTAGATACTATCATTATGCTTTTATTCTGCCGTTGATAAAAACATAATTTATAAGGAAATGCATTAGAAAGTCTAAAAAGATCAATGTCCATTGAAAGATTTGAAATATTTTGTGCTCGGCTGTTTCATTCCAGCCTATCTTTCGAAAGAGGACTGAACATGAGATTCCTAAAAATCTTTACCACGGCAATCTGTTTTGTATCGATAATATTTAGAATAGCCTGTGAACTGGAAACTTTTGAATCTGGTTAGTAGAGACAAGCAGATGGAATGTATGAAAAGTGTAAATTTATACTATTTATTTTTATAATTTCCAAAAAACTCAGGTGTTTACATATGGAAAAAATATTCAAAAAAGGGTATTCAAGGCAACAATATAATACAATATTATGATAAAGATTGGAGAGGATGTCTATTTCTTTGTCTAAATCAACAAATAAAAGATGGAGAGAAATGTTATGGTGTTGATTATTCTCCAACAGTTAGTTTTACTTTTGAAATACTATTAATAATTTGATTTCTTTCTTTGTCTTTGTCTTTTTTTTAACTTTTAGTTGAAGCACTGCCTTTTGAACAAAATTAATCGAACTACTGCAATTAACGAAGGATTGTTTAATACATATTCTCTTTACAATTTCTACGAAGTTACTTCCAATGTAATAAAATATATCTAAATTAAAAGAGATAGTTGACATTTTCTTTTTAAATAGACAAAGAATTTAATGGCAAAGTATTTAAAAATTTCTGCCAAGAATCTACAAAGTAATACTACAAGTTCTGCATATTTTAAACTATTACCATTCATTTGTCTGGATAAAGAGAACGAGGGAGATTTAAATAACGTTAATTTCATATCAAATACAAAGGCAAAATGTATGTTGTTTTGTTTATCTTTAAACTGCGTTTATCTGCACTATGAAAAGAACTGGAAAAATAATATCATGTGCAAATTGTTTTATTAAAAGACTGAAAATTGGAATAAGAAATAAGAACTAAACAAAATTAAGATAGATAAAGGAGGAGAATAATAATAATAAGAAGAATGAGGAGGAGGAGTAGGAGGAGCATATACAAATCAATCTGTCATTTATTTTAAATAGAAATATGAGATAAAAAAAATATAATAATAAAGAAAAGAATATGACATTTTTCTTTTAAATTATTCAAAATTCGTACAACGATAAAGTTTAATATACTATTAGTTTATTAATTATTAAGAAACTTAAGAATTTTATTAAAAATCTTATTTATATTTATTGAAAATATATTTATAAATAACTTCTAAATGAATAGTTTTACTGGATATTAATATCACATTCTATTGTACTGTAATGTTTAAGAGGAAACAGGTATAAATTAACTTCCTGTTAAATTTAAATTATATCTTTGATTATTCCGTATCTTCATTGTGAATGAAACTCTTGATAAAACACATATCATTTTTTAACGCACAATTGTTTTTTAACTCTTCTACTAAGACTCTCTTAGATTGAATTTTTAGATCTATAGAAAATGTTTGAAATGGTTATCGCCTTATAAATTTACAAATGACCTTATTACAGATGAGTTTAAACGTTAAATTATACTAATACCTTTTCTATAGTCTATGTCAATTTATCTACTTAACGAACTATTGTATTTACTACTCTCATTACCAGACACATGTATTATATATTTATAAACCTTGAAATAAATTAAGACTATAACTACTATAGAATGTTCTACGATTAGTTTGCACTCCCTCTATATTATTTTAAAAGCAAATATACAAATAAACTATAAATTTAACTGTAATTTATTTCGACAAAACACTTTTAACCTTTTGCCAATTTTATTTCGTTTCTCTCGTAAAAAACACATAAGGTCTACTTAAATAGTCAAAAGTAACGCCATCTTAATCACCATATAGGACTAAACAGTGGAATAAGATCAAACAGATCTAAAGAAAAGAGAAATAGATTGAGAAAGCCAATAAAATATTGACAAGAATGAAACGTATTGTAATTTGAAAATCGAATGCATTTACAAGATCAAGATGATGTATAATTCAGCATTAACATCAAAATCGTCATTTATCGCTTATAACTTATACTAATTGTATTTCAAATTTGTATAGTTATAAGCCTAATAAACTTAATTTATGCAAAGAAAGCTGTAAAGAATAACTATGGATGGTTTGTGTTACTATAATGCATATTACTATCGCAAATCATAGTAAAGGTTTTTACATTTGTTAAAGAATATATATATATATATATATATGCATATTAAGAGTAATTTGTCATTAACTAATTGGTACTTGTCCTATAGTAGACAGAAAAAATAAACATTTTAAATCAATAATCATTTCAATTTAATAGCAGAAAGAAATCCGGATGTATAGACAAACATATAAAGAGAAGAGGCCAAGCGGATGCTGACAAACAGCGGCGAAAAAGAGGAAACTATGATTAATAAAGTTTATGCAATACTGTCATAAAAAGCCTGTTCTTTAAAATTAGAAGGTTAATAGCAAAAGAATCGTATGATAAATCACGTAAAAGGAGGGAAATCGAAAATAAACTTGTAAATTGGCCAGTATTTATAAAAATATATATACACAGTATATATATTAGTATATATATATATAAATTTATATATATATATATAAGCCTTTAGCTGAGTGTTGGCTTTCACGTCTGCTCTCTACAAACAAGCGCTATCATCGCTTATTACGAAATTTGTAATGGCAGAGAATGTAACTCTCGTATGCGAAGATGATCCTAGAATATGGTACTGCCAGATTTCTTATTGGGTTTATTGTTTTACAATGCCGGTCCTTTTGATTATTGGACTAGTTGGTAACTCATTGGCCTTTATTGTCTTATTTAGGTTGAAAAAGAAAACTCCAACTATTATATACCTTTCAGTTTTGGCAGTTTCAGATATTTTAACAGCCACACCTGGAGCTCTTGAAAGATTTATAAGAGGAGTAACTAATAATAGAGTTTACTTAAGATTCTATTTTAATTGTTCGGGATTTACTGCTCCTTATTATATCGCTTCATATGTTTCTGCATGGATGATTGTGTCAGTTGCCGTTGATAGAATGATTGCAATAATATTTCCAGTAGTTAGAAGAACTGTAAAATGCGCTAAGATTGTAGCTGTCGTTATATTTTTAGTGGCAAGTCTGATATTCATTTGTTTTCAAGTAACAGTTCCAACTACAGATAAATTTGGAAGAAAAAGGTGTCATTACGGAAAAACTGGTAGTTATTACGAAATTATGAGCAAATATTGGTACGTTGTTGATGCTATAACATATTCAATCCTACCAAATCTCGTCATCATACCTTGCACAATTATTATTATTCGACAATTAAAAGCTTATCGGAAAACAAGAGCATCCTTAGGTTGTTCAGTTGGGTCTATTGAACTGTCGACAAATAGTTTAGAAAATTCCTGCGAAATTAAACAAGCCCGTGTTGAAAGATCATTAGAAGCAAGAAGAATAAATTTAACTTTAATAGCAGTTTGCGTAATTTACGCCTTTTGTACAACTACATTCTGTATTTTTGAAACTCTTGAATATACTCTATCTTCTAAGCACGAAGCTTTAATACGCTTAGGCTTAGTGGTTGGGGATAATTTATTATTTGTCAATCATACAGTAAACTGGGCGGTATACTGTTTAACCAATCCAAAATTCAAAATGGAGATGTTAAATCTTATAACATGTAAATATTTAAAAACAACGAGGACGTAATTGGCAATATAATTTGATGATAAATAAATCTCGAAATTATTTCAAATAGAATCGTTCGATTGTAATAAATGTTTACCTTTTCTTTTATAAGAATGAATATTTACAACTAAATAAATTTCAATAAAAACAATGTAAATATAATTTCTTCTATTAGTCAATGAATAAAAGATTTTCCCGTAACTATGAGAACAAATCAAGCGCTTTTAGTTTATTAAATACATATAGTTTCCTGTCTATGTATTTAATGTAGATATATATCTACATTTATCTCTAAAAAAATGAGAAAAATATACTAAAAACATACGAAATATTATTAAAATAATAAACTGTATATATGAAACTATGAAAAACTATTAAGAGATTGTGTCTTCTCGTGTTTATTTTCCATTCTTATATTTTTTCCAACTTCACTGATTGCTTTGAAAAACAAAGGTATAAAGCATTTACTCGTAATTTTATATATTGTATTATATATTGTATTTGTAGATAAAAAAAACATTCTTTATTAAGATTTTTCAACATTTTTATTCCGAAACGAAAACTCTAAGCTAACACTAAAGGACTTCAAAGAATAATAGTGATCAAGGAAGATAGATAGATAGACAGTCGGATACTCATGCTAACAATCTTAAAACACTATGAACTTTAGATTACTAATTAACTAAATTAGCTATTTGGTTTCATTCTCTTTTTTTTGCTATGGTTGTAGCTGCTCTTCTTCAATTGCCTCATCAACTTCGTCAACTTCAGCAACTGTTGGTAAATTTCTTTCAGTTTTAGTTTTCTCCTTTAAAAATGATTTTTCATCATAGGAATCTATATCTCTATCATCTATTGAATCATCTAGATTGGGTTCGCGACGCGTCTTTGTACCCATAAATGTTTTTCTTACTCTTCTTAACGATGATCTAGATGAGAAAGCTTGATCGTAAAGTACACCGCCGACTACACCTCCTAAAATTGTCGAAAACCAATATATCCAATGACTCTTCCAAATTCCTGAGATTAAAGCTGGACCAAAAGATCTAGCTGCATTCAGACTAGAACCAGTTAATGGAACAGCGTACATATGTATAGCAGCGACTACAATACCGACTACGAAGGGACTAGAACCATCGTTATGTATAGGATCTGTTGTTGAAAATACGGAAAAAGAAAAAATACTACTAATAAATAATTCTATTCCGAAGGCTTGTCCATCTGTGACATTTGGAGCTGGAGAAGTCGTACCCAAAAGCGTTGGTTTCAAATTAGAGGGTGTCAGGCCATAAAGTATAGCCGCACCCACTATCCCTCCAAGGCACTGAGCCACTATATAAAAAACAGCTTTAATTATACTTATTCTCCTACAAACTGCCATTCCAATAGTCACTGTGGGATTTACGTGAGCACCACTAACTGGCCCAATTGCGTAGATAATTGCCGCCAGAACTAATCCAAAAGTTAAGGAAATCCTTAATATCGGACTTCCTTCATTTGTTAAACAACTCCCGCAGCCAACAAATACCAAAATAAAAGTTCCGACGGCTTCGGCACCAACAGATTGCCAGAATACCTTAGATTTTAGTTTATCAACTTCAACGTTCATTGTTTGTATATTGAAAAAAGATAAGAAGACTGTTTGCAGTCTACCACTTCTATCTTCTTTCCTATTCATTGACTAACACCACATCTACTTTATGTGGCGTCTCTATTAAATGTTTATTCTGATCTTTGAGCTTGGCAACAATCTGCTATCTGATAAGAAAAGAATGTTTATAATTAATTTTGATAATTTATAACTCTTTACTTATAGTTTCTTCATAAACCAAATTTATATATTACGATAAGATTTTAACTGATTAACGGCCCAGATTCTTAAAGCGTACTTGACTAAAATATTAATAGACTTGATTACTTGATTCGAATTGATCATAGGAGAAGTACCGACATATTTTTTTTCTATTAACCGTAAACAGAAAATATCCTACATTTAATAAAAGTAAGTATTGTAAGTGGTTGATAATATATTCGTTATTCTTTATTTACAACATATTTACAATATATAGAAACACTATACTCATGATCTGTCAATATTATTTAATTGGAGATCTCGTATATAAAATACTATCTTTCCTTTTATTAATATATTAATATACTGTATAATTACAGTAAATAACTTGTATATAACATACTTGTTCTAACATTATACTTTCTTAAATAAACTGTTTAAAGATTAACAAGTTTAATATTGATTTAAGATTTTTATTACGAAAGATTACAAAGACATCGTTCATATTTCTTTTTTAATGTATAACTAATAATCAATAAATAGAATGAAAATCTGTTTATTCATTATAACTATTGCACTTTTTCATTAAATGCGTATATACAATTTGTTTCTTATTCAACAATTTCTTCTTCTAACTCTGTAACTGCTTTTACAAAGTAAAATAGAATAGTAATTTCGAAAATTGTATTAATGAGTTAATTAGCTTGTTAGGATGAAAAAAAAAGAAATTATTGCCTGTATATTTAGTCCATTTCCCTTCTTTTTATATGTTGGATATATAAGGTTTTTGTTTACTCTCTTTTAGAAAGGAAGGAAATAAATGATACTGTAAAATTATTAATCAAATATAGAAAAAAAGGGCCTATTACTCAATCTTATTAATTTATAATAAAGATAATTGATTTATTCCTATTTCCTTCTATCATTTTATTTAGATCACAATTGTTTCTCCTTAAAATAAAATAGCGATATACGGCAAATTCTAAATAAATACATAATTTATAATAATATGCATACTGTATATAGAGATATCCTGATGAACGTTCGCATAACGTACACAACGAATGATATTATATAAATATTATAATGTTTACCATCAAATATTTCACTTCTACCCCTAAAGACAACTGCAATATTTTAAAGATAATGAAAAAAATGACTTCTTATGTTTCAATAATTCTAGAAATGATTTGGAATTAATTTTCTCTTTACTTACTTTAAGTATACATTTATATACTTCCTTTAGTCTATTGAAATAACTGTCCTTCACGAAGTAAAGCTTATAAGGGGAGGGACTATAATAAGAATATCAAAAACCAGGGGTTTAGGTGGCGTTCTAAGCAGTTTACGATAGGATAATAAAGAAAGAAGAAAATTAGTAAGAACAATATTATTTTATTATTAATTCATTAGTAACTTGACAGGGAAGGCATTTTTCAACTTAAAAATATCTACTGAAAACTAAGAAAAAAGTTGTTTTTTTAGATTTTAATCAATTTATATATATAACTTTTAATATACATATTCTTTAGTTTTCTCACACGACAGATGATGATTCCGTTTTTGTTGTTTTTAATGCAGAAGATTGGCTAATTGCCGCTCTACTAACTAATTTATAAGAACAACATATCTTGCTCCATCGATGTCTAACTTCATGCTCTCTCCATAAATATAATAGACAGAAAACAAACCCTTGGAAAGTTGAACAAATACAAAATAATATTTGAAAAAAATATGTTAAAGTCATTAAGTCTTTAACATATACTAATCCAAAAATCCAGCCTAATCCCATCATTGTTGCAAATCCCAAGAATACGATAAATTGTTTTGTTCGTTTTTGGTTTTCTTTCAATGTTGAATTTTCTTTTATCTTCTTTAAGACAAAAGGTAAAATTCGAAACATAATAATATAGTTTATGAGAACCATAAGTATAACTGCGGGTAGAAATCCTCCATAAAAGATGTAACTTTTAATCCAGCAGCTATTTGATCAATAAATGATAAATTAATATTCATTTCAACGCTAAATTCATTTTTACTTACAAGTTTTCATTATACATTTCAAATTTCGATAGTAATGAACTTCCAATTGATATTGCTAAAGTAACAATTATCAAGGGAATACCTATAAATAGGATAATTGTCAATATAATAAAGGGTATACTTTTTAATATTATTATCGAATAAGCTTACCCCAACAAGGTAAAACACACTTATATTCAAAATAAAGAATTCTCGATGAATTCTTGAATGTAAATTTTAATGGATGGACTGTAAATAAATAGAATATTATGCCCATTTCAAGCATCCAAGAAATTGAAACCAATAGAAAATAATAAATTATAATGGATGCTCCAATACATAATCTAGGATAATTGGATAGATTTATACCAGCAAGAAAAGCGATGTTAGAAAGCAATATAGATAGTCCGAGATTGAACGATGAATGTTGTACAGTAGTCTTTCTTCCTTCTCTAGAATGAATAACTAATTTATGTTATTATTTAATAGATAGATATCATTTCTCCTTACCTAATATATAAATAACTTAAAATTGTAAATAATAAGCAAGGAATTGATAAGATTAAACCAATATTCGTTATAATAGACATTGCTAAATCTCCTTTTGATGAAAATTGTAAATCCTAATGAATAAATTATAGATATAAATATAGAATCTTATTATATTAACTAACCATTAAAATGGCGTAATGAGCATAACGGTTTGTTATACATTTAACTTTTCCATTTGGTAATATTTTAGTTTGTAATTTTTTCCATCTTTTCTTATTGCTATTATATTCTGCACATGTAAATATTTTTCTTCCGTTTTCCTTAGTTTTCTTATCATTTTTTACTATTTCATCCATTTTATCTTTATCGATTTCAATGTGGACTTCAGTTTCCGCAATATCAACAGTATCGTTTAGATTTGAATTTTTTAATTTAGACAAACTTATCTTTAAAATATTGCTGACAACGGGAAAAAGCTTATGACTTTTTAATAGATTCTTTTCAGTTAATGCTAAAATTGATAATTTCTGTTGTAATTTATTCAAATTTAATGAATTTTTAAAAAATAAAAAGTCTCCTTTAGAAGAAATATTCTTAGAATTGAATGTTAACTCTACTTTTTCAGTTTTCTTACTAATCTTTTTCGATTTTTCATATACAAGATTTATAGAGTTAATATCTTTATTTGGTCGAGCGCTTATTGCTGTAATTCCAGATTTTGTTATACTTAAATAATTTCCAACGTAATCAACTCTTGATAATAGATTATCAACTACGTCTATCATCTGATAGGTAGCATCGTATAATTCATCGTTAGGATCTTCTTCAATATTGTCGGTGTAATCATCATAATAATCATCGTAGTCATCATCTTCCTCTACTATAAAATTTATCCATTCGTTCATTCCATCAGTTAAAGCAATTGTTTTTTCAAGGACACTTTTAGACGTAGTACCAGTGTTATTGATAGCGTAAGTGATATTAGAAATGGTTAAAATAGCTTCAATGGAAGGTTGAGTTTTTTTCGTAATACCTTCTGTAATTTCCATTATATTGTCTACGTTTTTTTTGTCTATTTTAGTTACTAGTACATTTTTTAGATCTGAAATTTTCCCTAAGAAAATACAATAACATATAGAATACTATTATAGATGAATCTTTGGGATAAATTATTGTAATTACTTGAATTATTATACAGCATTTGACTTGAACAATGCTCAGAATATTTCATACTATCATCAACATAGTCGAAATCGAGAAAACAGCAATTTGCATATAAAATTTCAAATTTTGGATTATATTCGTTTAGAATAAATGAAAAGTAAAGCATATCATATTGATAAATGATTCCGTTCATTTTTATTTGATTTGTATAATTTGCTCCTTTCCATTCAGAGTACATCTTACCTTTTTCCGGACAAATGTTAATATTATATTCTTGTTCGTACAATTCCTTGTCGCAATATTCCGCTAAAACTTTTTTATCCATATCTAATAGTTTAATAATTCCATCTCTTGGGCGATCCATAACAAATGGACAGTTGGCTAAAATTTCAAAAGCATTTACTAAAGTTGGCAACAAAATAACATATAATCCAACTATATAGAAATAATATTCGTTTTTACAATCCATAACAATATTGAATACCACTGCAAATGTAAAACAATGGAATGGAAACAGTCAGTAGACATAAATAAAAGCAGCTAACACTCCTAAATGCTAAACTTTGTTGGCCAGTCATTCTACATAGGTCTACAATATATTTATGCTCTAAATTCTACAAATATAAAAGAGAACATTATTTAGCCCATAAAAAAGCATCCCATATCATAAACATGTTACTCTTTATTGTAAACAATAGATTTGATAAAAAAAATTAGCTGAATAATCATACTAGGCTCAACTTCAAAAGAAGGATACAACTCCCTTTGAAATAGATTGTAAAAAATATATTGTATATACATATAAACACCTTAATTGTTTTACTAAAGAAATAGCCTTTTATTGTTCTCTATATCCGGAATTTCCTGTAATCAAATACATATACATTGTATAGAAATACAAGATAATGTCACATTTCCAGTAGTTGCTTTACATTTAACAATTACATAGGAATAGAAGAGGAAAAATAATATCTTTTATATTGTAAATGATCTTTTATTCATTGTTGTTTTTTCTCTTGAACAGCAAAGAGTTTTCCATCTATTTCTAGTATATTTTTCTTTCCATATGTATAATAATAATAAGAAGAAACATTGAAAAGACAGAAATATACAAAACAACGTTTGTAACATATATGACAAAAGAGATGTTTCTTTTATATAAATTACACCGAATACCCAACTTAATCCAATACTTGTTGTTAAGAAGAGATATATAATGAATTGTTTTTTACGCTTTTCACTTTCACATAATTTACGGGTCTTTTGAATCTTTTTAGAAACGAACGGCAATATCCGAAACATTATGATAAAATGAATGAAAAGTAAAATTAAAAGAGTCGACACAAATTCTCCATTAAAGATATAACCTTCAAACCAGCAACTATTCTTTCTTTTGTCTCTTTCCCTATTTTTAAAAGTCTTAATAATAAACTTGAAAAAGGATTTGAAGTGTAACTTACAAATTTCTATCTTTGAATATCATCTTCTTCCCATTTAAACATTGAAATAACACTACTATGGAAACAATTATAATAGGAATACCTTGATAATGAAAACATATGTTTGGAAAAGTGTTTTCATTTTTTTATGTTTAAAAAGAACCACTTACCCCAGCAAGGCAAAATACACTTTAATCCAAAATGGAGAATTCTTGAAGAATTGTTGTGTATAAACTTTAATGGTTGAAGAGTGAAAAGATATATTATTATACTTATTTCAAATATCCATAGAGTTGAAACTATGGAAAAATAGCATATAAAAGATGAAATTACTATACATATTGTATTATTGGTTATAAAGTAAATTCCAGCAATATAAGCTAAATGCAAACATAATAATGATAATCCAAGATTAAATATTGAATGTTCTACTGTAGATTTACTTTCATTTCTGAATCATTAAAATATATTTAATATATTAAATTATTATAAATATTTAAAAGAAAATTAATAATCATTACTTTATAAATAAATATTGAATAAGTGACATTGTTAAACATGGAACTGATAAAATCAAAATAACCATCGTCATAAAGAAAGATTTCATATGATTTTTCATTAAAAACTTCAAACGCTAGAATTATAAAGAAAAAATAACAAAAAAAGTATCAACATTGCTTTATTATAGATTGACAGAGAATTTTACGCAATGGCTATTTTTTTAACTGATCAATCTTTTCAAATATCATGAATCCTAACTAATATTTGTAATATTTGATGGCCTTCATAGGTCTCCTAATTTGTGTAGTTTAATTATAAGTAAAATATTGGTGATTAATACCAGGCTAAAATTCTGAGTAACACTTTATCTCTGCTATTAATTTTGTAAGGTCATTGTTGATATGTGGTTTTATAAAGGGAAATAACGTCAAAACTATACGCCTTTGGTCTAAATTTGCAAAGAGTTCAAGCAAGTAGTTTACTCTTTTACTGGTTGTTCTTTGTTGAAAGAAATTAGAGTCAATAGCATTACATAATATCCTCTGTCTATTACTGTATCAAATATTTCAAATGATTAACTTTTAATAAGGAGCCATTCTCCATCTCAGTGTCTGTCAAAATGAAATTTTATAATAATGTAATTGAATTAAATATGAATTACTTCCTTTCAACTTCAAACTCTATGATTTAAATAATTTATTTATAGAGTCCGTATAAAAAATGTACTAATGAATTTAATTATTAAATAACTTACTGTTTGAACAGCAAAGTAGGAGTTTAATTTGCATGTACACTTAACTTTACCATCAGATAATACTGCCCTTGCCAATTTTTTCCATCTTTTCTCTTTATGATTATATTCAGAACATTTGAATTTGAAATTTATCATCCTTATTCTTTTAGGCATTTTGTTCTTTTGTGATATTTTATCTAATTTATTCTTATCTACTTCAATGTAAGCTTCAATCTTTATATTTTCATCATTATCATTATCTTTTTCATCGTGTTCAAGTTCAGTTTGATTTGTCTCCCTCGAGAATTTTAATTTGACAATCCTACTTACAATTGGAAAGGATTCATGTGTTTTGAATAGGTTGCTATCAGATAATGCTAAAATTGACAGCTTTCTTTCAAATTTATTGGAAATAAGCGGATTTTTGAAAAAGAAATAATCTCCTTTAGAAGTAAAATTCTTAGAATTGAATATTAATTTTACATTTTTAGTTTTCATTGATTTTTCAATTACAAGATTTATAGAGTCAATATCTTTCTTCAATTGAACATTTATTGCAGCAATGCCAGATTTTGCTATTACTAAATTATTTCCAGTATAAGCAACTTTAAATAGTAGATCATCAACAACGTTTAGCATCTGAAAAACTGTTTCATACACTAGATTAACAATAGCTTTTTTACCAAAATCACTTTTGAATGTTAATAATTTAAAATGATCTGTAGAATATGGAACAACTTTGAAAGGATTCCTTGCTGTACACAAGCTAATATCTTTGCTAAGTTTACTTATTGCATAAACTGTTAGGCTAAGAAATTGACTTGTCGCTTGGCCAATTTTAGTTATTTTGGAAATTAAACTGTAAACGTCAATGAAGTCTATTAAATCTTTTTCAAATTTTCTTGAAATTCTCCCAATTTCCGCTTCTGCTTTGTAAATGTTTCCTACAGTTAAAGTCTCTTCAATTGATATCCAATATTCGTTGAAGGAATGCGTATAATAACAATATTGCTTTTCATGTTTTTCATTTAATCTATAATAACAGCATTTTGCAACAAGAGATGGAGAGAGTTCATAGTTTGTCTGAAATGCAAAAATGTCACCTAGCCACGTTTCTTGAGAGAAAATTGGAGATAGAAGCGGTTGATCGTCATACGCCTCAGTAAAATACAAGTGACAATTATTGCTTATCGCTGCTGTGTTTCTAAAATCAAAACTACATGACTTTATTTCTCCGTTTGTAAAAATCACTAAAAGTTTAACAATTCTAATATTTTGAAAGCCAATAAATTTATGACACGCAATTGATAATCGACGAATAGACAAAACTGGTAAAATAGTGAAGAATAATCCAAAATTAAGAATATAAAAATATATGTTATATCCCATCGCTCATAATATTGTTATTGCTAATGAAAAACACATAATTAAAGTAATTAGATAGGCTGTTGACGAATTATAATAATATGCAATAGATAAAAGATATTTTATAAGCCAATTTGTGTGAAAATGAATAGTTTATTACTATAGTTTATGATTCACAATCAAAATAGTTTTTTTTTTTAAAAAAACAAGGTATTCTCTTTGCGGTTTAACGATTATAATCTATTTATAGAATTCCGTACTGTTCACGTAAAGATAGATACATTGGGGAAAGTGAACTAAAAATTATCGTAACGAAAATTTAAGCCATTTATGATATGAAATTTCTTGGTTTCATCTTTTCTTTAACTATTAAATATTCATGTTTAAAGAAAATTGTTCATTCTCCAACGATTTTCAATTAAACAAATAGTTAATAATTTAACAGAGGGACTAGGTGGAGCTAGTTTAAAATTTACATTATCGTAGGTTACCGAGCAACGAGACGCTCTCTTTGGAATACATTGCTGAGTTAAATCGACTTTTTGTAATCATAGTCATTGATTAGTTTCTAATGTGTTCTGCTTGAGAGACCGTATCAGTTTAAGAGAATGTTTAATAAAAACGTCCAATATCCTTCTTTTTAATATTGATAAGAAAAGAAAGAGAAAGCTATGCCGAAGAGTCCTAGCAATCGTAGTAGATTAACTTTAGATACTGATAAATTCTCTGATAAATATTCAAATTATTCCGAAAATTTTGAAACGGATGATGGAAGGAGTACGAGAATTACTGAAGATCAGAAAGGTAAATAAAATAGTAGAAGAGATCAAATATTTCATTGTAATGATGATAAATGATTTCGCTTTTAACTTATCTATTTGCTTTCCATTAAGAATGTTCTTAATTCAATTGAAATCGATATATTAATTAGTTAGTGCAAATTGACTTGCAGCTTAACCGAGTGTATATGGCTCCTAATGCAGAGAATTACTTTATAGATATTTATTGTAATAATTTATTTTTATTAGTTCACGGAAGGCTCACTAAAAAGACTATGGGTAATAAAGGACGTAGGACAAATCAGTCTAACTATTCTCCTCGTAATCAACACACGGGAATGAAGAGAAAATCTCCAAGATTAATGAAATCATCCGAATTTCGGAATCGAATTAATGAATTACAAATGGAAGTGAAAGAAGTTAAAATGGAGAATGCAATTTTAAAGAAACAGCAAAGAATACAAGAAAGATCAATTTATAAATATGAACATGCGCATGCAAATCTACCATCAGTTTTAAAAAGTCAAATAGCCGAGTTACGCAATTTACAAGAGCAGTTGAGAAGGCAAGAAGATATTGAAGAGGAAATTAATGATAAATTAAAAGATGACGATTTTGAAATAAATAAATTAAAAAGAGAAATAAAGAAGCTTAAAAAGATATCGGAAGATAATCATATTCAAGAAAGAATCGATTTACAATCAAAACTTGAAAAAGTAGAGAAAAAAGCAGCAGAAGCTGAGAAAAAAGCCGACGTATGTTTGAATATTAAATCTTTAACGTCAATATTAAAGTATTATTTATATTTATATATAAATTTTCTAATGTTTTTTAACAAGAGTATGGAACTTTGCCTCGAAAACTCTAAGAATAATCATAGTCATGAAATTAAATCATTTAAGGGAAAGTATAAGAGATTACTTCAGAGAATTGAAGATATGGAAGAGGAAGCTGATATTCTTAAAGTTAAATTAAAGGTATTATAGTAAAATTATTATTATATAAGTATTCTTAAATAATTCTATATTTAACGAAAAAAAATGACAAAGTCTTTGAATTTTACTTCTTCTACTCAAATTCTTTATTTTAAAAATTCAAACAAATTCAACAGAAACATTTGGCGAAAATATCAAAGTCCATAGTAAAAAGTACTCGTTTTTTTAGAACTGTAAATAATATACATTAATTATCTTAAATGTTTTAATCTCTCTCTCTCTCTCTCTAACTTTTGTTAGTAACTAGCTTTTTGATGTTTCTTATTATATCTATTTCTCCATATTTAATACTATATACATATATTGTATATTCACATGATTTTGTGTACTATTCAATTCTTTTTTTTTAAAAAAAAGACTAATCTCCCTTATTCTAACTATCCAACTAAGAAGCTACTAGTATTCTACTATGTACAGTATACTATATTGTTGTTATTGTTTTATGTTGTTTTAACAAGTTGTTATATAATTTTATATAGTCCTAATAACTTGCTAAATTAACGTTATACTGTCAGTATATTCATGTACTCTAACTGTTTTAAATGAAAAATCAGATATGTTTAAATATGCTACATAATCTTTTATCTTTTTTTTTATCTACTAGGAGAAAGAAAAAGAATTGGATATTAGAAATGTCTATAGTAGAAGAATTGTAAAGATTCCTCATAAATTACCTAAATCTGTTTCTCCAGTACTTTCCTCACCGCGACATCGTTCCGATTCTCTTAAATCTTTAGGAAAAGAGATTGAGAGGAGAGGAAGAGAAAATTATTTCATTTATGATGGAAAAGTTCGAAAAAATTACAAAATTAAAAAAGAGGTCTTTTTTTATTTATTTACTATCATTTATTAAGTTTTTAACATATATTTTCTTTTCTTTTGTCCCATTTAAAAGGAATTTGAAAGGGATTTAAGGGAAAAATTTGTCGAAATTGACAAATACGATTATAAAATGCATGAAAATCAACGAAGAGAAAAAAATGGCTCTCCGTCAAAGAGTCCTTATGGAAGAAAAAATTTTGATATTGATAAGAGAAGACAAGATGAGATACGAGATCAAAATGAAAGAGACGAATTCGAAGAGCTACAAAAGAAGAGTAAGGAATTAGAGGAAATTGCATATAAAGAAAGAATACAAAAAGAAAGAAAAGAACAAGAAGAAATTGATAAAAAACTCAAGGAAGAAGAAGAAAAAAGGAGGAAATTAGAAAGTGAGAAAAAAGCTCGCGAGGAGAAATTAAAAAACGATAGAGAAGAAAAGGAAAAGGCAAAAGAAGCTGCCATTGCTAAGGAAAAGAGAAAACAGTTGAATGCTCTTAAGGAAAAGTTAGCTGCAATGGACGCTAATAAAAGTCAAAATGAAAAAGACGAAGATCTTTGGAATAGACCTGTAAATGATATTATTAAAGATGATGATAACTCGTACTATTCTTCATTCTCCTCTTCTGCTAAAAAGCCTATCAAAAAGAATTTGCTATCTAATCAGAATTCGATTGATACTAATAAAATCGAATCACCAGAGATAAATACTCAATCTAATAAACCTAAAGGAAGAACAAATTCAAAAACACCACCAGATATGCTGGATGAAATAGAAGATCAAGTTGAAGAATTGGTGCTTTTATAAATAATACGTCAGTATTTTTACTTCCTCAGCAGTTCTCATACTAATCATAATAATTTAACGGAATTTCAACATGCAGATGTTAATTTATGAATTCAAAGATAAAGATATCAAATCATAATTTATATTTTTACTTTGCCTAAATAAAGGAATAAATGTTTTTATAATCAATTTCTTCTTTTTCCATTTAAATATAGAACATAATAATTATAATACTTATAATTCATACTTTCTAATCATTTACGTTTACTTTTTATAAATAAAACTATAGAAATTTAAATTTATATTTCCCAGTTGACGAGATTTTATAAAATTGAGCATTTTAATATGAAAAGTGATGTGTTTTACAGAAAACTTGATCAGTGAAATGTTCGTAAGCGTCTTTTTATCACCCTAGTTTATACAGTATATATGTTATGACTAGGGAAGAATTTTAACGAACTTAACTTTGTCACGCATTTCTTTTTCTTTATTAATCACTAATTAAGTGTAGCCAAAAAGGAAATAATAATGCAATTAGTACAATTGCTTCATGGAAGAACGTATGACATGTACTGTGTAAAGTAAAAAGTAAATATTCATTTATATGTATAGCGTATCCAGCGTATCATATGTGCTTTGTATAGGAATAATAGAGGATCTCATACAGTTTTAAAACTTACATTGTGAGCGGATTTTAACAGTAGGTGGCAAATTTGTTTGATAGACTCTAGGAGTTACCTGATTGAGATTACTGGTGAATATGCTTTAGGGACCAACCGACCAAATATTTTAGTTTATAACTCTTACAATAGAAAGGACTTGTAAGTGGGTGAAAGGTACTAAAAAATCTTCTCCTCTAATACTCCATTTCGATAGTGGAACTGTAAGAAACTTGCAAAGTATCTAACCTTGGCTGAAATTTGTAAATAGCACTCTCACAGTCAGAGAAATTTGACTGTAGCAAACAAATTTACTAAGGTTCTCACATATTTGTGACGTAACAACATTCTAAATTTTGATTAGTAGAAAGACAAATTGTAGTCACCTCCCATATAAACTCAACCTACCACAAGGTGCTGCAAGGGAATCTAACTCTATACAAGGCATTATACTTTCGTCAGTCAGTAAATTGTATAAAGAAATTAGAGAGATTACCATTTGAAAAAGTTATTATCCTCTTTACGATAAATTCAGAGATCGTTATCGATCCAGCGAAAGTGACAATAATCCCGTTTCTTACTTATCATATCTGAAAAAGAATGACATACTTTTATACATTGGAGACAGTAAAAGTAATTATTGATTTTTGTAAATTGATTTTTAGGGTGAATTCTACAGTGTCTTTCATGCGTTCATGATTTCCTTTGACAGAAAATCTATGATTATAATTTAGTTGAAGTTTTCCTCAAAATATATATATATATATACAGTATACTGTATATATATATATATATAATTCTCGCCATCTACAGGAGATAATATCTACTGTCTCTCTCGCATTAAATAGAAGCAAAAATAGCATTTTTTTTAAGAGTTTAAAAAAAAACCGAAGAAATCCATTTCATTCATTTTTTATCATTATTTTATGACCTTTTCTCTAGTCAACAATGTGGAAATAAAGATATAAATGAAAAATTTTCAAATCAATTATTCTTTTTATCGAATAATGAAATTAGAAAGAAATTGTTTATTTTTAGAATATTAAAAAATTATCAATATTACCTAAAAAAAAAGGCAATTTCCAAGATATAACCAATCGTTTTTAAAAAAAAAATCTTTTTTTCCAATAAATAACTTTTTGAAAAACTAATTGAGAGTTTTTGTTCTCTTATTTTTAACATTCTTTCTTTATTAGAATAAAAAATTCAATAATATTTCAAAATCAATATAAAATTGTTGGATAGTTTTAAAATTCGTTGAAGAAATTAACTTTCTTTTTATAAATATTACCTAATTATTTAATAAGAAATGGTTGCTTTATTTCTATATTATACTGTATAGTATATATTAATATTTAATATTATTGTTAATATTATTACTTTTATAATAAAGAATAAAGTATAATGGTTAAATGTTTTCTTCTTCACTTCTAGATCTTAGTTTTATTTTCGTATTCTTTAATGTTCTCTCTTTTTATTCTTATTCTCTTATTTCGATAAAACTAGACTTGTATTATTAATTAGTAGGATTTATTTATTGCGAATATCTTCTTACTATCAAGCGTTTTCTTTGTTTTCTTTTTTACTCTAAACCCTTTAAAGTATCTTTTTGCACAATAAGCTGTTTAAGAGATATGGAGATCATGCGGTGATCTTTTCTGATACTAAATAATATAACGGAAGCCTTCCTATTGAAAATAATCGGTAGATTTAAAAAAGTAATTTGAATATCGCGTGCAGCAAATAGGGATTAGACTATGAATATGCATATTAGTGTAGAAAAACGGGAAAGACTTAGATACGATCGAAAGCTCTCTAAACTCGTTTACCCGTCAAACGTTTTCTATACGCGTTAGAAGCAAGAAGTTATGGGCTGTAGCGGTTCAAAATCTACAGCAATATCTCATAACAAGGAAAGAAGTTTAAGTAGTCGAAAAAGAGCTGGAAGTATACATTCTATAAGAAGAATGGACGAGGATAAGCAAACTAGGTTAGTGTTTTTACGAATAGAAATCGATTATACCTTATGCATTTATTGTTCTATTAGGTACTAGGTTTCTTATGTTATATATTCGAATATTAATTTTTGAAGTACTTTATCTGTTTCCCGATATTTCCAAGAACAATTTTTTGAGATTTTCTTTTCTGTCAAGGCGAAAAATTTCAAATATTTCAATATGAACTTAAGAATTAAGATTAAATTGTAAGTTTTTTCTTTAATATATAAAAAAGCTAAAAATCATAAGAAAGGGAAAGATATATAATATAGCTCTTTCGAAGACTAGAATAAGTGAATAAATATGGGATTTCAATTGGCCTATGATTTTTTTAAATGGCTTGTAATTGTCTGGACTGAATTATATCCTTAAAAGGCTACAAAAAATGACATAACGCATATATAATTGATATATATATATATACATATATTAGTAGATGTGATATTCACCTGCTAAATTAATCTGCTTAGTTTCTTTGTTTCTTAATCAATTATTGCGCAATATGATCCGAAAATATTTTCAATACTTTTATATATAAGATATTTATATAAGATATATACATTTAGGGATGAAGAATCTTTTCCTAAGGAGAGAAAACCATCAATAATCAAAGCACCGAATCTATTACAAGTACCAGAAACTGACTATTAAACTATTCAACTTGTTCAAACTACGTTGTTTATTTTCATTTCTTTTTATTCAACAAACAAAGTTTGAACAAACACTTGATCATATATATACAATTTATATATATATATAAACATTGCGTGGAAAATTATCTCTAATTAATACAACAAAATAAAAGAAAAGGATAGATAGAAGAAAAGAAGAATTAAAAGAATAGGCGATTGAAGATGGATAGAAAGAGAAAGGAAGAAGGTAAAAATAAAAAAATGTATGCATATTAGACAGTACGTGTTACAAATTAAATTTTTTATATTATACATTTATCTCTTGTTTATTATATTTCATGTTCAAGTACTAGCTTTAAATAAACAAAAAGAATAAAGTATGAAAATGTCCATAAACTAGATGTGCTTTTTGTCCACTCGGAGAATGGGGATTTTGTATCATTGACTGTGTCGATAAACTTGGAAAAGCAATTTCCTTTTTTTTCCTATCTAGAGTATTCATAAATTGAATTGTACATAAAGGCTAACAGATTTTTTTCCTTATATGAACTATTCATAAAATTTGAATTTATTGCATAAATTAAAAATCTTAAATTAGATGGAAATTATTTCATTAATTTATTAATTAATTGCATATAAATATGTATATATATCTATATATATTTATAATTTATATATGCAAATTTCTAATAGTTTAAAACACCTTAATTTGATATACCAACTTAGCAACTAGATCGATTTATATGTTCTTCCTGTATCGGATCAACTGTACTCTAATACATAGTTACACCTACTTTAGCACGGATACATATAATTATTTATACAGTTTTTCTCATTCTTTCTTTCTTCTTCTATTTTTGATTCATAAAATTCATTTTTCAAAAGTTTATTCAGAACTTACTTTTTGTTCTGTTCAAGTTTTTACTATTTATAAATGTTATCAATCTATTTTTAGCCATTTGTTTATGAATTAATAGTTTAATTTTAGAAATAATGATATATTTATATTTTTCTCCTACTTCCTGTCTTTTTTCTATTGACATTTTCAAATCGGCCGCCATAATTGTTGTAGACTGCTTTATGGAATATACATTATCCTACAGAAGGCGCTACTATAACTTTAAATTAATAACAAAAATATCCAATTACGTCATAAGCGCATTTCGTTAGCTGAGTATGTTTATTACGTAACAATTCAATGAATTATGTTTTCAATAAATATTAAAATTAGATAAGAAGTTTTTTATTACGAAATCTTTTTGAATTTCACCTATAATTGATCGAAGCGCCACCGCTGCACTGTGGCGCCACGGTAACTTACCTTGAGATCAGTCAATATTGTTCGGCTATCGATGAAAATTTACAATATTGAATGCAAGAGCAATTTGAATGGTAAAGGATTTACAAAAAAGGCGCAAAAATGGCGCTTTCAGGTAAGAAATATATATTCTTAATAATTTGATTATTCTAAATAATATTAAAAATGATATATGAGTACTGACCTAATTACGTTAGGATTCAACACGTTTTCCATTGAATAGAGTGTACAGTCTCTACGTAGGGAAATTACTGAATTACTATATATTGTCTATAGTACAAAATAATAATAAAAAAGGGTGCAAATCTACAGAAAAATAACATTAATTGTGTTTGCGTTCTAACAATAAGGACAAAGTAGACAAAGTAGTGATAATAGATGATTTATAAAAATCCAAGACATAGTAATAAACGAAATTACCATTATTCGTCTACTGTATTTTGATATTATAGATGAATAATTGGAATTTTTACTATAGATATATGAATTATAAAGCTTATTATAGGTTTATTTCAACTGTTTAATTTAAATAACAAAATATGGATAGTTTATTAGTTAATAAATTGATTATTATTACTATTAAATTTAATATATATATATATATATGACATTATTATTGTACCAGGCATTTCCATACAATTGAATAGGATTTATCGCTTCTCTCTCTCTCTCTCTCTTATATTCAAAATTTTTTATATTTTATTTAAAATACTAAAGGTATAGACATTTATCTAACTTGAATTAATATATATTTATACATATTTAAAGGGTTTCTCTTATATATTAAGCTCTTTTTACTGTGCTGGATAAATATTTAGCGGTTTGTACATATTTCTTTCTTACAATTCAAATTCTCTTCCTTTTCATTCTTCAATCGAATGAAAGACACCTATAAAATTGAATATAATTTACCTCTTTCATCATTTGTAATTAGTGTTGAAGGAAACTATTTGCAGTATTTATTAGACAAAAGCCTCCGGTAGATCGTCTTTCTGTTTATCTATCTAACATAAAAGTAGGTTATAAATTTAATTTGTTCATATTGTATTGTTTCGCATAGATATCAGTAATTAGTCTTTTCTCTCTATCTATCTATTGAACTTGGAATGAAAATACAGAAAATAATTTCTAGTCTTAATCGATGCTCCCTTTTTTCCATTAACTCTTTTCCATTAGCTGATTTAGGCAAGTTGTAAAAATAAGATGAAAGAAGCGAGAAAAGCCTCCATTCATTACTATGTTTACATAAAAGATTTGATAACCCTGACATTTTCCTTCGTCCAATACTCCTCTTCTAAGATTCAATTACTCATTTCTCTATTCAATACAATCGTATTAGAAAATACGAAATTTTATTAACCTGTTAAATATTCAGTAATATTCAAATCTCTATTCAAAATTAAGTCTTTGCATTCTGTAAAATAATTAAACATATCAAATTATATATTAAATATGAGAAGAATATTTATTCTATACGATACAGATGGTATGTACTATAAATTATATATTTAAATATATTCTATTAGTAAAATTTATAGCATAAAGCATATGTTTTATATTGGTCGACTATACAGTATACTATTCGTGTACAGTATTTTACCCGTAGCATTTAATGTTGCAAGTTTCCAACTAAAGAAGAATTAAGAATAGAAAAGTAAATATTTACTATTGTTTTTTATTTAGGCCTTTTTTTGCTTCATTAAATACATTTTAACTATTTACAATTGAAATAAACAATAGAATAAGAAGCATTGTGGTATACTGTTTTCTTCTTCTATGATTTGAAAGAATGGCACTACTGTCTAGATTAGAAAAGGGAAACGTCAATCGGAATTTAGTTTTTTCCATGTGAACCAGAGATCAATTCGGAAATTGGAATAGTTTGGGTTGATTTATTTTAGGAAATTTAATATCTATTCAAGTGGGGTAGGGACATTTGAAGTAGGCCTTTATCAATAGGGGTTTTGGCAAATAATTCTATTGACTATGTTGGACTTGCCCAGCGTGTAAAAGTCTTAAATATCAAATGCATTTTTAGTTATCAGCTAAATGTACTGGATTACCTTACTTTTTCTTATTATTTATAATTTATAACAGTAAATAAGAAGCTTGAGAAATATAGAGCTTATGTGTGAAAATTTTGTAACAAACACGCTCTAAACGTTAACATTCAAGATAAAACAATAGATTGTACAGCACGTTCTGTGCCATATTTTCAAAACTTTACTATGTTAAAAAAAAAATGAATTATGAGGTTGTCGTTCAAGAGCGCGCGTACTATATTGAGAGAACGAGGAAAAATACCATATGGATATTGTATAAATGTACCTACAACATATTGACATTACATACGCCAACGAACAAAATCTGTACTCATATATCGTCTAATAAATAAATATATATATATATATATATATATATATAGATAGATATTTAGATACATATTTTATCTGAATTGATAATAAACCACAATTGTGAACGCAATTCATGACATGTCATTAAATGTTATTTTTCTTGATTTAGCATAAAGTTGGTATTAGAAAGAAGATTATATTATTGATTTTTATTAATGAATTCTTATTATTTCGTCTTAAAAAATTACGTTCAAGAGTATGAAAGACGTTTAAAAACCAAGCCGACTAGTCTTTTATCTAATTGTATAATATAAAACTCATTCTCTGTTAACCCCTTACGTTATGTTTGTTAGATAATATTGTTATTTTACGGCAGATTGTACTCTCTATTTCCAGCTGGTCTGGCATTCTGGCACTTAGATAAGATATAAGCAAAAGAACACAAAAACCCGCTGTTTTATATCTGGAAAGTTGTTTATATTTTATTTGTTTTTACAGGCAACGAGACTGCGGCAGCAGTTTGCGGCGGAATTAGTTTATTCTTCTTAGTAATACTCTTCATTTTACTGGTTTTATGGTATAGGTAAGTTTATTTGCATATTATAATCTTTAAAGCATACATTACGCACATACGTGTCTCTTTTAATATTAAACTGATTCATTCTATCGTCCATTACTTATATTTTAGCTAAGAATATTTACACTTTACGTTTTTATGTTACCAAAATCAACATTTTTATTAACTTTTTATAGATAAATCGAAAGCAAAACGTTAGAATTTCTTAGGTGTAAACGTGACTAGTAATGATTGTTTAATGTATACTTTTTTCCTTTAAGAATAAACAGGTATCGAAGTCTTTCTAACATAAAAAGAAATCAACTTATAAGAATATAGCTATACTATTGTTTTCTTATATTAAATAGGTCAAATAAACGTTAATTAATTCGATAATTAATCTTTTACCATATTATGAAATTTTTTTAAGTAGATTATAAACTTTAAAGCAAATACGCATCATACTTGGATAAAGTGTCATTCTGAGCACGTCTTATCGTTATCGTTAGAATTTCTATTTTTTTATTTACCTGCCAAAAAACTATGCCATTCAATATACATAGATATGCCATATAATTATAATAATATAGGATAAAATCTCTAATATTTTCTATCTTTTAATAAATAGGCAAGGAGCCAGTTGTGCTGAAGGTTGGAAACGTTTCTTAGAATGGAGAGATTATAAATCTGGCAAAAATACAAAAGATGCACCACCTCCCAGTTTTCCTGAAGTTGTTGAAGCTAATTTACAAACTGCGAAGCCAGAATACATGAATAATGCATTCGAATCTAATAGCCAATTAAATCAAAGACATGAAGATCTGCAACAACCTTATCAACAACAATCGAAACAACAAGGTAAACTATCATAGTTGAAATTACATAATACTAATGTTTGTTCGCTAATTAAAAGCTTCTTTCTTCTTCTTTGTTCAATTGTAATTAGTCAGGTTCTTGTTCAATTGTTCGATTTTTTACAGATTTCTTTTATCAAATTATCCTAGTTTGTTTTTACTGTTTAGTGTCAATAGTCAAATCAGTTAATGTAAATAACAAGTTAACTTTTCATCTAGATCTAAAATACCGTTCAAAACCTGTTTAAACAAATATATAACATAAGAATTAATTCAATTAATAAGTTAATAAATAGGGAATAATACGTTAATTAATTTCATTATATATTAATATATTTCAGATATTAGATTGCGCAATTTTATTTATTTAAATTTTTTTTATAAGGTGAATGCTCTTACACAATTTAAGACATTTTTAGCCATTCTCAGCTTTATCTCTATAGGCTTCGTTAGCGATTCAAGTTTTGCTTTTTCAGTAATTGCGTTTGTTTTTCTCTTTTTGATTATTTTATTTAAAATTATCTAGATCAAGTAGTCGTCCCACCTATTGCTAGACTCGATAGTCTTGGTCCAGCACAACTCAACAATTCGTATTCGGCCTATGAATCGAGAAGGGATAATACCATCTACACGATATCAGGTGCACAAGAATATTATCCGGATGAACCAATTCGATATGCTAATGCTCCAGGACCAGCTCCAGTTTCAGCTCAAGCTCCAGTTCCAGCTCCAGTTCCAGCTCCAGTTCCAGCTCCAGTTCCAGTTCCAGCTCCACGTCCAAACCTAGCTCCAGTAAATAGAAGTTTTACTCAAAATCAATATGAATACGACAATCCAGTCGTTGACGTGGCTGACGATGGAAGGACGGCTAGCTATAGATATTGTCAGCAAAATATGGAACGTTTACACCGCGACGGAGGTGATGATAGATCGCAGAGCTATCAGTACGCTCATCAAGAACTTGCTTTAGCCAGGTCTCACCGAGGGGTTGAAACTGAACTATAAAATTTTCTAATATAAAGAAGAAAAAGAAACGAAAAAACTCTTAGAGTTTGTTTATTGGATTGATATCTTTCTTTCATTGTCTGTCTACTTCTTATTTGCCCACAAAATTTTCTCTTTTTTAACTTCTTCACTTAATGGAAAGTAGTAGAGTTTTATATGTTTAAATATAACATTTTTATAATTATAAAAAAACTCAATTTTCAACTATCTTCTTCGTTAAAGAATAATAAGATTTGAAGTCTATTTCTGTTTTGTTTTTGTCTTTTTTTTTTCTTTATCTCTCTCTCTATTTCTTTGGTATATAATCGCATTTGTTTAGAAATACTTTTCACCATCCAACTAACATTGAAGATTATTTAAATTTATAATATTTTATAACAATATGGATAAAATACTTACTTTAATACTTTTTATAAAAATATTTTAATTAATTGTTTTTTTTTTGTATATAGAAAAAAGTTTATTCTGTAAAATAAATACAATTTATTGTTTTTTAGTTATTTACTATTATTTTAAATAAACAAGTATCTTTGTACATTTCTTCTATCTTTTAATGCGATGCAATTCCGGCAGATGGCGATAAAGTACATATATTTTGATAGAGTAATCACTATTTCCAAATTGATACTAATGAGAATAGTATTCGATTATTTGAAGAATTTACCTAATTTATTATAGACAACAACTTGAACAAATACTATTAATCATAATGAATGTATGAAATAGTACATTTAAAGTTCACATACTTTAAATTTGACTGAATTAGTAAACATTGAAAATGATTGAAAATCTTAATATATAATTAATCTGAACTATGACAATTACAAATGTTATCTTTGAAGTTGTATCTTTCTTTAAGAATGGAAGTCTTGAAGTTTAGATCAATTTGTGCTGAAATACATTGATATAATATACTGTTCGATATATAATCTTAAAATGAAACCAATCTGCAATTTGTACATTTTTAACTTATATCAAACAGTTGTAGCATTCTTGATCTGCTACCTAAAAGTTTGCTCATTAGAATATATTGAACAAATCCCAAAACTATCACCTTTACGTAAGTAATTTATGTTGAATTGATTGTTTGAGATCTCTGTGAAAGTTTTCTGTGAAAGCATCAATTAAAGTTTGCGGAAATTTTTTTAAACATGTTTCTCCATTATTCAGATTCGAAAGGCTCTAAAATATTTATAATAATGACTAAGAATCTAACTGCTACCTAATACTAAACTATATTTTGTCTATTTGTAACAATTATGCATACAACGTATCTTTCGTTCGTCTCAAATCATCTTTTCATTCAATAGTACAGGTTTATTTGCTATTATGTCGTTTTTTATTACATTTAATTGTATAGTAGGAATGAACCAAGCTGTCTCTATATTGAAAAATGGGAAAATTTTTCATTCATAATGTGGTAGTTAAAGAGCGTTTCGTAAAACGAAGGCATCAGGCCAATAGTTTATAAAACTAGCTCAATACATATAAAAATAAATTACATTTGTACTAGTAAAATTCGCCTGTTTTGCTATCTTAAGCTGGTTTTTTTGTTACATATTCAAAAGTACAATTATTATTGTCAATTACTTCTTTTTACATAAGTCTTCAAAAGTGGAGCAAGTTCGTCTATATGGCTATTAATAAAATAGTATTGTGGATTAATTTTGTTTTATTTTTATTAACGATTCCATTAATAACAACATTTAAATATTTTGCTGTTTCAATAATGACAAATATACCGTATGATAAAATATTAAATAATTCAACCAAGCCAACAACATATCCGGAAATTGATCCTTTTAAAGTTCTAGGAATCTCTCATGAAACGTTTGTATATCTAAACTGAAATATTATAAACTTAATACTTGAACATTTTCAGATATTTTTTAACAATTGTTGTTATATCCTATATTTTAAAATGTTTCTTTGTGGTTCTATGGTTATTAGCTATTTATAAAATGAACGAGAAGAAGAAATATAGATTATATTTTATCTTTCATCTAATATTTATCCTAAATATACTTTTAGAATGTTCAATGTTATCGAAAATAGGTTCCACTAATTTAATTGGTTCACCTAAAGTTATTCAGTTTGTATTTAACAGTAAAAAAGATACTGTAAAGATTTAATCGAAAAAATTTGAATATTCTTTCAGAGTTTCAGCTGGAATATTCCTTGGATTTTATATTTTAATTGATATATCACAGGCTCTCCGATGTAAATATTCTAATAATTTCTTATTCTTATTTTGTAGATATAATCTATTAAATGAATATTTTTTAGATGTTCTATCTAAAAATCTTTCTTCAGAATTGCCAAGAGGCAATCTAAGCGAAAATAGTCAAATGCAAACAATAAATAGGACTAATGGGGTAAAAGATATCGACTTTTTTAAAAAGTGTTAATTCATTTTTAATCATTTTCTGAACTTTTAATAGAGCTCCAACTGTCAAGGAATTTCTGTAGTGTCATCTAATTTTCTTAGTATTTATTCAGAGGAGCATAATCAAAATATTAGCTTGTATTAAATATTCTTAAATATTAGCAATTACCTAACAATACATTGTAGTAGATTACATCAGCCGATATCTTCGTCTACATCCAATGATATCATCCATTCACCTTCCATTTTAAATGCTTTGTCAATTTCATCCCGAAATACGATGGATACTCATACTACTTGTACCGATATTGAGTTAGTATACGAAACTAGTAGAATTTGTATATATTAAAATTTCTGTATGTCACGTTAATTTAGCGACGCTGTCGCTGATGAATATTTATTTGATGAGCCAATAGCTACATTTTACGATTCGGATCCTCCTTCATATACTGCTTGTATGTCAGAGCAGCCAAATGTAACAATACTGCAGAACGAATCATCGAACACCGAACCTAATCTTTCAAAGTAGTCAAGTAATGTCCAAACAACTATTTCTTTAAACACGATGGCTAACAGTTAATAATAAACTCAGTTTCGTCACGTAAATAGACCAATTTATTGTACATTTGTATAGTAAAAATTTAATACAGTAGTAAAATTTGAATTCTTTATTGAATCGAGTAGAGAAGGCTACGGCCGATTGCTTCATCAACAATGAAGGAATACATATATATATATATATATTAGTATATAAATTTGTATATATATATACGGTATAATGTCTAATACTAAATGATCTTTGCAACCAACTTCCACTTTTATGAGATTTTTCAAATCATCCAGTTGAATAGACTTCTTCACATTTCGCAAAATGGAACTTATTGTTAGATTTAGGAAAATATCTTCAGATTGTTTGATAATGATAAATTTTTGCATCTTCTCAACAACAATACCGATTTTAACTATATTACAATTTTTTCTATATGAAATTTGTAGTGTGGTACCATATATAGATTTAGGATACGATAGATCGATTATTACGAATAAATCACACGATATTTTACATGAATTGAACATTATTCCTCAAAGGTTAGTGATATTGATTTTTATTATTATTAATAAAATATGTAAATTCCGCTCATCATTAAATATTTTCAGCTTTTTCATTGCGTTCATAGCATTGACCTATATTATAAAAATTTTATTTATTATAATATGGATCCCAGCTTTGTATGATTTAAAGGAAAGACAAAAAGCCATCTGTCATACTTTATTATATTTTTTACTAATATTAAATTTTTTCCTTGAATTCTTTACGTATAATCATTCTAAGAAGTCTAAGTTAGCTTATACATTACCAAGTATTAGGTAAGATTTTTGGCATAATTCTTCCTTATTAGTATAATTATATTATTAATATTGCAGTTTTATGCCGTTATTATATATGCTAAGTTTTGTTTTAATTGGATTACTTTATACATGTTTTGGTAAGTTTTTTAAATAGACAATAAAAACTTATATTAAAGCCTATCTCTTTATTTTAGCATATCTTGGCAGTTGTATTAATAGGAAATGTTGTCCTACAACTATATAAGAAACAAATATCGTTAATCACTAAAATTTAGTTAGCAAAGTTATAAATTTTTTACTGGTATTGAAAATGAATAGAATCCGTTTTGAAACTGTCTATTTGTACCTATATTCCTTCATTATGCAATATATATACTGTATACCGTATAAATAGAGCATATATTCAATTTTACAATAAATAACAGTCGTAATAAATAATAACAATACTGTTTTGAAAGAGGAAGAAAGTCTTTTTCTACATGTTCAAGTTAATTATTTTTGGTAATTTAAACACCTAATATTTATATCTTTGGACAAAATTATTTAAAATTTTTATATATAAAATATAAATAGACACAAAGGCTCAATAATTCATAGTAAACTAATGATTTTAATATTACTAATCGATTATTTTATAAGTTTCCAACGTCATAAACAAAAAGAAATATCACAATATTATGGATTTTTCTCTATTGAAAACTATTAATCCAACGGTCAGACTTGCTTAACTATATTTGGAGATTAAAGAAGTAAACTAAAATTTGAGATTTTAATGTTAACAACTGGAAGAAAAGTTTGCTTTTCATAATCTGCAAAATATAATTTAAGTATATAACTATTCTACTGCATGGTTAGAATATTGAAGTGATCTACATTGTTCTATATACTATATTACCAATGTATAAGAGTCACGAAGAATTTATAGGCTAAAATCTTCGATTACAAGAGTACTTTCAAAGGAAAGTTTGAATAAAAATATAATATATTCTATGGTTAGAAAAGGTATTTATAAAAGCATTTGGTAATATTGAACATCTAGGTATATTCAATGACAAATGTCCTGAAAATAGAATTAAACTATATATCAATTTTATACTGTGTACACGCAGTACACGATACTAGTGTAAAAATAATTGTCAACTTGTATTTTACTGTCTCAACGTTTCTTTTTTGGATAATTGCGAAGGATTTTAAAGAACAGTAAGAAATTCAATTTCTCTAAATCTATATAGTTATTTACGACTTAGCTCCTCATACTGATATCTTTATTAGAGAACAATGAAAAAATCGGCAAGAATCTGTCTATATTTGAATTTTACAATCATTCTCATAATGAATATACTTTTATCTCTGTTTAATTATTTTATTTTTGAGAATTTCTCTCAATTTACAAAAATGGATAAAACATTACAATCTAATAGTAAATTGATAAAAGAAACTGATCCGTTCGAATATTTGGACATATCTTATAAAATGTATGTGTATATACTGTATATCTTTTAAACTAATATTTGTGAATTCTGCATCATTTCTCACTTATCTTTTCAGTCCTTTTATTGTCATTTTGGTAGTTACGTATGTGCTCAAGATACTAATACTATTTCTATGGATACCTGCAATATATATAATAGAAAAGAAGAAAGAAAAATGGTGGCATCATATTTTCTTCCATTTTTGGTTTATAATTGGTTTATTTTTTGAGATTGTGATGTTAGTGAGGAATAATCAAACAGTTAATTCAGGTCCTATTTTGGTTCTTCGGTAGGAATATAATCAATTCTATGTTTTATCTGTCATTTAATTACACATTATATATATATTTTGTAGAGCATTAGATGGAGCTTTGCTGTGTTTTTACTTTGTTTTTACAGCAACTATTTGTATATTTTGTAAGATTTTAAAATAGTTAATAAGATTCTTAAGGAATTAACTCTAATTATATTAATAATTTTCAGTATTCGTCTTGAAAAGTGCTAAAAGTGTTAGCCGATCATCAAGGCATCGTAACAGTCAAAATTTAAGGAATATCGAAGTTAGTGTGTTTTTATTAGCTAGCTATATGGTTTTATATACTTAATTGCTTTATTATCTTCCCTTTTCAAAAGAATCAAGTACGAATATCCGTTATAAATGACGCTGAGATTGCTGCTGATAATGTTCAAAGACTTTCAAATGGTGTACCTTTTCCTCCCCCATACGGTGAAAGTCCTCCACCCAGCTATAAATCAAGATTCTCAACCATTAATTCATCTTGGCAAACACGCGAACAGCCGAGTACATCTAGGGAAAATTAAGGACTGTTAGAAAGATATATCAACAACGATATGAACTTTGATTATCTACTAAATAACTTCAATTTACATTATGTTATTTTTTTACCTTTTCTATCTTTTAAATCATTTTTCAGAACTTTAATTCGAATTATGCCGAGAAATTGGCAATGGAAAAATAAATATCACTTTCTTTTGTATCATTATCAAAATTAATTGTTGTAGAAACCTTTGTAAGCAAATTAAATTCTTTCTCTTCCGACTTTAAACAATATAATTTATTTACTAAGACTTTTACGCTTGTCCATTTACCACTTTGACGAAAAAGTGTCTATCCAATAAGGAAGTAGAAAGTTATAGCTAGGTATGAGCCTATTCTGATTTGTCGCTCATAATAAATAAACAGATAGACTTATTTAACAAGTGAACAAGAAGTATGTTGTATAAAAATAAACGACTACATGCTATATTAAAAAAGATAATGAACTCTCTGTTCAACTGATTAATTGTTGATCATTTTTCTTTCTCTCTCTCTCTTTTAACATTTAATTGAATTCAAAAGATTAAGAATAAAGATTTTATTGTTGAATAAATTTCTAAATGAAAAAGTTCTAATCATATGATATTCAATTTTAGGATAGAAATGTTTGGATCAGTTCACGTATCTGCATTAGTTTTTCGAATAAAATTCGTTTTATTATCAGTAATTATAATTACATTTACTACGTTACCATTACCATTTTTGTATGATTTTGATGAAAACAACAAACTCCAAGGATATAACAATGATACATCTCTACAAAAGCAAGGATTTCAAAATTACGTAACAAATTTTCTTATTGGGTATAAAATTTGCATAATTAAAAAAGATTTTCAAAGGTAATATTCGAATATAAACTGTATATTAATAATATTTATTAATATAAAATATTTTAGGCAATTATCTCTTAAAGCTAACTTTCTGACAATCATCATTTGCATAATGCTAGATATCAATCTTTTATGTTTGTTATTAAAGGCAAAGAAGTTTCAATTGCTACAAACTATTAATTTTATACTTTTATTTATATTTCATTCGATAATATTCATTTTCTGGTTAGTTATATCTTCCAATTTATTTGAAACGTTTTGGAAACCATGTTTCCTTGATGGAAAACCAGAAAGGTTGAACTTTTTAAACTTTTTGAAAACTCTATAAATATCATATAAAATATCTTTTAGACGATATCTACTAGGTTGTCTGGTTGGTATAGCATCTCTTGTTATTAATATTACTATTTGTTCTAAATATTATGGTAATTAATTACTTAATTAATTATAAGAAAACTGAATGAAAAACATTTTTTTTAAATTAGGTAGAAGATACGAAAGTTATCATCTTCGTAGGAATCAAATAGTCTTAAGTAATGTAATACACTCCTAATTAGGTTACTATACTTATTAATATATAATATTTTTAATAACATATTAATTATTTTGGGTGAAAGTTTATAATTATGTTAACGGATAGTAGAGTTGTGCATAAATATATAATAAAGGGTTTTTCTTCATTTTTATTCGTTTTATTATTATTTGCTATTACAGACTGTTGAAAGAATTTAATCAATAAAATAAATTTCTTATACGATATGCAAAACTGTAGTCCACGTGTTTTATGTAGAAATAAACTGTAGAGGACTATGTACTCTGTGAGTTATGGACACTGTTTCAACAAGAACTCATTTCAATAGCTAATATTCTCTGACGTCATTACATTACAGCATTTCATTTAATTCACTTGACATCAGATCAGCACAAGTGAAATTTTATAAAGATTTCAATATTTTAGAAGAAAGATATTTTTATTAAACATGTCCAAATCTGATAGTCGAATTAAGAATGGCTTTGTCATCTGTTCCCTGTTAATTTGTGTAGTTTTGCTATCGCCATTTTTCTATGAAATAAAAATAACAGATTATAATAATGTGGAGGAATTTTTGCTACAAAGACAAACTGATACAGTTAATTCAACAATCAGTTCTTGTATGAATAATATTTTAAAATCAAATAAATTCTGTATTATGGGGAAAAAAATTCATGACAGGTAATATAGTTATATAAAATCTAAATATTGCGAAATTGAATTAATATACTTTCTTTTTTGTTTTTATTTACAGAACTATTTCAGTTTATATTAAATATGCGATTTTCTTTCTCATTCCAATTGATGTCGTATTTGTTATCTATTTGTCTAAAACAAGGCAAAAACCGTTTGGCAGAATATGTCTTTGCTATACCATGGTTTCAGCAGTATTGTTCATTGGTATTATACTGAGTCTTTTAGCTTGTAAATACTTTGGTGACTGGCAGCTTTGTTTATTCGGCAGATACAACTTAAGGTTTTACATATTTTTATTATACAGTATCTATATATATACATATATATATATAATTAACTTTTTTTATTATTGAACAGGGATTATGTAATCGCACTTTTAGCTGTAACTATAGCCCTATTGGTCACATCTTTACTTTATTTTAAAATTTATTGTAAGTAATTGTTTTCAATAACTTTATTAAATTATTTTCTAATTTTTACATTATTTTCTAAATAGATAAAAGAGATTCTAAAAAAATTACCAATATAATAGACACGGAGGAAGGAAAAACTAAAGACTTTTCATCAGTTGATGTTCTACTATTTGAAAATGTAAGAAATTAAAATTATTAAAAATAATTCAAATTTTTATTATTTGTATTTTTATTTAAGGATATTGAAAAAGAAAAATTTGGTCCACCTCCTCCTTACAGTCTTGTAAACAACGATGGAAATTAATAATGAAATCTCTTCTGATTAAAGCATTCTTTTTTTAAATTTAATAGCTGTATATATATATATACATCACTTTAAATTGTATTTTGTCATAGTGTGCTGTGAATCAAAAGAATGTCATAAAATTTTTAATAATGATTTTAAATATTTAGAAAATAGACAAATTCTTACTATTTTTTGAATGATATTAAATAAATATATATCTAATTGAACATATTTTTTCATTAGTCTTTCAATTTGATCTTTTAAAAATTACATAAACAACACGTTATATTTCTTTAACTAGTACACTTATTAGTAATGTAATTTTGTTATTTTTTATTTAACCTAGTTTAATCAATTCTAATAGTCCAGACAGTCATTTAATTGCTTGAATGTTTTTGATATATAATGGCATATGTGCGTTTTGTGACCTGTAAATGAATAGATATTTTATAAATTTATTTTAGTCGTTCAAGGCTATCGAATTGATTTGGTTGCTCATTTTTATGTAAAGTAATTAAACGAAAATTGCCTAGACTGTTTAGAGGCTCTCACCTCTAGACTCTTACAAATGTATTGATTAGTCCAATTAAATGAATGCCATCATATGGTGATACTGAATTTAACCTTCATATATATCAACGGCTTGCCTTTTTCGGAAAGGACATTGAAGATATTTCTTTTTGTCAACGCAGCGCTTTTTCTCTTCCTTCCATTTTCTATAATTGAAAACGTAAAAACATTTTTCAAGCCATTTTTCAAGCAAAACTTTAAAAACTATTTCAATTTTTATTGTTGAAAAGAAGTTAAAATGTTCAATTAAAGTTGATGTTTTTACATTCTGAACAATGATACGAAGCGAAAGTAAAATTAAATCTATTTGACCCTGACAACTGTTCGACCTTATATTATAACTTTGCATTCTGCTTTGCCACTTGACTAATTATTTATAATCCTTTAATTAAGTCATGATAGATAATTCTTGACAAGGGCAAGTCTATGTAGGAAATAAAAAGAAATTCCCTAATTGTTAAATTTTATCCTATGCTCTTTAAAATCTAATGGAATTCTATTTCAACACTGATTGTTGACTTGTCGATGAAAGGTAAGTGTATTCAGTATAGAATATCTCTCTCCCTCTTTCTCTCCTAGATCTTATATGTTGGCATATTGCAACCTTATGGTTCTTTTTCTTGCCATTTAGATTCACACTTATATCTAACCTTTTTGCAGTAACTTTCTATTACTAGGGAAGATTAAGATATTAAGATAACAAGTCATGATACTCGTACACTATGTTACAAGTAAATTTTTATCTCCACTTTTAAAAATTGCGGAAACTACTATTTAAAAATTGAAAAGTTTTCACTATTATCCCTTTATATTCATATACATATGAATACAATTCTATCAATTTTAGAATTGAATAATTTAAAGGTACATGTTATGCAAAACCATTTCCATATATAAATCTTTTGAAGATATCATGTGACTTGTCTCTTCCAATCTTAGCCATTATTTAAACTTATTAGTTTAAATTGATTTTTAAAAATATTCACAGTATTACAAGCTGTTTATCGTAAAATATATTACAGCTATAGTGTGATGTTTGTAGCCACTTTTGTCTTAGTACCACCTGTTAATCAATAGTTTTTTATTATTATATTTGGTTTATTTTAGTAACAAAACTAACAGTTGATTAGTTACTCAAAGTGTACCATTCTTTAGAAATGTATAATTTAGGTTATTTGGATGAAAAGTAACATGCCTGATTTTCTCATCTTTTTCTGCCTCATTAATTAATTTAGTTCATTTAGAGTTTTTTTTTTTTGTAGTTTCAGGCGTCTCCCACCAAAACCAAAAATATTACATAAACTCTTCAATACATTAGACTAATATAATACTTTTGTGGACATCATTCAATGTTGGAATAATATTTTTAAAAGAAGCTTCTTGGTAATCGGTAAAGCATCAAGGCGATACTATTGACTACTTGGATTAAGACTTTTAATAATTATGTAATGATTTTCAATATTTTAAACGTTGTATTTAATGAATAAAAGAAAATTTTCAACTCTTCTTTATTAGAAATATTAATATTCATATCTATCGACAGTATTTAAAAATATACGATTTTTTGAGAAATGGATATTTTTACTCTAATAGTATTTGTTATTCTTATATTTTTATCATTTCCTATTCTACTGTTGGGTCCAATATGGCATATTCAATATTCTAGAGAAGACTTTATTAAAGGAATCGAATATGAAGGAGTGTTGGAAAAAAGTTGTATCATAACTAAATATCAATTGTAAGCATGTATATTGTTAAGTATGTAAAATATAAATTATCTCTTTTATTCTTTTAAAAGGAGATATGCTGGAATAGCAGAAAGTTGGTCTATAGTAATTCTAATTCTATCCATATGTTCTATTTTCCCTGGTATATGCATATGTTCTTGCGCAAGAATAAGCAAATGCTCATTATCTGTTGCATTTCTTCTGGGATTTTTTGAATTTCTTAGCCATATTTATGCTCTTTGTATCATCCTTAGATACATAACAACAATGGAAACATCTCTTAATTTGTATAAATTCTGCAAATTAGACTGTGAAAGACCAACATTTAAGAAATACTTTATTATTATAGGAATTACAATGTTCTTTAATGTATGCTTTTTAATGAGTATACGTTAGTTTTTTTATATCACAATATATATGTGTTTGTTTATAATCTCTTTTTATTTAGTCTTATCTCCTAAATCGGATCACGAAAATCAAAGGCCTGCTACATCCGATAACTTACAGATAGGCCCCCAAAACCACTTGGAAATTCTTAATACAATATCACAAAATATAAGGTATTTTCGCTATAAAATTTTCTATTAAAATTAATAGATAATTCATTTTATTAGGTACATGAATTCCTCGCAATTATCGGATTCTAGATCTCCTCCTTCGTATTCGCTATCGAATGGAGATGGAAATCCTCCATTATTTGGACAACACGATGATTTACTACCCCCGTCTTACGAGTCAATTATGAATATTACGGGGGTAAACTCTCAAAATAATAACACTGTTGAGACATTTATTAGTGAAAAATGATCAAACTATTGTCATAAATGATTTTTTTAGTAAATAGAACACGTTGTTGTGGATCGTTGTTAGTATACTGTAAATAAATGTTCCTATTTATGTATAAGTTTTAATAGAACAGTCTGAATACTTTTAATTTATATTGCATCGCAAAAAAGACAAAGAAGAAATTGGAAAAAATTATCAGTAAATTTAACTTTTGACCTATAAATTTTTATAACTTTTATTATAGGAGTTTTCTTTTTTTCTTCCCCAGTTTCCTCTAGCCCCAACGTCGTTATCTTACTCTCTTTCTCTATTTCTCTTTTCTATTACTTCCGAAAATGCTAAGGTTAGTTAACGGAATAAATGTATTCCGTATATGTTGTTTAAAATTGAAAAGAACGTGATAAACATAATGTCACTAGGTTTCTACCTAACAGCTATAAATGAAAAAGAAACTAAAAATAATATCTTTTGTAATATCTCTAAAGAAAAACAATAGCTTTTTAGTGATAAATATAGTTTTAACATATTGTTGCAGACTTTTCTGAAGTTTCAATAGATCAAACAACCTATTCCCGTCTTAAATTTTTAATTAAGAAACTATGCTATCGATTCGTTTTACGTTTCTCCTAAAAATTTTACTACTATCATTCCAATTCGTATAAGAAAAAGTCAGAGATTGATATAAGCAATTTATTAAACTTAAAACATCAAACTTAAATAAAACATACAACGGGTTCTAACAAAATAACAAAAAAAGCACTTTATAACAAAATCACTTTTCATTTAAATTATCAGAATCATTTATAAGATCTTAATGCATGAAATTATTAAACGCATTTCTTAGTGCTAATTGATGAATTCTTTCATTTAAAAGAATTCTAATACACAAAACAAAATTTTGAAGATCATGCATAGATAGTCTTATGAACACAACCGCAGCCAACTTGTTGTTTGTATAAGGCAGGAACGTATTTTGAAAATTCTCCTTCGCAAGTGCCTCTCTCTTTGTATAAAACAACTATTTCTGCGTATATTGCTTCACATTCGAATTCAAGGTCAGTTTGACTCGTTCGTGTTAAACACCCATTATTTTCAGTTTGTGTACACCTACATAGACTTTCCTTAATAGATCTTGGATAGCGGTCTTCATTATAGCTGATAACTGAATATGTTGGACAAGTGGATGGTTTAGTTGTAATCTTCTTCTTATCGAGTTCAATTTGAAGATCAGTTAGGGATTTAGGGCACGTAACATTCTCGTTTTCATTTACTAAATAATCACCGAACGACTTACTAAAGTAGGAATTCATTGATGTTGGTTGAACGTCATATTGAACTCGATATTCGGCCAAAGTGTCTTGTAAATTAGGAGGATCCAGTTGAAGGCAAGCGTCTTTCCATAAAGGAGCACAAAGAACACTTGAAAATAGTACGCAGGTGACAAAAGTAGAAGTTTCAATTATGCTAAAAATCATTTTCGTAATATTCAATAGGATATCTTTCAAATAATTTTCAAAGATTGTTTAGTATTCTTTGTTAATTAATTTGCTGCGACTGATGTTGAAGACGCAAAGTCAATCCTTAAATATTCTAAATTATGTCTAATTTAACCATAAGGTCTTCGAATATGTCTTGGAAACTTACATATCAGAACGCGAAAAATTCCATTGTAATACCAAATGACTAAGTACTGAATAACTGCGTAAACTCTAAGAAGTGCTTAGGATATAATATGTTTTATACAAAGTTCCCTCAGAAATTTGAAAGATAAGATAAAGCGATAGATAACAGTGTCTTTAATATTTTGTAAAGTATATAATTGACATGAATTTTTAATTCGACTTACCTATATATTTAACTATCTCGTAAATATTGGTGCTTTCCGTTCAAATAATTCAAAACATTTGTTCTATTTCATAAAATTGCTACTGCTATTTTTTAACTCTGATATCCAATAGGATATTCAATTTAGCTCTTTCTCATATATTGATAGTACTAATAATATAAGGCGAAATTAATTATCATGTAGTGCTCTATCTATTTACTAAAATGACTGCAACCGCTGCCCGTGTATTATATATATTCTTACACGTGTACAGCATTTACTTTATGCAAAAGTCAATCAATACCAATTACATAATAGCAGTAATTATTGTAAAATTTAATTTGGAAAAGAAAATAACAAGCATCAAGAAGGAAGAGAAGATTTTTAAGTTTCATTGGCTACTAAGTTTTCAAGTGTAAATATTTTCTCAAGTGCTTTAATTTTTTTTAAGATAAAAGAATATCTATTCCACCAATAGATCATTCTAGATATTAAAATAAATATTGAAAACGGTTATTAAATAGAAAAGATATTGTTTGATATTTAGCCAGAAATATTAAAATTAAATTATGTAGTTGAACTTTGTGAGTGAAACCGTTAATTACTAAATGACATTCTAATATATATATATATACACACTGTATACTGTATATCTAAAGTTCCATATGTTCTACATCAACTTCAGTACTTATATCCATTGGTGAAATGGATCGATCATCTTCAAAATGACTAGAACTTTCAACTTTGCTAATTAAACATTCATTTATATTTGCTTAATTATAATTTGAAAAGCAGGAAGAAGAAGAGAATAATTATTCTATCTATTAGTAATAGTTATTGAAAAATTTCCACTACCTTTTCTACAGTGAATCAGTTTATGATTGGTTATATATGATTGACGATTCCTAAAAATATCTCCGCATATCCTACACTTTAGATGTCTATTATTGATCTTTGAATACCAGTTATTCATCAAGCTACTTTTTTATAGTTTTATCATATTTTAGTCGCTTAAATTTTTCAAATTGATACTTTCTTCATTTTTCAATTTAAATTTATTTATTTAATAATATGATTACGTAACATAAATTTCTGTATACTTAAGAAGAACAGCTTGTGCTGAAGAGAAACGTTTTATATCAAAACATAGTATATTAAAAAAAAATAAAGAAAAGACCAAGAAGCCAAATAGTCCAATCTAATAGTCAATGTAAGATTGATCAACTAGATATATATGATCTAATTGAATTAATCTCGTATTCAGCCAATGAAGAGGTTTTAACAAGGTAATAAGCAGCAAAATTACTTATCTAAAAAAAGTTATCTAATATTGTTAGTCGTTATTGAAAATTACAAAAAATTACTTTTAAACTTTCATTACTGTCATCCCATGATATTTCTTCGTTGGAGGTATTTAAAGTTCGAATTTGATAGATATCAGAGCTGGTATCACTGACGAGATCATTTTCAGACAGTTCATGACAGCGTATACCCAGAATTTTTATTAAACCTTTTTTATGCTTAGCTACAAACAAAACAAAGATTAAAATTAGAAAATAAAAAAAAACATAACAGTTTTAATTTATCAATTATCAAACAAACCTATTTGAAATAAACTCCCACCAATAACCAATAGATGAAAGAAAAGTCCTACCAAACATAAACAAAAGTATGTAAAACCATCAACATTGTATTTTTCGCATATTTTAAAAATGTCAGCTTGTTCCTTCTTATATTTCAATAAAATAAAATGTAAAATAGCTGCATAAATATAATTCATTATTCCAAGAACAGTAATTATATTCGTCCATAGTTCAGGAAGAAAACGATACGATGTATTCTTTATTAATTGAGCTATTAAGAAAAAGCTAAAAAAGTTGACTAGAACCAAAACGTATAGTGTCATCATGTCAAACCTTAAAGAATTTTTGAAAAAACTATATATGAGTTATCGTTTTTAAATTATTCTCTTACTTACCAACTATAAACGGTTACGTCCATGCAAACTTTATCTTTTATATTCAAAGCATTATTCCTTGTAATATACAAAGCCTTTGTGTTATTTTCTGTATATGTGATGTATCTGACTCTATTAACAATGCTTATTTGAGACATAATTATATGATATATTGGCCCATAGGATAAGTTAAACAATAATACAATTATAACCAATGATGTTGAAAAAGATCTGTGTATTTTTTCAAAAGCGCTTTGCTTAGCCATATTAAAGAATATTAGGAAACAAAAGTATATTATTTCCTTGTTCAAACGTAGTTGAGTAAAATATACACAAATGTAAACCAGAATTATTCTGTCAATAAAAACCAGTACATATTTCAAACCCGATTAAATCGAGTAACTGCCATAGTATACGCCATTTAAATCAATTAAACCAACCTATATATTATTGATAATTTGTACTAGAATTTAAAATTTATAAAATGTATTAGGAAATTGATATTTATCAAATACTACAAGATTGATATATGCAGCTCGTTGCTATGTATTAACTCGATATTCTTGCAAAAGCGCTCTGCCGCCTCTATTGGAGGAAAGCATCGTTCTATGCAAAAGGAAACAAAGAATTTAAACTAAGAATAAAAGAATGAAGATAGATGTTTTAATTGTATAAAACATTGTTTTTATAGTAATTTATTGAATATAAAATATATTAAATATTAATTGCTAGAATTGATATTTAACGTTCAATGCTTTCTCTCTATTGTCCCCTAATTGTGAAAGTTAAATAATACAAGAACAAAGTTATTAAGTCCTTCGATTTTCAAATATTATTCTCTCTAAATGAACGTTATCGCCCATCAACGACATTTATGTTAATTACGCCAATAAGGGACACTTGTAAAATATGAGATTAATTGTTAATTGATTCCAAGCATGTACAACACAACTAAAGATTAGATAGCTTAATATAACAAATATCTTGTCACGATAAAACTTTTTTTATCAACTGTTTAACAATCTTTAATCAAATAATACAGTGTAGTTTCCTTCAATTTAAAAATATTCTAGATTGTGACTAATATAACTGTCTAATATGAATTATAGAAAAAGCTTTAATAGTCAAAATTTCATCATTTTACATCTAAAAATTTTCGTTATCATGATCGTCGTAGGAACAATCAGTTCTAAAATGTTTTTTCGTACTTTTAAGAAATTTCCCTTAAAGTTCTTTATAAAAATCAACGTATTTCAATGAATTATTGAGTCTTGTATTAACAATTACTCTTGAGAAGTATGTACTCTCAGAGAAAAACTAGAAATAACTATTTCTTAAAGATTTCGTTTACTTATTCTTAAATCTTATATTTATCGTATATAACGACAACTCAAATACAAAGGAAAATGGAGTTTAATTAACTTCAATTAGCTTCTCTTCATAAAAATAATATATTTGTTTTATGAGATCAAAAAATAGATTCAATTCAATAATTTTTGCATTATTATGAAACATACTATACATAAATTAAATTATACAGTATTTTCCCTCAACACATCATGTAGTTATATATTAATAATATAATAATAATACTATGCTTGTCAACATAAAATTGCCAGTATTCTTTGTATTCTGTTGTTAAAAGCTTATGTTTGCTCTCAAATACATTTTATAGGAACATGTACACCCCATTGACTGCCTATACAAGGAGGGAACGTATTTTGAAAATTCTCCTTCGCAAGTGCCTCTCTCTTTGTATAAAACAACTATTTCTGCGTATACTGCTTCACATTCGTATCTACGGTCAGTTTGACTTGTTCGTGTTAAACACCCATTATTTTCAGTTTGTGTACACCTACATAGACTTTCCTTAATAGATCTTGGATAGCGGTCTTCATTATAGCTGATAACTGAATATGTTGGACAAGTGGATGGTTTAGTTGTAATCTTCTTCTTATTGAGTTCAATTTGAAGATCAGTTAGGGATTTAGGGCACGTAACATTCTCGTTTTCACTTACTAAATAATCACCGAACGACTTACTAAAGTAGGAATTCATTGATGTTGGTTGAACGTCATATTGAGCTCGATATTCGGCCAAAGTGTCTTGTAAATTAGGAGGATCCAGTTGAAGGCAAGCGTCTTTCCATAAAGGAGCACAAAGAACACTTGAAAATAGTAAGCAGGTGACAAAAGTAGAAGTTTCAATTATGCCAAAAGTCATTTTTGTAGTATTCGTAAGCTAAGTTAAATACTCTCTTTGTAATTAAACTTTAATAAATTATTAAAGCTATTAATACTAAACCAGCAATCGAATTCAACGAATGAGCTTTCGAGTTTGTGATTATATGTATTTTTGGTATTATTTTTTAATACACTCCAACGATATATCCATCTTATTTTTGTATGAAAATTTATAAAATTACGCAAAAACAATCCTAAAATACTGATATCTATAATAACTTTGATAATTCCAATGAATATGTTGTTGATAAGATTATTAGAACGTATTTTCGTTTATACGAAATTTCCTTAGCATAGTTATCTCTAAGTTGGAAATACAAGAAAAACTTTCTTACTTGTATCGTTTTACTTAAACAAGTAGAAATTCTTTATTTAAAAAAACTAATTTCCATACTTTAATTGTATAGTATGTTGCAATAAACAAATATTGAATATAACTGTCAGACTAATTAATCGGTATACTTAATTCTTCTTCCCTGATAACTTTTCTTTTAGTTGTTATAGAAATAATAAGATTATACAGGAATTTCTTCTTCTTTTTTAATAATTTCCGAATTAGTTTCATTTGCTTTGAATATATTTATCCAATAGAAATCTAATTGTGATTTTTTATAAAGATATTCTTGACTTTTAGTTTCTTTCGCTTAAAAGAAGAGAAAAACTTAATAAAATAAACAATACTTTATTTTTAGTTACATTACCTGCACAATTAAAAAATATTATTTGTCCAAAGATATGACAAGTCAATCCTATTATATATATTAATATATATTGAAAAGCTCTGATCCCTTCAAAGGTAGTCAAATGACAAATTGCAAGATTATTAGCTGGTGTTTGCGAAATATATCGAATATGGTCAAAAATTGTAAAGCAGTAGTTAATTAGTCCATAGATAATAAATATTTTCTTTTGCATCCGGGTAATCGAAAGATGATATCCATAGCCAAAGGTTATAAACATATTTGATAGATTCGTAAACATTAGACTGCTTAAGACCAAAATATATATTAAAATTATTCCAAACCTATTCATATATATATAAAAGATTTACAAAAAAGAAAGAAATCAGTTAGTTAGAATACAAATAGATAAAAATGTCGTTCACTTACCATTCGTTAACTTCTATCTCAAAGCAGATATTTCTTAATAATTTCAATCCTACTTCTCTATTATTTTCTAACAGTATTTTATGATCACTAATTAACTCAGGAAAATGTCTATACTGCGTATTTAAATGATATGTTATTAGATAATAAATAATACCAATATTAAAAACAAGCTGCATGCTAATAATATGAATTATATGAAATAAAATAGTTTTACAGTTGTGTAATACATTACAATAGAACATTTTATTAATTAATCAGAAAAAAAATTAACAGCAAGACAGAAATAATCAAACAAAATGAAAAGAATTTGAATTTATTGTGGACAAGAAAGAAGTTAATCCGATGTATATCCTTGTCCGGTCTTCAGTGAAGGCCTTTTTCTATTTTGGCAAAAATAAACACAAGTACTGTATTTCAATGGTGTCAATAATATTTATGCTAATACCACGATACAGGGTTTCCATTAAAATATTTCTGGAAAATAGTATTGTTTTTTATTATTAGAAATAAGAGAAAATTATTTAAATATTAACACTTATGTTAATAATAGTAATTCAAGTCTTTTAAATGACTAAAATACGAAAAAAAAGGAATCTTAAATCAATAACAACAAGATTAAATATCTTAGGTCAAAGGTATATTTTATTTGGAAAAGTTTCACACTTGCTATGAATATAAATTTATTATTTTATTACCTCAATTTTAAGATTAACATATAATAAATTAATGACAAGTCCTTACAGTTTGGTCAATTTTTTCATTGTTAAAAGTAATTGCATTTATTGCGGATGCGTATTCTTTCAAAATTCATAATTTGCCAAAATCAATACTTACAGTAGAATAGAATTGACAGGTTGAGTTTCAATCAGTTGAAAATTGCTCATGAAGATCCTGATCTTTATAAACTAAACTTATCAGAGCTCTTGGTAAATGAAGCTCAAAAGGCGGTAGAAACTATAACATTGAAGAATAAGATGATAACAATTGTACTCAACATACTCAGTATATCTCTCATTTGCAAATGTTCAAATGAAAGATAGTTAGTTTACACACAATTTAATATACCATGTTTTTCGGAAATCTTAGTGTATTTTCCAATAATTCTGAAGTTAACAATAAATTTGAATTAAGCAAATAAGGGAAAGCGAGAAAAACCTATGTTGTTAAGCGGATTTAAAAAATATACCAAGGAGTATTTAATGATTTTATAGACAGATGAAAAAAATTTTATACAGATTAAGAGCTATCTCTTACTACAAAGCAACAAGAGATATGCTTGCCACTGCCAATGGTATTTAATGGTTTTTTGGTATATATATAGAGAAAAAGATAGTTTCAATGTATTTACCTTCGCGTTCAGTTGTTACAGAAATCAGATTCTATAGAAAATGGCACATTGAAAAGAACATATATGGATTTTTTTTTATTAAAACTGCTCAAGAACTTTTTATAATTTGTAGATATTTTGCAATGCTGAACGTAGGACCATTTCAAGTAAAAAAAAACAAAGAAGTAGAAATCACTAATTCAAAGCTTCAACTGAATCTGAAAATTGGCTCTCCGAGTCTTCTCCATAGTCGTCCTTATGGCGACCGTTCAAGCATATTGAATAGAAGGCTGGAAAAACAAATATACCACAGAAACCCACGCCTGCTAATAGCTTGAACAGATCTTCAGCATCTTTGGTTTCATATCTAAAAGAAATACAAAAAAAAATAGATGGCAAGACGAAAATATAAAATTCACTGATTTTAGAAAAGATCCTCCAACCTCGTCACTATGTAATCGGGACAAAATTTCAATTTTCCAACAGTTTTATTTAACAAAGACAGACGGACAGTACCATAAATACCAGATGATAAGAGATTTACTATTGCACTGCCCATGAAAATACCAATTGCTTTTGCTTTACAACTAAATGTATAATAGGGTAGCAAAGATAAGACTATTATTAAAAGTCCAACAATTGATGATGCTATAAAGGGTACAAAGCCAACTAGCCAAACGTCAAAAGGCCTATTATCATAAACAAAATGGCTATTATTTTAACATATATAAGAAGTGTAATATATCTTACGGCCTGTGATAAAGTGTAATCAAACAGACTTCATTTTCAGAATCTTTTTTCTGTTCGATAATTCTTAAATTCTGAGTCATAGACAAATCCCTATTTATTTCATAATTTCCTAACGAATGATTATAAAGTCTCTTAAATTCAAGAATTTGATGAAAATCCACTTTTGAGATAAGAATTTGTAGGATCGCCACACAAGCAAAATTGATAGAAGCTAAAATACAAACATAAACAATGAGTCCAATAGTCTGATATCTATCCTTATTATTTTCAGTAACTTTCTCTTCTGTTGATACCATATTCACATTAAGAGAAATTTAAAAAAAACACTAATTTGATGCTTTAAACAATATTAGATTGCATGTGACTTCTTTAAAGTGACTGATCAATAGTTTTCTAGGACATTAATAATAACCTTTCAATATACAATATATACTAAATCCCTTATCCTAACAAAGAAGTGATTGGCATAAACATTGTTCAAAATTATGCAAAATATGGCATACTATCCTTAATTTATGGACTTAAGGTTGATGAAATAATAGTAAATTAATTGCTACAAGTCTTCATCAAATTTAAAAACATTCAAATAACTTTAAGTGAAAATACTGCAAAAGGAAAAAATAGGAGGATAATATAATAATTATTTAGCTTTAATTGTTAATTAGAATAATTAACTAATCCAATTCTAATAGCCAAATAATATCTTAAACTGCCATTGCTTTAGAATATTTAAAGAACAGGTTGTTTATTGGAATCACATCACTTGATTTTTCAATACCTATGACCATTTGTCGAGTAGACAATGTCGAAATTCCACAATAGAAACGTATGAAAAAGGCCTATATAAATTCCTTTTAACGGGTGAACAACGATTCATACTAGAATACTTATAGACTCAATATGATATAATTTTTTGTGAGAAGTTACTGCGTTTCTGGAACCAATTATTGCGGATTATTCTGTTCAATCCTCATTTTGCCGTTGCTCTTATTTTAAAGTATCATAATATTTTATATTAAGATGGTGTATCTATTCTAATTTTGAAATTTTCAGGTGTTTAGGAATGACGCAGGATAAATGTTATCTAGCTAAAAATGCAATTTACAAAACAACGATTTTTGTTAGTGTTCTCCTAGGGCCACTTTGCCACTTTATATATTATCTAGAAAATTTCGAAGGTGCAGTTAAACTAACTGAATATCAAGGAAAACGCTGTATAATGGTTTACGAAAATAGTTTGTAAGTAACCTTTATTGCGAATGAAATAGTTGTATAATGAAATCCTTTTCTTTTAGAAATTATCTTTCATTTGTTAAATACTATCCGGCAACTGTAGTATTTGGGTCTGTTCTTGTACAAATTTGCTTATTGGCATCTATGACCCCTAACGTTTTTGTTATAAGCACAGAAATTATAAGTTTTCTTTATTCTATGATAGTAATGCATAAATACTTCAATAATTTAACATATTCTCAATATACTCAATGTCCTAACTCAGATTTTTCAATTATAATGAATTTAACAAATGGCATTTCATATTTTATTAGGTGAATACAGTAATCTCATTTTAATATTTTCATTACAATTGATATATTATGAAGATTATACCAAATTCCTGTAAATCTCATTGAATGACCTTGTTCAGTAGTTTCTCTGTATGTAAAAACTATTGTAGCGAAGAAGGGAGAGCAAACCTTAGCTAGTCTACGAAAAGAATTCAGAAATGAATTTCAAAAGATACGAATATCTATTCAAAAGAATACTTTCTATCGTCAATAAAATCAGAGCGAAATTTTCTTCTGCTCTATAGTTAAGTATAATATTTCAATATAGCTTTAGAAGTCCAGTTTCAAGAGGATTTACTACTTTATTTTACAATTTCAACTATTTATTGAAATAAAAGATTTAAATCAATGTATTACTTGAACCAAAGTCTTAATTAATATAATAATTAATTAAATAAAATAATATACTAATACTTTTTCTATATATTTAAATATCGATTAATTGTTATTGAAAACTTAACAAAAACACCTAGTTTTTAAAAACAATGTTCCATTTTTTTTATACAATAGTTACAACAACTAAAACTCTGATTATTTTCAAATAATTCCAATATGTTACACAAACAAAATCAATATTTTTTCCTAGTAATCCTGTAGGAAAATTGTTACATTAGAACTTTTAAACCAGTACTTTCTCTCAAATGGAACAGAGATGTAAATTTTCTTTAAAAATAGTAGAACTTTTCAAGTTTTCATTATCATCATTTTCTTTTTTATAGATATATTTTTTTAAGGTAATATTATTCTAAATATATTAATATTTTATTATGAATTTAACGTTTTTTTTTGACATTGTCCCTAAGATTTGTTGAACAGGATATTACGTTTAATATGAAGAAAATATGGCGAATTTTTACTTCTATCATCTTTATCTTATTTACCTTCTCTTGTTTATTTGTGGGAGCTTCTTGGAATATTTTCTATTATGAAACTGATTTCTATCGCTCTATAAGATATACTGGTAACTTAACAAAAAACTGTACAGTGCACAAGTTTGAAATGTAAGTAAAATATTTTTCAGTAGTTGAGATACTGGAATAGTATCATGCAGTCATCTTTGTTCCATAGACAACATATTGAGATAGTGAAATCCTATGACTTTTTACTTGTTATTTTTAATGGATTATCTTTTATTACTTGTTTATATTTTTGCAACGGTTCGAAATTGAGTAAAGGCATTTTTGGAGCACTCATAGTAATTGAACTGTTAATTATTTATAGTATCGTTTACGCTTTTTGCATAATTTCTCTATGTGAGAGAACGATGAGAACTACCTTGAAAAAATATTCAATGTGTCAACAACATGACTTTGAAGCGACATCTTTTACAACTGATTATACACTCTTGGCAATTGGAATACTAGGTCATGTTGCCTTTCTAATCTTAAGTTAGATTTTTCAAATAAACTTTAAACAACAGATTAGTCTTTTTTTTAATACTTTTGTCCCATTTATAGTTCTGAAACTAAAAGAGCACTTTACTTACGATTCTACCAATAACGCTAATCGATGTAAACTGCATAATAATGAAATGTATGTGCGAAATAGTACAGAAAGTAATGTTGCAACCGCTTCCTATGATAACAGGCAAGTTATAATGAGTAATAGAATATTTCTGTTAAATACTAATCCATTAGAACTTTCAGAGCATTAGAAATTAACGAAAGGCTGCAACCTTCTGACCAAAGTGAACCTTCAACAGTTACTTTAACAAATTGTTCAAGTTGTTCAACAACTGAATCATCATTCAATAAAGATCACACTGAATCTCTTGGAGAAGGAGATAGCTCTCAAGAATTATCAAGTTCAGTCACAACTTTAAATATTTCAGAGGAAAGTGAAGATAAGTCTATAAAAACAAAATTATAATGTGTATTTCACGTAAATTAGATAGTAAGGTTATTATAATTAAGAAGTAGCCTGATAAGAGTTATCAGCAAATAAATCTTTTCAATTGTCTAAATTGTACAATAAATAGTATATTAATAAAATCAAAATATTATTACTATATAATCACGTAATCGTTTGTATCGGACACTTTGATTGAAATTTTACTCATTTTCTTTTTAAAAATATCAACTTTTACATGTATAATTACAGTTATAGATAGCTTAACTGCTCATTCAAAATAATAGATATTTTTAAATGTGGACACCTTAACGGATTGGAATAATTTGCGATACTTTTATATGTCTATTTTATTTATTTCAATACTCTTAATTTTATTTTCCTTTCATTTCGGTATATTTCTAGTCTATAAACTATTTTAAATTATATAATAAACCAGTTTTACAATGAATGAAAACTCTAAACAATTATTTTTACCGATTCTGCTTGTAACAATCTTTACCCTTCCAAATTTAACTTTGGGACCCGTTTGCCATGTTTTATACTCTCAGGAAAATTTTGAAAGAACCTCTGAAATAGTTCAAGAAGAATATAGAAATTGTACGAATATACAATATAAGAACCTGTTTGTTAATTTATTATATCTCTTATATAATTCATAATTAGTAGTTATTTACAGACGATTTGCTTCAGTAATCGAGGGCTATCCAATTTTTATATCAGTGTTTACTTCCTTCGTCCTTTTGCCTTGTATCTTGTACAGCTGTTGTTCAAATTTTAATATATTCTTTATTGTATTGGTAATACTCAACAACTTTTATGTGATATGTATAAGTATCCTTTACGAAAAGAGAGCTTCTTTTGATCATTCTCTAAACTGTGATGAAAGTGTCGAAGCGCCAAAATTTCTAGTCTCATACGTTTTACTATCAATTGCTTCACTGCCCGAATTTATTTACTTGGCTATGCTTTGTAAGTTTTCTTTCGTATTCCTTTAAAATTATCTCATTTCAATCTTATTTAGTTATCTGCTTAAATTTAATTGGCGATAGGAGTATCCCTGATCAAGTTAATAAAGATTTTGTGACTACGCCTAAACAAAATAATTCAGTAAGTATACATCAAGTGTAATTGTCTATTTAAACTTAATGATTAATCACTTACTCAGCCTCGTATTACAGAAGCAATAGCGTTTCAAACATTAGCTACTGAAAATTTGCCATCCGGCTCTATAAATAAAGGGTAAGATTATTTTTAATTTATCAAGTTTCCATATTATTCTCTTAATTTTTTTAGATATCTTTTTAATGAGACGTCATCTCCTGAACAATTTAATACTATGCATCAATCACCGAATATATCAAAATCAAATTTAAACTCATCACCGTCATCTCATGCCAACATCGATAATCCAACCTCAAATGAGACGTTTTTAAATAGTTTTCATACTATGTTTTCAAGTGTATTTTCACTTTCCTACTGGCTATCGCAACCGGAAGTAAATAAAGATGAAAATTCTTCAAACAGAAGCGAATTTTAAAAATATATAACTTTTAAAGAATATTTTAAAGAGGAAAAAGAAATAGTTTATTTCTATATATACATCCTATTTTAATTGTAGAATTTTGATAAAATGCCACTTTTTATTCCTTTTATATATAAATTTATATGTATATATATACTAATATATATCAATTATATTACAGAAAGTTCAATATAGCAAAGCTAAAGAGTTGTATTCAAAATTAGACAAAAAAAAAACAAATATGGGAAAGTATTTACGGACACTGTACATTATAAGAAATTACTTTGAAGGTTGTTTTTAATATGTAAACTATCTTTAATAGAATATCTATGAAGTAAGCTAAATATTTGAAGCTGACAAGTTATTTCCTTAAAAGAGAATTGATTGAATTAATAAAAAATTAACAAATAAAAGACTCTTTCATGTTTAACGGGATAAAATAAAGGAAATAGATAGATTGATAGAATGATTGTTAAAACAAGATTATTGATTATGTGTTCCTGTGGAATAATTTTAGGAATAGTAACTAGCGTAACTATTGGTCCATTTTATCATCTTCTTTCGTGGAGAGAGAATTTTACGGATGTGCTCGAATACAAGGCTATCATAGAAAATAGATCATTAATATCTATCAGCATTAATAAAACTCAGGCTATGAATTCAAATATGAAAATATGCATAGTGACTTCTTTTATAAAACCGTAAGATATATTGTTACTATTGAACAGTTTATTCAAAATATTTGTGAATTCTAGGCACTATCAAGAACTAATGATATCTTACACTGCAATCATGGTGTTATTTGGTACCCTAGCACTTCCTTTTGGAATTAATTATATAGAAATTCAAAGTTCAAAGTTGAGAATTGTAGTAACTGGTTTAATGATAGTTAACTATGTCTATGTGATATGTTTAAATATCTACTATCTCTTTATATTTAATCCAACTGTTGATAATTTTAAAATATGCGGAGAACACGGTTATTATCATCATTATAAATACTACCAATATGGAATAAGAATAATTTATGGGTCAGTCGTTGCTATACCACTACTCATTTGGAGGTCAATACTTTTATGGATGTATAGTAAAGAATGCGCTGGTAAAAATTTATTTCCTTGCTTGTTTCTTATAAAATATTTTCCATTTGTTTTTTTAAATTTAGAAAATATTGACGAAATCTCAAATGATATTCAAAATCACTCCAATTTAGTAAGTTGAATGATATCATTTTCCTTATTTTACATAACCGTATTATTCTTTTTCCTTTATAACAAGGAATTTACAGAAATGGATTTTATTTCAAAGAAATAAATCAGTAAGTAACAATCTTTAATTGGCTAAGTAAAGATAGAGAAAATTTAAAGAATTGAACAAAAGTACCATTTTTATATTATAAATATTTTTTTCTTTTATTAATTGTCATTGATATTTAAAAAGCTTGTAACCTATTTTTATCTTTTATACGATATATATATACATATATATATATATATATATATAGATATATAGATATATATATAGATATATAGATATATATTTACCGATTAGGGGACTTTTTATCATTTTCAACGTTTTTCAACAAAAAACATTTTAATTGTTCCTTTTTTTCTATTTTAGCAAATTAATATTTTTTCAAATAAAAACTTCTATAAATAATCAATAAAAATAATTGTTTGTAATGTTTAACTAGTATTTTAAGTTGTTTTAATTAAAATATCAAAGAGGCAAAAAGATTAATTAATTACATTTGAAATTGTAACGCTTTAGAGAAAGTTGAAAAACACCATGTAGCTTTAATATTGTTATAGATGATCTTTTATATATATATATAGCATTGTAAAACATATATACTGTATATATATAACACAACCTTTCCAACCTAATTTAGACTGAGACTAAAAAAAATGTCATATTGAAAACATTTATTCACTCAGGCCTAATTATCAGTTTTTGCTTATGATTGAGTAGTGCTAACTGAAGAAAATGGTATAAATAGTGAAAATAATTAATAAAAGATACATTCGTTCGTCAACAAGTCTTCGTTGAAGTATATTTAACAGAAAAACTTGTAGACGCGAATGTGTTGATCAAGAAATTTATTTGGTTATACCAGTAAATTTGTGATAAACATTACTAAGAAATATGGTTGCTAAAGAAGGAATTTTGCTGTTGTGTGCGAATATCACATTCTTAGGCATATTGGCAAGCGTTACTATTGGCCCTATTTACCACATTATCATTTGGAGGGAAAATTTTGGTGAGATAATTTCATATAAAGCCATACCTGAAGATGTATCACTAAAACCCTACGAAATCAATAAAACTGAGGTCCCAACTATAAATACGAAAGTTTGTATTGTAACATCATTCATAGTACCGTAAGTGTTAAACTTTATTATTATTTATACATTATTTAAATAAATGGAAAATATGATCACTTTTAGAAAATATCAATGCTATATGATAGCTACGACGGTCGTTGCTGTCTTACTTGGGGGTTTTGGATTACCATTTGGTCTAAAGTATTTAGATTATGGAAGTTTAAATTTTAAAATTGGAATTGCTGGTTTAATGAATATTAACTATGCGTATATAATATGCTTGAACATGTTTTACTTAGTCATATATGATCCATCAGTTAATAGCTTGAAAGTATGCGGAGACTACAATAATCCACATAATAGTAAATATTATAAATATGGAATACGAATGATCTATGGATTAGTAGTAGCAGTCCCACTTTTTGTTTGGCGTTCAGCATTAATATTGATATACTTTATGGAAAAAAAGAGTAAAGCTTTATTTTAATTAATATAAGTAAATTTGATTATAATATACTGTAAATATATTATTGCAGAAGCAGCAGCAAAAATTTCAAGTGATATCCGAAACGAAGAAGAGATTGTAAGTCAATTTATATTAAATATTTCAAATCAATCTATTTCAAGCAAACTTTCGTAAACTATATGCTATATCTAATAGAGTATCTATAGTATATCTAAATAACATATCTATATTTTTACCAGGAAAGAGATCCTTCAGAAATAAACAACATATCAAGAAAAAGGGATACTGCTACTTATTTATATAGGACTACCAACGTTAACCCAACAAGGTAAACAATTTATTGTTCAAATATTCAATTTCTAATTAATATTCTTCAATTTTTTGTTTTTGTACTTGAAGAAACATAAACAAGGATAATGATATGACTCCTCCTCCTTCCTATAGTTCAATTGTACATAAGAAATAAACATTATTAGCCATTTAAAGTAACTTTATCATTAGACAAAATATCAGAAAATACGGATTACCTGTTCAATCTTATCTTCTTTCGTATTTACAGAGTCTAAAAGGAAAGACTATATGGCAATTAAGAAAAACAAAAGCTTCATAAATATTTGCTGTATATCAACATAGATCGTTATATACAATGTTATTTACGTATATATTATATCTTTTTTTCTTATATTTAACTCTTCCATAAATGTTTAAGAAGACCTGAAACATTTAAAATCGTCCTTGAATCTTGACTATTATTTGAACTATGTTATCTTCAAATTCAATTCATTAAGAACATGACTAATCTTCCCCTATGTAAAGTCCATTATCGACGTTTGTAGTTTGTCGATCCAACATATATATATATACTTTCCTTCAATACAATCTAAATTTACTTTCTACTTGTTTTGTAAGATATAGCTATAGAGAATCATTTGCGTTTTACAGTCAGAGATTAACCAAACTACTCTACTCTACTGACACGATTTTTGAAGTATTAATTTTTCAATAAATTCGGTAATATTATTAGTTGATTTCAACAGAACAGAAGAATAGTTTTAAACGAAATTTAAAAACGTAACGAATTGAAAACTATTTCCCTTTCCGGTTTCGATATTTTTCTTATTTATGTGTTATAATTGCTTAATTTCTAAAGTTGATTATCCTCTTCCGTATCTCTTGCCGATTAATAAGATAAAATTTACCTGAGAGAGTAATAGCAATAATATTCTAAAAATAAACTTGAATTATCAAAATTTGTAGTCTGCTTGTTTGAGTGCACTTCTTTTAATCTCCATTTAGCAGGTAAATTGCGTTTGGAATCAACAATTACAGTTAACAGCATGAGTTTGAAAAAAGTACACAACTTTAAACCTTTTTTTGGTCAACATTGCGAGACAACAGCTGTTGGATGTTTGCTGAAACATCTAGGTATTGATCTCTCCGAACCGATGTTGTTCGGTATTGGTGAAGGGCTAAATTATATGGGTTGGAGAATGAAATCTATGGATACACCATTTTTTGGTGGACGGCCTAAACCGGATGGATTATTACAAAAAATTTGCGAAAATTTAAACCTAAAGGTTGAATTAAAAGAAACTGCTTCAATTAAAAAGGCTTGGACAAATGTTAAAGAATCAAGACATTCCAGTTGGTCTAAAATTAGATTGTTACCATTTGGATTATATGGATTATATGCCTGAAAAGATTCACTTTGGAGCCCATTATGCAACAATATTTGGATATGACGAAACGGACGCATATATGATTGATACAGCGGAACAAAAGGAATTAAAAACCAAATTAAAGAATTTAGAACTAGCAAGAAGTGAAAAAGCTCCAATGTCATCTAAAAATAAGAGTTTTATTATAGAGAAAGGATCAGAACCCTATGATTTAAAGGCTGTTATTAAAAATGCCATTTATAATAATGCAAAAAGCTATTTAAACCCTCCAATATCGAACATGGGCTACAAAGGAATTCTTAAGAGTAGCACAGAAATTAAAAAGTGGTTTAAAGAAAGCAAAGATGTCAAAAAGGATTTTGGAACTTTAGCAATGCTTATGGAGAGAGCTGGAACGGGTGGTGCTGTATTCCGCAATATGTATCGCGATTTCTTACTCGAGTCTTACGAATTGCTTGGTACAGAGGAATATCATGATGCCTACATTGATTTTAAAGAAATCAGTAAACTTTGGACACAAGTTGCCCAACTTTTCGAGGAAGTTGCTGAAACTGAAGATGTTAAATATATTGATGATGCATCAAAAATTCTGATAACACTATCAGAGATGGAGAAAAACGCAATGGAAACACTATTTAGTGTAAAACCTTAACATGTCATTCTATTACGTTTTTAACACTGTTTCCATTCTTTTACCAGAAACAAAGAATATTTTTGTGTTCCTGTTTTACTAATACAGATATATCTAAATTTAGTTTCACATAGATTAAAGACACAAAAGATTTTCAAAATCTGTTTGATGTTGGACGATTCGGGAAGAATGTTGATATTATAAGATTAATTTATTTCTTTTCTTCTCTCTTTTCATATTTAGCATAATAAGCATTTGTGAAACACACATAGAAACAAAAATATTATTTCCAGTTTAGTCCATGATAGACAATATCCTCTAAAAGAAGATAAATCATTTGAATAATTAAAAAGTAAAATGTCTGTTTAATTGAGAATAAAAGCAATGATAACAATCTCTATATTAGTGGATATTGTGTAGGCGTTTAAGAGGGAAGAACGCATGAAAGGAAGAGAAATATCATCACTTAATTATATCATTATTATATATAGCAAAAGAATATTGTAGATATACATTTAAATATAATTAGAAAATACTGGAAAATGAGAATAATGTGTTACAGAGTATATTTTATATCTTTAGTTTATACAGTAATACTGTATAGTTGACAAGTAAGTTTTCGTTAATATAAATAGAACCAATAAGTAATTATTCTCTGCAAGATGACACTTTCCGGATAATTTAACTGATGTGTATTTTCACTTTTAACCATATTCTAATTGTCTAAAAATTTTTATATTCATATCTGTTTTAAGTCCTTTCTTCAATCTTCATAATACTCATCTATAATCATAATTAAGCAATTTTTTTTTTAAATTAATGAGATATTCTATTAATTGTGTTATTAATTGCGTTTTACTTTACTTTCTATCTTTATATATGTATTTTATTACTGAAAAGTATTTATATATCAAACATGAAGAGATATAATTCGTTACTATAATAAACGAATATTTAATGAACGGTCATTAACCTTTTTGTCAATCTCGTGAAGTTATTTAAAAGGAGAAACATTCATTCAATACAATTTATACATTAAGAAGCTGATAAATCAAATTAACATTTATCTTTAATTGAAAAAAGTCTTTGTTTCTTGGATAAAATAGGCTTAAAAGGAGATAAAAGCTTCTGTGATGATGGACAACCGGGTGAAAGATAAGCGGAAATACTTTTTGTTTTCAATCTATTTGCTCAAAGGTATAATGAGTAAGTACAGCTTCTTCATAGTTTGGAGGCCTTAGCTTGTAGCTTGGAGGAGCTATTATTTTTTTCTTATTAATATTTAAACCTGGAAACTGCAAATATAATGAAAAGTGTGATAAATGTTTTAGCTTTCATATCTTTACCGAAATTAGAAATTTGGGACTTGTAACTTTTGGAGATTCAGGATCAGGAGATGAAGCTGGTACCACAACAGTAGTGTTAAATACGTCATCATCACCGAAATAATCATCGAATGAGTATTGTTCTTGATTTAATTGGCGTAAAAGATAAATAGAAGCGCAAGGAATCATTAAAGAAAACCCAGCTCCCATCATAAATAGTGCATATAAGGCAATTTCGTAATATCTGAATTATTTGTAAAATGTTGTTTGAAATACAAAATCATAAGATATTATAATTAAATGGTCATTTACCCAATCTGATGACGAAAAGATTCAATAATAACTTTTGATTGTATATCTTCTCTACTCCTTAGAGCTTTAAAGAAAAATGTATACATTGAAATTGTTGCCATTGGTAAGCAAACAATAAGCAAAATTAGTAGGCAGTACAATTGTTTTCTCGTCTTATAATGCATGTCCTGAGGATTATCTATTGAGCATCTTTTGTAAATATAGAAGAAACTTGTCGGTAGACAAAAGAATGCAGAAAAGCCAAATAAAGTTAAAAATAGAACAAAAGGTCCGTATTCACTGAAAAATAATGGAGTATAAGTACTATACTAAATTCTAAATGAAACTATATCAAATTCAAAATTACAATTACCCAGCAATAAACCACTTTACATCTGCTTGAATCTTTTGTTTAACAGTTGAAACGTTAGATTGTTCAATTTTTACATTTTCATGTCTTTTATGAGAACTTAGATAATTTTTCAGCAATGAAAAATTATTTGTTGAAATTTCCATATTCGAATCAACATTGGCCTTGATAACATCCTCAGCGGCCGTTCGACTTTCCTTTGGCATAATTTCGTAGGCTTTGTAAATATTATCTTTCAACATCAGTATATAGACTGACGGGAAAACGATAAATACAATGATAAAGATACCAATTGCCGAAAACCAGTTATTAATAAGCTTTCCCATAATGATTAAATAATTCAAGTTTTTAAATCAAATGGAATATACTAAAACATAACAAAAAAATAGGTTAGTGTTAAAATGAACAAAAAAGAAGAAACATGACAGTAATGAAATTACACAATTGTTACCTTAATCATTACAAAGTGAGATGTGACGAAGCTTGTAAGCAGTTTATAAACCCACGCGAAAATTAAATTATGCAGTCAACTATTGATTTTTTTCCATAAAAGGAAAACAATATATTATTTATTTCTTTTATTATTTTTTAGAAACTATACAAATTTTATATGAGAAGATGCTATTATCTTTTATCGGTTCATGATTTAACAATGAATGATATAGGAGTAATAGTGTACTAATTTTTTTAATTCTTTGCTACAGTTCAAGGTATATTTTTCTCAGTCATTTTTGCAGTTTGCGTTTCGAAGAACTCTATTTGTATTTTTTGTAATTTAGTACTATCTTTCATCAACTGTAATTATTTTATTGACTTTATTAATAGTTCTCAAAGTATATTCATCTTTCGTAGTATTTATATTTATTTCTTAAAGTTTTCTGTCTACATTTATATTGAAAATAGAACTATTAAAATAACAATTAATACGAAGATTTAAAAAAAATACAAGAAACGCTTGAAGTCGAATAAGACGTTAATAGATTGATTGTGTAAAATATAACCAGAATATAGACAAGCCAATTCTAACGCTTTCTTATTGTATTACTATTTTAGTTGATAGCTAATTTAATTAGGATCACGTGACAAATCATTTTTTATCAGAAAAATTATTCGTTGTATACACATTAAACTATTATATTAAAAACTTTGTTTAATTAGTAAAGTATGAAATTAAATATTTTTCATTGTCAATGAGAGATATAATATATTTTTAGTGACTCTTCTCAATCCTCTCTTGAGAACAATACTTTCAATATAAAATACAATGAATTTAGAAGAAATTAATTGCGGATTAATTATAGTTCCGCCATCCCCGCTGTCTTTTTCCATCTTTTTTAAATATCTTTAGTAATACGTTTTGGTCAGCTAGACGGCTTTGGTCAGCTTGTCTTACTGTGCTATAATCAACTGTTCATCTAAAAAAAAAGAGCTTAATATTAATTTATATTATTATTTCCTTTTGCATTCCTATCAGTATAGGGAGAACGAACTTTTATTATATATTCGTAAAAATTCGCGACGATATCTATTTTAATTTTAATATTCTACGATTAAGAAGAGTTAAAAGTAATCAGGAAGTAGGATGTAATGGTAGTGTTGTCAAGTGTTTTTACAGCTAGAAGTATTGAGTTGTTTTGGAGACATACAAAATTATCTTTAGTGTTCTATTTTTTCACCACTTGATGACGTTTCAATAAATTTGCACTAAATGCATTCGAGACTAGCAGATAATAAATTTCTTAATTAATTTAATTCCCCTTTGCCACTAAAATAAGATAAGCTACATGCACTTGAACTGGATATAGTATACATAAAGATGCTAATATATATTCTTACTATATATATAGTATATATAAAATATATACGTACTCTTATATATTTTATATTGTCCTTCTTTAGTTTAATAAGTATCTAGAAACAATCTCTAAATATAGAAATGATTAATTATTTTGTATAAAAGTATCTAAAGAAATTACAGTTTCAGCTCCTTATTCTGGAACAAACAACTGGACTAATAATGTATATTTATCACATTTATTATGAATTATCTGTATTGGTCTATTTTGTTCACAGGAAATAATTAATCGCATCCTGTAACCTTTCCACGTAACTTGACTAACTTTTAATCAGTAAGAAATACATTGAATTTAAATACCAAAGTATAAATTGATTATTCATTGAATAGCAATCTTTTGTACTATTAAAAAGTTTCAAGTTGAAGTCATATTCTTTCAAAATATCCGAGTCTCTGGTGTTATTGTCTTTGTTGATATTGCTAGTAGTTTTAGATATTTATCTCCACTAGAAGCATAATCTAAAGAATGATTGGCTTTCAGAAAAAATCTTTTTAAAATTAAAGAAATTGTTGATAAATCGAGATAGGAAACAAAATAGACTAAGGCAAACGACGACCAGCCCAAACAAATGGAACTTGGGATGATTACGCTGTGTTCATTTAAAAAATTAGATATATTTAATATCATCTTAATAGAATACTTACATATTTTTAATTCTATGTAAATTGCCAATGGACAATTCATAAAAAAGGATACAGAATATACAGAACATAATACTCATAATTGCCAAGAATATACCTAAACGAACCATGAATAATGGTAATTCCAGATCTATCTTCCTCTTTAGATAATAAATAACTACAGGAGTAAGAATAAATGCTAGTAAAATGAATGTGGCTCCAATAATAATTTGACTGTTATAAAACGAAAAAAGCTATAATGGTTGTTGTGATTCAAAAAAAGATTATTACAAGATTTCAAAGTTTGAGTTGAATTTATTTCCATCAACCAAGCAATTTGAATTAGTATTTCTGCAGTAATTTTTCATAGTCTTTTGAATAGTGGGCATTAGAAGTGAGAACCCGACAAAAGTCATTGAGAGGAAGATATTTCCAGAGTAGAGAATGGTGAACGTCTTGTTGACTGTGATTGATTGTTTTTTCATTTTCTGCTCTGATAAAAATAATTTATATCCTTGTAAGTTATAGAGTGTTGCTATTTCTAAATCGTTTTACAAGGATGATTGTTACAGCTGAACTATTTATCAAGAAAAGGTAACTAAAGAAGTATTTTTATAGATAGTATTAATTTAATTTGTAAATATTCATTAAGACTATATAGTAGTTGCACATCTAGCGCAAAATGTATGAAACAGTACTAATTTCATCCTATTAAATATAAAATTAAGTGTAACAGACTGTAGTTAATTTATAACATTTTAATAAGAAACGAATGTAGGATAAAAATCAATTTCGACTCTTTTCTTTAATATTCAATATTATTTGATCTTAGATGCCTATACAAATAGAAGAATATACGTAAATATTTATTATCTTACCTTACTTCTCTCTCTCTCTCTCTGTTTCCTGAGAACTTCTATTGAAAATTGACATGTATAAAAAAATTACACGCCGTAAAACGAAAGCACATTGCAAAACACAACCATCTTAAAATAGACATAACCACGAAGCAATGAAATTCATAATAGAATTTCTACAAATATAATGAATAATTTATAAAAAATTTGTAGAGATATCTTCAATAGACTCTTCCATAATTTGATTTATTGTGTATACAGTATATATATTGTATATTGCTCAGAAAATACAATATATATTATGAATCATGAAAATAGTGGACTTTACACCAGAAAATCTTAACAATTATTTCCAAAGCTGCGAAGGATGAAAATATTCAGCTTTTAAAGATTTGTGAATATATTTATATTATTCTTTATATATTTGCATAAGAAAATTTCCCAGCGAACAGATTATATAACGTTAAGTAAAAACTTTCAATATATACATCACCACAAAATCTAGCCTATAGCCAATTTAATGTAAATTCCTTTTGTATATGTTACTATTATCCCATTATGTTTATGTTTGAAAATGTAGTTGATATTTTAAATATATAAATTATTGTAACTCTTGATGCAATTTGAATGTATTTCAAGATCTTTAAATGTTTTTAACATACCATCTTCGCAAAGAAAGTGATCGGCTTTTGAAGGTTTTGTCCAATCATCCAGATGGAACTCTGTACTAGGTGCTTTTTTTAAAAAAGCTGCATTGTGTGGTGAATTAATCTAAAATGTAACGAATATATACTATACAATATCGAAAAGGCTACTAACTTGACTGATCATCTAATATCGGAAGGTGATAAATATTTGAGAATAATTCTCTATTACAGATAAAAAGTGTTCTATTTTTACATTTTGACAATGTTTTAGTATATTTCATATACTGTATGACGAAGTAATGTATATTTTCATTTGTAATATTTTATACTATAACAAAGATTTTTTTATACAGTCTAAGTCTTTTGTGAAAACTTTAGGTACTTTGTGAAATTTCCCTGTTTATCCATAAATCATCGTAATTGCTCATTTCATGCTTTGGCATACGGTTTTTTTTATGTACGCCAATAAGTTTTCGGTTATATTGAGCTCAGGACTGTTGGCTGGTCAGTCTTTGTATTGGACTTCGTTCCATCCTGTATCGGTGTATTATGTCTTTCAAATAAAACGGAAAGGTTTCCTTTTAATATCTTTGGTATTTAATGATATCGATGTATCCATTACACAGTTTAATTTCTTTGATTCTATCTGACTTTAAGCAGCCCCATTTAGATACTGCTCCATTTTTATTCGTAAAACCTTTCAAAGAATTTTTTCATCCTTAACTTTTGAAATGTTGGGAGTTGATATTTTTGATATACTGTATATACCACTGTTCCGTTGTTTGATATGTTTTTTCTATATACTTTGAACAGATTATCTGAATATTTTCAAGCCTAGTAATTTTACGTTTTATTCAATATCTTTCTTATGTCCAACATTCCGATAGAAATGCCTATTATTGGCATTTCGAATATAATAAACTATTAAAGACATAGAGGAGATATTTAACTGCGGGATAAAATAATAAAATTTTCCCACATTATCATTGGATACAACTGTTAAATGATCAGCCAATTCAGTAGCCATTTTGCAAAAACATCAATAATTTTCTGCTCTACATTATAATAATTAAAATTTAACAATTTTTAACTGAAGAGGAAATTTTGAAAAAGGGTATTTAACTTCCAAATCAGCTATGATAATAGTATTCATTAAAAGTAACTCACATTATTCGGTTCACCTACAGCAAACTGGACCCAATTAAAATCAAATTCAACAGGACCAAATTTTGTATTCCAGTACCAACGTTTCTTAGCTGTATCATAGGCGCCGTTTAATAAGCAGGAGTCCGTTATGACTAAATTAACAGAATATTCATTTTATCTTGTTCAAAAATTAAACCAAAATATACCTCCAGAATTTAACCATTCATTAACAGCCTCGTAACTCTCTTTAAGATATAAACTTGCTAATGAATATCCGTCAGTTTCACATATCTGTTTAGCTTGATCACCAGAAGCCAAATTTGTGTAGATCTTATAACAACCCTTTCCTTTAAGTTGAAAACCAGCTTGGCAACTATTTTGGGAGCAGGCTGTTGATTAAAAAATTAAAAAATTCTCGTCAGAATACTCCGAAAAGTATAACTACCAGAAGAAAGGATAAGTGAAAAAATTAGGATAATATTCCACAGCATTTGAACATTTAAAAAGCTTTCTTGATATTGCATGAAAATTACTGAAAGTCAAATGAATTCCAAGCGCTGTATGCAGCCAATACCATAAACTGATAAAACAATAGAACATCGATTGAGATTCATCAATTATAAATCTACTTAAACATTATTTAGAAGTGTCTCATGAAAGGATTTACTGCACTTATACAACTCATAGATATAAAATTTATACTTTATGACTTCAGATTTATTAATAAAAAGTTTAATCTATCTACATGTTTTATAAATTGTAAAAAAGACGTCTATTGAACACTAAAAATTTTCATATTGGATATTCAGTCAATCCCGATCCATTTGTTATTCCTAAGATTATCTCTTCTCGACTGATAGCTGATGTGTCGTCATCGTTGAAAATCGTATCCGAATATGAAGGTGGTTGTGATGAATAACTTGGCGCTCTTGATCTATAACTAGGTGGACTTGCTGCTTGATTTCTAACTTCGATATCACATCCTTCCAAAAATCCTATTTGATCCTGAATAGTCTGTTTTAGGATGATAATATTTATATTTCACTTATATTTATACTATTTTAAAATGTACACATACAGAAACACGATAATGACCAAGAGAATGAGATCTCTCTCTAACATATATTTCAGGCGTCTCTTCCTCCTCCGCCTCCTCTTGAATATTAAATTCGTCATTACGATCACCGTCAGGCTCCTCATCGCTAGAAGAATCAGTCTTCAACGAAAAATTATAGGATATTACTATTATGAAATATAAAAAAACTACTCCCCCAAAAAAGACAATATATATGTTAACCTCCAACCTTAATTCTATGATTGTGCAAAGTTTTATTATCCAAGCACAAAACCCAACAGAAACACGGTAAAAATAACGTAATAGTGTTTAATTCAAGCATCATCATTATACCAAAGGCTAATATTGTGTTGTTAATAGAAAAATTCCTGAAAATAGAGTTATAGCTACTTGATGTTGTAAAAATGAATACAAATAATACATACGATTCAGTAGTATCGTTACGTTGTATAGTATTATCCATAATTTCAAAGTTTACTTGATAATATTTGATGAATTGAGAAAAGAACGGCATTAGAACAATAGATAATGTATAACAATATACAAAGAAGAATATTCTCTTTAATCGACTACCAAAGAAATATATCAAATAAGGATAGCTCATCATAATATAAAGTTCAAAAATTAATATTGCAGAACTAGATCTCCTGTAAGAATATGTTGAAAATATCAAACTATATATATATATAGTATACATTGAAAAAGAACAGTAAATCATTTAGATTAAAGTAAAAATTGATAATTTACCCTTTATTTAATCCAAAATAGTTAATTTTATTTGCTTCAATCCAGACGAAAGTTGTTAAAAAGCCAATTGAAAATATCTGAGTTATTAACAATATTAAAAACAATAAAAACTCGTATTTATTTCTAAATTTGTCCATTTTTTTAATCCTTATAAGCTAAACTTGTTGATATGTTTTAATTGAATATCGGAAAATAATTGATTGACCACTTGTTAACATTGAATTATAAAATATAAGTTATTTGGTTTGTTTCTTGATACAATTATATGTATATATCTATATGTTGGGTGGCTTTATTGATTTGAGTTATGCGCAACAGATGTTTATCTAAATTTCATTTATTCAATATTTTTCATGAACGTAAATTAATGAATGTATGTATGTATACATACATACAGACACTTATACATAAATGTATGTACAATGTACAGTGTATACTAGCTCTATAATATTAGAAAGTCACTTTAGAGAATTTTGTTGGAAAGGTAACAACAGAAAAACAATCTTCTACTTCATAATTTTTATATAATACTTATTATTCATCCTTCTCATCCCATCTCTTCTTTGCATTTTTCTCTAATAAATAAGAAAGACTCTTGGTCAGCTTTTTTTCAATTAAGCAGATATTTTCTTGATTTAACTATTTGGAAGATTTTGGGACTTTAAACCAACATTAATCATAGTTTCGTTTTCGGTTCTTAACATTACAAATTCGGATGGATTTTTAAAGTTTTGAGAAAAATACTTCATTTCTATTGCCTGTTTAACATTTAGGTTTATAGAAATTACTATATAAATATTACTAATATATTGTTTATTTTATTAAAACTAACAGGATATTCTTGACTTGATTTTCTATTACGAAATTTAATTGATTTTACCCAATTAACAGTGTTTACTTTAATAAATCGCATCGAAATAAATAATCTATACTCCTCTAAATAGTTACAACCTGAAGTAAAAGTTCATTTATTTCAATTTAGCTCATTAGATTATATTTTTCCTTACCATTACAAAAGATATCTGCTATCGAACAACAGACAACGGAAAGTACCAAAATGCATAACAAAATTCCCGATCCCAGTCCAAAAATGAAGTTATAAACTATTATTACAATTGACACCGAACTTTTCAAGATATATTAAACATGTAATGGAAATATATACAGTATATAATATATTATATTTAGAAAATTATAATTATGTTCAAACTTACGAGAACTTTTCAATGACCGTTACATTAATACTTGTAAAATTCATATCTCCAGAGTCATATTTTAATATTTCCAAAATATAAATGATATTACTAATACACGGTAAGTTTAATATGATAAAAACTATCCAAAAACCAGTCATATCATAGTCTCGGGCACCAGTTTTTAGAACACAAAAAAGACTTAGGATGGTGAATACTCCTAAGGAGATTACGAATGGACCATACAATCTAATCGAATAAAATTAAACATGAAGGAAGTACTATAAACAAATATTATCGTCTAAAATTTACCCCGCAACATTTGAAGTTATCAAAAATCTGAAATTGAAGTCATTCTCTGCTGTAATATTTTTCAAAGAAGACACTGAAATATGTTTACTATTTGTTACATTTCCGGTTGTATTGTGTAATTGAATAATCTCAACATCGAAGTTGCTCCCCAACCAAATAATGATTGATGATATTGGTGTAGATAGTAGAAAAAGACCGAAAAATATTGAAACTATTCCAAATATTAATACGGAAGACCATTTCATATTTCTAAAATGCTATATAAACAAGAAGTAGAATAAAATTCCAACTTATTCTCAACTATTCCCAAGAGTTAAATTAAATGATTTTAGTTTCTCTCTATAAAATATATGTAAATAATTTCAAAATAAATCTTCTGTTCGTTAAGACCTTTACATAGATTGCTCTGAGAACTTCCTGTGTGATTAATGTCCTTCTTGGTGTTTCAATTGTAAAGAGATGATAGGCTGATTAGAAAAATATAATGCAATATAGTTTTGGCCCATTCCCTGGCCTTGTCCAATATAAGCCTCCTATCCTTAGCTACTAAATAAATGTTTGTTAGGTATAGATACAGTTCGGCTCTCCTAAATGATCGATACCATAAAATATTAGATTTAATATCCCGGAAGTTCAACCTACGTTAATAGCAGTTGAAAAAATTATACAAAGAATGTTAACATAATGAATTATATCGTTTGTACAGCAATAATTGTAAATTTTTCAGGCAGTTTTAGGATAAAATCCTTGTCTAAATGTCATTCATACAAATACAACATATAATATATCTTTGTCACTTATAAATCAGATCCAAATATACAAAAATAGTTTCATTTATCAATGTATTATGAAATTTGCACATTAATAATAGACGAATCATCATTTAACTAGTTACATTGTTAATAGTAAATTATAGTAATTAATAACGAAACTAATTATAATGTACGGCAGAGAAACAAGAAATAAAATCATAATATTATACTTCTCTACTATAATATTACACTAACAACCATTAAAAACGATTATTTTAAATATAAATATATACTGTTTATATAAAAGTATATATACTGTATAGTATAAAGATTTAATAATCGATATTATGAATTTATTTTCGTGGTAAGAAAGTTTTCTATTACCTTTTATAATTGGCTCTTTTCAAAGTTTAATAACTATGTTGTTACATTCTTATCCTATATTTATTAAGCAGATATTATTTATATATAAATTTATATACAGTATATACCATACTAATAAGCCAAAAGGAGTATTCTTATAATAAAATCTTTATTTATTACAAACTACATAAGAAAAAGATTTTATAATTCTCAACTAAAGATGGATAAGTTATGATCATTTTAATTTCTATTAAAAGTATCTCACTAATAGACAGACAGAAAAGTAAATTCAAATTTGAAAGTAGACTACCTTTTTCATAAAATTTTGGAAGAAACTGACTCTATGACTATTCTTTAAAATACACATGCTGAAAGATCATATTGATATTTAAGGTTTATATTTTAGTTAAATAGATTTAGAGCTAGTCATTTAACAGAATGATAAATTGTTGGACAGATTATGAAAAATCACTATATTTCATCTTTGTTTTTTTATCTTGAAGGCGGTAAACTCTTCTTAGATATGTCTAACAACTGCATTGTAGCTTGGAGGTATTGATGAATATTCTGGAGGTTGTTCAGAGAGATCAACAGTTGAAGAATACTAGTAAAGAAGAATCAAGGACGTACAAGTATATAAATGAAATTTTTTATTTAATTCACTGTACTCACAATAGGTGGCATTGCCATTCCACAATTCCCTCTCGCTTGCTCATTTGGTATTTTTGAAACTGTCTTTTAAAAGAAAATATAGAATTTCTTGTCTAAAAATTAAGATTCTTTTATATTACATACAGTAAATGGTAATCTTGTTACTTGTAAGTTAGTATATGATTCAGATGAAGGCGACGATTGATTATCAATTCTCCTGCGTCGATTTGTCAATTTGCACCATGAGAACAATTGATACGTGTATTTTCTAAGAATAAAATAAAAAAATCCAAAAGAATAGCATGAAAGAGAGAAGGCAATACAAATTCCATAAAGAGAAACTCCTCTGTTAATATATGGAGGGGAATAAATTGATGCGAGCAAAGAATAAATTATTTATAACAATGTATTAAAAATTATATACTTACTGACTATACATAGCCATTCCAATCACAAAAAAGTAGATGAATAAAACACTGAATACACAGAACGGTATGATAAATTTCAATATTCCCTTTCTTCCTTCAGTTTCCCTATCCATTATATATATATATACATATATGTATATGTATAAAATATATCAGTTATAGAGGAAACTAGCCTGCAACAAAGCAAAAACAGGATTATTCAATTTTGCTATTTGCTTTGTCAATTTTAATTTTGGAGGAATTAATGATGTATAATCCTTTTTGTATGATTTTCTAATCCAGACTAATACTTTATCTAAAATATTTTAATTTAAATACAAATAGATTGTTGAACTAAGGTTACACATGCGTTGGTTTTTAACAAAAATTAGTTAATTCTTTGACCTTAATTTTATTTAAAATGTATTGAATTTCAATAACAAAAAACACAATGAACATGTCCAAACAAATTGAATAGTTAATTTTATAATTAGAAGAGAGAATTTTAAATACTTTTCAACATTTGCTCCTTGTTTTTCCCTATACTTATCAATATATCATTAAGTTGAAATAATAAAATTTCTTGTATTCTATGAAATATAAATAGTTATCTATTTTACATATTTATATACATGTATTGGTTCACTATATTCTAATACAGTTTGTTCAAGTTTGCAACTGTGTTTGTCATGGTTGCTAAAATAATCAATGAGTCATTGAATATATCATTCTATCATTTTTCCAAGATGTCTGCCACAGTCAAATGTATATTACTTGTTTCATCAATCATAATAGCTGTCATAGCAATCCCAATTGCTAACTTTATAGCATTCAAAAATACTTCGTCAAAGATAAGTAAGATTGAACAGATACGCTTGAAAAGAGGATTATCTCTTGCAAAGATAATAAGTTATGAGGATATAAAAAATCTCTCCGATATTGATAATAATAATTCAATAGTTGTTCATTTGGAATCCGTTGGAAACTGGTACAAGACATCAATTATCAAATTAAATTATATTAACGATATATACTATACATTTTCAGGAATTGCCAACTAGTCGCCTTATCACTCATACTTTATTCAATTTTTATATTATTACCTATTAAATTCCATCCAATTTACATCAAAGTTGTTGGAGAGAAATTTCAAATACCTTTTTATATTGTTATGGGTTTGAACTACTCCTCAGGATTTATTATATGCATTTATATTACCTTTTTCAAATCTGCTCATAATAATCTTCACTTGAATAAATTTAAAATACAAGAAAGTGAATTCTCGTGAGTTATAAAATAGGAATATCATTCATTTATTAATAATTACAATATTTGAATAGCATTCATAGATTAATTGTTGGCATATTCTTTACAATTGGAATTCCATCATTTTTCTATTTGATCGGAAGTATTTCTCTATATGTAACATTTTTTATTAAATCCTTTTTTGGAGAAAAATCGCTTGATAAATCACTAACAATGCAGACTAATAATCATGCATTACGCCAAGAAGAATTACTCGTTAAAAAGGGGACTGTAAAGGTCTTATTTAATGATTCTTTATTCTTTATTGAATTTTCGTCACTATTGATAATAGAGATATTTATAATACCTGCAACTATATTTATTATTATGAACGATGGATATAGAATTGATACAGTAATGAGTGAAACTGACTTTACAAGCTATATCAATTCAACAATGATGAAAAATCATTCGAAAGATTGTGCAATATCATATCAACTACGTTACGAGTCGGATTATACTCATATAATCTTTGCTTTGAATATCTTAGCTCCAGGATCTGCTTTATATTTAACGAGCTTTCTCTTGAAATTCAAATTAAAAAGTTTCGATTATCCTATAAAAAGTATCCATAAAATTTTAAACATAATATTAATCTTTAACCTGCTGTTATATATAATAATAACAATTGCAACATGGAATATTTATTTACAAAACGCTTACCAAGCCTTAAAGGTTAATGGTATCAGGAATAAGGAGAAATGTCAAAGTACAAATGACTACGAGTAAGATTTAATTAATTTAAGTATACCAATTAACCTTTACCTTATTTACAAACTATTTTTACAGGAAACTGCTATACTTTTACGGATGTCTTCAGTCTATTGTATTATATAAATGTTGTTTTGAGTCAATAAGACATTTTTTAACTTTTAATTCATCAAGCTAGACTTTAGGTAAAAGAATCCTAGTTTTAGCTATTCAAAATTATGTTTATAATCATTTGTCTTCTCTTCAAAAGCATTTAAAAAAGACAAGATCACTAGATAGAAAAATATCATTTATTTCATTAACTGTATATATATTTTAGTTAGTCTCTCCACAAAAGTTTCTATTTTTAATAGAAAAAAGGATTAAATGCTATAAAAGATTTCTCTTTAATAAATTACGCAATCTAATATTTAATAAGATTGTAACATAATACAAAAAATAATAATTTGTATTATTTCGTATAGTTATGAAATTGTAAATATGTATACATTTCTCTCTCTCTCTCTTCCTTTCTTTTTAATATTCTATTGAAAAAAGTCTTCAGTCTTAAATATCTCTGGTCGAACATATTTTGGAATTTCTTCATTCAATTGTTTTTTCTATTTGGAAAGCAAATTGATAAAAGAACAATAAAAATTTTGTTTGTTTTTTTTTTACCCCAAAAAGTCTTCCTAGAAATGACTTTTTTATCCCTGAAAATGTACCAAAATGACTTTCAGCCGTTGAAACTTGTCCTTCAAGCGTGTTCATTTGTTTCTTTATGGTATCAATTAGTATTTCTAGTTTATCTATGCTATTGAAAACCGGATCTAAAGATTCAAGTTGAGTTTCTACCAGAGGTAGTATTTGTCCATAGCAGCACGTTGAGTCTTCTCGAATCTTTTCGATAGTAATTAATGAAAATGTTGTATTATATGAAATTACTAAATTATTTATAATTACCAATTCAATGAGATTAACAAAGTCGTCTAGTTTATTCATTAATCCATCTATTTCATCGTCGAATCTCTTAATCTTTAAGGAGAAAAAAAATCAAAATTACGCTGCAATGCGAAAATTTTGTGGCATAAAAATTAATATATTAAATGAACCCTTACTTCTTCCGAAGAATCAACTTGAATATATGATGAATAGTCTGCAGCTGTTTCTTGAATAACTTTTTCCAAATCGTTTTTTCTAACACTACTACAAAAATTTACATTTTTTCCTGTGAATACAACCGTCAATGCTATTTAATGATGTACTTATAACCTTTCGGATTTTAGACTGTCGTTGTGACTGAGATTATCTTTAATAGTTTCATCCGTAATTGACATAATACTAGTTTCTCCACTTCATCAAAGAGATACAATAAATGTATATATAACCTTGACCTTTTTCCGAAAGAGACACGTGATATATCACGTGTTCACTTAAACCTAATAATATAAAAATGGCTGTTTGAGCCAATGTTGTATCTTAACAAATTATTTTATAAGTTTCTGAACATTAATAGAGGATTACTGCTTATCTAGAATTTGTTACTTCAGGTACGAAAGATGCTTTCTTATTTTTATGTGTCACATAGGATAAATAATTGCAAAAAAGTTGTAAAAGACAGAGTATAATATCTGTACAAAATAGTTCGCTCTCGTTACGTTTTTCGTAAATAATAAGCTAATTATATCTTTTCAGAAAATGGAAAATATACCGTTGACTATAATTTTTATTTATATATTTAAATTGATTGACAGAGGAAACGGAGATATTCTAGGTAAGAAAGAATAAATAGAATAACATTAAAAAGTTGTTTATTCTCTGCACTGAAATACCACTACGTACCATCTACAAAGCTGTGACCTGATGAATAATCGAAATAAACAGCTTTCTTTTTGTATATTACATAATCATTTTTACCGTTTATTATTAGCTTGTGGATCCTTTGCAATTGACAATGGACAACCAAAGCCCAATACCAAGACTATGCAGATTGATTATACGTGTTATTCAAATTATAAACTGAATGGTTCATCAACGGTATATTGTAATAGTGAAACAAGAAAATTTGAACCTGCAAAACCTGAATGTATACCAAGTCAGTAGTCTATTTCTTTCGTATGAACAATTCTATAAAAGTTTTCTTTTCCTTCTGTTTCTTATTAAGGTAACCTTCCAACGAACGAAACAAAATTTTGGAATTGGGCCAGAATATTCCTAGAAAATCATTTATGGGAAGGTGATTACTCATATGAAATATCATCCTCAGTTACTTCTAATGCAGAGGTAGATTATTGCTCATATAATTAAGAAAATTCTTAACTTTAAATATACATTTTTCAGCCATTCCCTAGAATTAATCAGAGATGGGATGAACCAATAACTCTAAAAGTACTGTCTAGAGGTGAAAAAATTGATGATTTTTATTTTGTTCTATCAGTCGATGATCACCGACCAATATTACTAACTGGTGAGGAAATTATTAATAATAACGTTAATAGTTAAAACAACAATAACAAATCGTAAAAATTTTTCCATAGCGTCAGAGGATCCGTCAGATAAAATGAAATTAATTTTTAGGAGTGAAAATTTAACAGAATCTCATGCAATTTTTCCTAAAAATGATTGGAAATTAGAGTTAACAAAATATATTAGTGATGATAAATGGGAGTTCTTAGGAGATATAAATACGTTAAAGTACGGCAATTGCCCAATAAAGTTATATCAACCTAAACGTAAATATATTTAAGTAATTCAAGTGTTGATAAGAATAATCTCATTTCTAGTTACAGTTGGAGAATCTATTGGAGTTACGGGAAGTCCACCGATAATATCAACTGGAGGAATTATTGGAATTGCGTTAGCTGGATTTGCTGTTGTTGTTCTTCTTGTCTTTATTGCCTTCATCAGATTTAGAAACAGAGAAAGCGTATGTGAAAATAATAGCGGATATAATGATAGCAGGTTTTTAATTTAAACAGCCTGATATAAGTATTTCACAAGTATCTCTATACTGTCGTCTCTCACACATTCTAATAGTATTTAATATTCTATTTTGGATAAAATTGACATCAGGTTCTCCCCCTATGGAATAAATTCAAAATCTTAAACCTGCTATAGTATACTCTCTATTCTAACTTTATATATCTCTATATATACATATATATATATATATATATGTATAATATTCATAACTTTCATATATATTAATTATTTAATCTAATCTTTCGAAAAACTTGGGACAAAAATTATTTTTCTTTTTTTTGCAGGAATCAAAAACTTATATTATGAAAATCTAAAAAAAAATCACTTTACAACTATATAAACATACTAAAAAACATAAAAGCACAAAAATGCTCAAAACTAACACAAGATCATAAACGGGTAAAGAAATAAGAACCTAAATAAAATATCTAGATTATTTAATTGTTGTGATTTACTTTCTTAATTAATTTATTGAAATGATTTCTCTTTTTTATTATTATTCTTTATGATTTATTGCTAAGTTATCTAAAGATTTTTTGCATTTTCTAAAAATTCCCAGATAATTCTTACTGTCCCAAATTTTTCACTTTAAGAGTTTGCTATATCTACTTTTCAACATCTATATATATAGTACGCATGTTTGTTAATATGTGATTTATCAATTGTATTTATTGTGTTTATATTTTCTATCGTTTTTTATTTTACAGAATAGAGACGCAAACTCCAAAAAAGACAATCTCGAAGAACATCATGTCGAATTCAGATAAGACAAACAACTATAAAAATATACTCTCAAATTCATCGTTTGTGAAACCTGGTGCTAACCCTATAGAGACTCTGGTATAAATTATTAAGGAGAAGGATAATACTAATCTCTTTTTTATGTTGATTATATAAGTTTTGCATTTTTTTTATAAATGGTTTTTTTGTACATACGAACGGAAGAAGTGTACAAATGTTTGCTGTGACGTGGTTTTGTTAAGAAAAACAATCAACTTTTTTTTTGTTAACTAGTAGCTTTTTACAGTGTTAACGATAAAAAGTTTCAAGGTTTTAACAATAAAACAATTTTTATCGTCAGAATAACGACAACTTGTTCAATTAATACTTTATTAATATTTTTCGTAATTGGGTTATCTTAATTTATTCATTCGCCTCTTCCTTATTTTTTGAAATAACTTCTAGAATGTATAGATGACCGTTAAGTGTACCTATGTAGAGTTTATCGACAAGTTCATCATATGCGGCTATGCAACTATATGGTAGTTGGTTAATTAAGTCTTGACGTCTTTTACCATCGTCGTCAAAGAAGGCCAAACCGTTGTGATAAGCTATTAAAAATCCTGTTTTATATAGACAAATACCTAATGGCGATGGTGGTCCTTTCGTTAAATTATAAACACAAGAAGTGTCATTTCTTTCAACAATCCATAGATTGGAACAGTCTGTAATGGCTATTGTATTTAATTTATGATCGTGCCTTATAAATAGGCGATTATCAGTATCTATTGACTTTGATAGCATTTCTTTCCAAACCAACTTTTTAAAATTCTGTGTCCAATGGCTAATTGTATAGAATTTATCTCCTTTTAATTTGGCAATAACTGTACCGTGGTTGAACGATGATGGATTAAGATGAAGGGCCTTAACGTCGTCAAAAATTTCCACTATTTGGATGCCTTGATTCGATTTCAGGCAGTATAGACGACATGATGCCTTTTGAGAAGTTTCGGCGGCAAAATAAATTTCTTGGCCATCGTATGTTGCGGAACAACATCGAATGGCTCCATTAAACAAGATTTTCTTCGATTCCATAGCGTAACCTTCCCCGAGAGAATTTTTAGGTAAAGATATCAATTGTCCACTATCTACTTCCCATATGCATTCCAGGCCCAGAATCAGGCAATTTTTTGTCAAGCAAATATCTCTAATTACGTAATTTTCATCCAAAGTCAATTTAGATATAACGGAATAATCAGTAATTTGATTCCCCTCTTTAGAAAGATGGGACGTTGATTGGAAAGAAGAGAGCGTCGTGTCTGATCTATCCTCTTTAGAAATTTCCGATTTTCTAATCTTTGCTTGATTTAAAAATAATGCTGATTCATTTATCAAACTCTCATTGGCGAAATTTTCTGGAATAGGACTAGCAGTAATTCTGGCTGTAAACAGTTGAATTCCACTATGTATAGCATTACTATTCCCAGAAGCATTTCCACGTAAGGTAGATAATTTCTTAGTATTCAACTTGTCTTCATCTCTTCTTTCGTTCTCATCCGCTTCATCTTCCAGATTTTCATCCGTATCGTCTTCCGACTCACTCTTCTCAATAAGTTTATCTATTTCATCTGATCCCATCCTCTTGATTTTTGTTTTCTTCTTCTTCTTACGTTCATTCTTTTTTTCGGCTTTTTTTTCCTTCTTTTTAGCTTTTCTCTCAACTGTTTCGGCGATTTGAGTCATAGTTTGACTGGCAACCGTCTTAAGCATGCCAGTCTTATCTACTTCCTCTTTTTCTCCCCTTGTCTTTAGTCGATTACTAACGTCCGTAACGTATATCTCCACTACCTGCTCAGGATCGTTGTGTTTCTCAGCAAAACGCGCTCTCTCTTGCTTCCTAACCTTGGATTTCTTGCTTTTCTTCGAAGACTTACTCTCCAAGGATAACTGCTCCTTTTTTAATTCATCTAATTCCTCCAAAGAGCCTTCAATCTTTCCCTTCGGCTTTGGCTGTACTTTACAACTATCAATCGATAAACTTTCTTGAAAATCCGATTTAGATGTGTTCTTTTTCGTCTTTCTAAATTTATTACGTGTATCCGAAGGCTCTCTCTCTAGACTTTCCCTGCTTGGCCTAGGACTACGCTTCAATAGGCCTAAAGGTCGTGAAATAGGATGATTTAAAATATCACCTTCCGAGTCGGAACTCTCTTGATCTCCGTCACTTTTTTTAATAAACGCACGGACTTTATTTACCATAAATTCTACTTTCAAAGCGACACCTGTTGACACAATTCGAATATCTTTCTCTTTAGGGGGTGCTGGTATAGTCGTTATCATCTCCACTTCCTTACGTACCTGATAAACAGCATCATGAGTAATTTCATGGTAATCGGCTTTGTTAATAAGATAATTTATATGCTCTGACAGGCGTTTAGCCACCTTCTTGGCTTGTTTAACAGCCTTTTTATAGGCAGTTCTTGCCGATATGTATTTCTTGTCGCTCTCCTCTAATTCCCTTTTCATATTTTTTTCCTGATCCCTAATTGCCCTGACCGCATCCTGATAGGCTCTCTTCAAAATCTTCTTCTCCCCTTCGCAATATTCTTTAATACGATCCCTTAATTTTCTGGAACTTGTACTCTCTCTGCTAGTTTTCTTTATAGGACTAAGAGTGCCACCACTTTTGGAAGACGATTTTACAATATCTTTGTCAGCTTTCTTATTTTCTTTTATCTTTTGAATTACCAGAGACAATAGATATTCCAGCTCAGCAATTCTCTTCTCAGCCAATGCCTTTAAATCTACATATTCATGCTCCTTGTGAATATCATTTACGCAATTAATACAAATAGCTACACTACAATTGTTGCACCATTTTCTGCACAATATATCTTGGTGACGCTTACAATACATTAAACGCTTTGAATAAGGATGTACCACGTGACATTCAGCTTGTCTCGTAGCCTCTAATTGATGACTTTCAAATACTTTTGATGAGTGCATTTCGCGAAAAATAGGAGCGCATTCGTCGCAGACGCTTTTCTGACATTCTTCACATGTTACGGACGCTGGGCCGTGGTATGGATTTAGACTGCAGATGATTTGTTGAAAACGCGGTAAATTCGTAATAGGAAGAGGGTTAGGACAAGGTATATTACAAACTGGACACGGGAGTCTTTCCCCTATAATTAGTCTCTTTTTATCTACATAAGCTCTAAGACATGATTCGCAAAAACCGTGAGGACAAGTTCTCATAAATCTCGGTTCAACTAGTCTCTGCACACACATTGAACATGTTCCTTCAACAAAGCGAAGTCGAGATCTTTTAATAAACGGCAGTCTAGTTGATAATTTCGTCCGCCAACCGAGCCTTACTTTGCGGACTCGTTGCCCATCAATATATATATATTGTTCCGGTTTCTGGCTTAGACCTGTTTGATATCCTGATTGAAAAGACGATACTTGTTGAGCCATTAAGGGTTGTCCTCCTCCGTAAAACGGATAGATATTCATATCCGCTCTTCTAATAGATCCAACGCTCTCAGCTATTTCATTGTCCTCGGTTTTGAAGTCACCGACCCCATCATCCCATCTAATTTTGCTACGTTCCATAATTCGAACTAGTTTTTGTTGATAACTGTTTGCTTTTTAGAATGACTAATTATAAATGAACTCCATTCAGAAATAGGCTTTAAAACCAGGAATTCTCTTTAGAAAAATTTTTGATTATAAATGAAAGCTTCTATATAGGTTTGTTAAATATTTCAGCTACAAATTAACTTTCTATTATTATAAGATGTAACTATTTTGTACAGCTTTTTTATCCAACTATTATTTTCATTAAGCTCTTATTATTAAATCGTAAGAATTCTGTATAGTTTTTTAAATTACATTGTTATTATAATTAAATTTCAAATTTAGAGCAGTGAATAGCCTAAAAATAACATATTGACATTTATGACAAGTTAGTTTTTTTTCTTTTATTCCCAAAGGTATTCAAAATATATTAAAATGAATTTACATTTTCATCGAATTAGGCGCCTTTCAAACCGGAAATCGGTGGGTGCGGAGTTATTATACACTTCCTTTCCGGAACCATGTGAGTTGTTTACTTGCAATATTTTACTTGATCGTCTATATTTCTTGTAATATTAATGATACGACTTTATTGACAGCATGAAGACAGAAATAAAAAATCCTTCTATGCTTTTAAAGCAAAATAACCTTGTGATATCAGATGAAGCTGGTGATGTTCAACAACCTGTTGGTGTTGTCAAAGACACAAAAGGAAGGATCAAATCTGGAAGAACATGGAAAACATTGAGAGAAGAAAGGTATCTTATTTTAGTCGTAGTTAATCTGGGCAAAAGATTGCATGTAATGTCGTTATTTAATTTAGACATTCTGCAATAAAAAAAGTCAAACCTCTGAAAACTTCTTGGGAAAAGAAAATGGATTCGAAAAAGACTCACAAATTTTTTAAAGAAAGAGAGCAAGAATTGAAAGAGGAACGCGCACAGAGGATGAAGGAAAAACGTGAGAGAGGTGAACTCAACAGGAAGAGAAGGGAAGAGAATCAAAGAAAGAGTGAAGTTGTTCAAGTGGTGAGTAAAACAATTGTTGAAATACTCTGCGTTCTGTAATTAAAGATTGAATTTTTCTTTTAGATAAAAAATACAGCCAAAATAAAAAGAATGAAGAAGAAGCAACTACGTACTATTGAGAAAAGGGCTTCCTAAATGAAAATGAGCATGATATGACTGCCAGATACATATTGTTGATTTACGGCTGAGAATTGACTTTTTTCTTTATATACACCTATAAATATTTATAGGTATGGGTATATGTGTAAAATATAAATTTAATAATAATATTTTATGTAAATACTTTGGCCACTCAAGTAATTTTTTAATAAGTATCATTTTCATAGTAAATCGTACTACATATGACTTAAATAGCTTTAGATTTACTATAAAAAAATTACCAAAAATAGATTGGTTACTATAGATTAACAATGGGAATTAGAAAGAAATGTTTATGGCTTTTTGTCAGAGTTAGCTCTGTCTCATATTAAAAAGTCTGTCCAAAATCTATGTAAATTACATTAGATAGATTTACATTGAGCCTCATACAATTACTTTAAAAAGCATATAGCATTATCATATAACATTATTTCATCACACATCATGTGGAAGACATAAAGCTATTCTTCAATTTACTAGTTGATTCATATTCCTGCTACGATTAATAGCTACAAAGATAAAACTAATCAGTTTTATAGGCTATTTTTAATTTTTTACTCGGTTTAAATCAGTTTTAATGATGGGCTATAATTGAATTAATTTCTTATTATGATGCTTTTGCATTTAATCAACTTACTTGTAATTTAAATAAAATTTTCTATATAATTTTATTTCTAATTGTTTCCCTAACTTAAAAATTGACATATAAATTTAAAGAAGCAAGACTTAAAAACATAAACAAAGGAAATTTATAGCTGCAGGATATTCCCAAGTGGATTTTTATATTTCACTTTCACGTGACTTTTTCAGAAACTAATACTTATTTTAACTCCTCTCTAGACATATCCGTCACTAAACATTTGCACCCAACTCGAAGCACTTTTATTCATTTGGTGACAGTTTATTTTTTCGTTAAAAATAATCTTGAATACAATAAAGAAAAGTCAATAATGTCAAATTTATTTTATTAAACTCTAATTTATAATTTAATTAGTTAATTGAATTTATTTTTGGTTTGTTTTTTTTTTACTCTTTTATGTATCTTTATTATACAATTGTAAAATGATATTAAATATTCAATGATTTTGTAAAGTTAGTACTAGATTGTTATATCTTTTGACATTCTATAATTATTTTGGTCAAATTACTGAAATTAATAAACAGACTAATGCTTAATTAAGCTTTTACTAATTTGATACTTATTTCAAAATGTATACAAAAAAATTGCGATTGTAAACACTACCACTTCCTGTTGGGATTTATGAAAACGCTTAAAACTTTTTAAAACATCAGTCTAATTTGACGGTTGGAAATGAATAATGGATAATTCCCTTTCAATAATATATACCATTTAGTTTATTACGTACATGAGTAAGTTTTAAATGATTAAAAATTTCCCTCAGTAAGGAAATACAATGCGGAGTTGGACTTGCATCACGTGATCCATAGCAGCCAATGACGTCATAGAAAGTATACACCAACGTTCGAACATATGAAAATACCATGTTTGTTTCATCAGTAATTGAATAATTCGTGAATAGGTGGGTATAATAGAATTTTACATTGATCAGAAAGACTTAGTCTTGTTGGAGACATCATCAGTGTTGTGCGATTGTAGAGGTGATTCTTTATATAGATTGTCGCTCTTTCAGTTTTTGCAAGAAACTAAAAAATATGGCTAATCCAGTAACTAGTTCCATATCAGACAGGACGGTTGAAACTGATCAAGATTTAGCAGACAGGATAAATCGAATAGCTTTACAAGACTCATCAAAAAGGATTAGGAAGACAATTAACAATAAGAGTCAATTATTAAGTAAGGAGGAAGGGATGGGACTTACTTATCTCAACACGGAACCGAATTTAAAGGTGCTCATCGTTGCGAACGTTCACAAAGCAGTTTTTACAAATGCTAAGATAAAGGTAAGCTTTAAAAATATAGCAATAAGCTATTGCATTATCTCATATGACATTCCACCTTATGGAATGGATTATTACATATAGACATTGTTTCTTGAAGCTATTTTTACTGTTTATATCAAAATGAGTCAATGTAAATAACATGTCCTTTCTGACGCAAATGCTTGCGATAAGGCCTTAGCTACCTCGAATTCGATTAAACTAATTATTTGATTGTAAACTGAGAATAAACAGAGTATAACGAACATGATTTAATTGCCCAAATAATAGTCTTTAGCCTTATATATAACAAAATTTAATGATTTCATCGATCTCTTCAGGCCCATTTTGAAGAACTCTTCAAACTTTATTCAAAGGAAACAAGATTCGATTATCTTCCTAGTTTAAGCCGAGTTCGTGTGGAGTATGACTCTGAAAAAAATGCTGAAGTCGCTAAAAATGCTTACAATAAACAAAATGTTCTTGGAAATGTTGTTCAAGTTTTCTACGCCAAAGTAGCCGTTACTATTGATGTTAGTATTTTCTGCTCTTAGTATTTATAGATGTATATCTATATATATATATATATATATATATATATATATATATATATACATATATAGTTTACACTTATTAAATATAAATATGTAAACTATATAAATATACCGTCGATAAATACATATTTACATGATTATTTTTAGAGAGCCTTGAATTATGTGAATTATCTAACTGATTATTTTACATTTCGTAGAGAGGAGGAGGGAATTTCTTACAAGTGCCTGAACGTGAACGAAACTTTCTCATATCACCACCAGCTTCACCGCCAGTCGATTGGGAGCCTATACCTGAAACACATCCTAATATAGATTATGATTTATTGGCGGCTGTCGCAAACTTAGCTCCAGGTAGGCTTTAAAAATATGTTTTTTCCCCATAAAATCACTTTGTGTTTTAAATATTTTATTAGCTGTTTTTTTCAACTATTAATCTAAATCAAACGCAATTTCTTGGTTTTTCTGCAATTTCTTAATTTTACTGTTCCTTTTAGGGACAGAGCACGAATTGATTCCAGCAACTGGAAATCATCCAGGCATCATTGTACACATCAGCGAAAATCCTGACGGTTTCACCAATTCGGATAGGCCTAAAATCATACAAACTAGACGACCTCAATTTAATGAATAAAACGATGAATATACATACAGTATATGTATATATCTAGTTTTATTATATATTTATTTTTCTATAAAAAAAAAACTAGTCGTGTTTTCTTATTTTTTGTTTAGTTTATTTTTTTAATTTTTGTTTGTAGTCTGTTTTATTTGAGTGTGCTTAAAATAATTGTAGTAGTATTTCCTTTTGTCGTTGCAATATAAAAAATTTATTTAGCACTTTGCCAGTAAATTTTATTATAGTCAGCACCGACAATAAAGCGGGGAATGAAATTCTGCTATACTATTTGATAAGATACCTATTATTATATAATATATTGATATCGTATATGTATATACTATATATTATATAATATAGGATATAGTACCACCTATACATATTTCATAAAGATAACTATTAGAGGTGAAAAACACCATGATTGTATTCGTTATCATCTAGGTTATTGTCATGAATGGTGTGACACTGATATACAAAATACTTCCTATCTTTCGTAATCAATGTCAATTAAACTTGAATTTTAACCATGTGTTATGATTTTTCAAAAAACAATTTAAAATCAGACAAAAATAAAATCCAATTACATGTAATTAATTATGTATATATTCAGATAAAAACCGAAGTAGACCAATTTAACGCTTTTAAATGAATACAAAATGAAATGTATTGATAAGCTTTAACTGTATTTCTTTCGATAGAATTATATAATTTTAATTAGTTTCTTGTTTTTCGATCTCTTAGTATTAACGTCACTATTATTAAATACCGACAAAAAAAATTCAATAGATAGGGTTGCATTTTCCTATCCATTGCAGTACACTGTTAAAGATATATATAGTATAAATGTCTATATATATATATATAGGGAAAAAATCATTATGTGTGGCATTACCGGAGGCTACCTTTGGAGAAGTTTATATATATATTTTGAAATTAACCGTGATAAAATTGTTGTCATGAACGAAGCTTTTAAAAAGAGAAGCAAAAAAAAACAAAAAAATTTTCCCTCATCTTCACTCACATATACTTTTATAAAAACAAATTATGATAGCTTTTATTCTCCCTCTCGTACTCCTTATTGGAAAAGTACTGTCAAACAATACAACATTTAAAGAATCTCTAGAGAATGCTTCATTGACTACGGGACGATTGGATGTCGCGACGCCGATTAAACACTTTGAGGATGGCGTCACTTGCGTTTATAAAATCAATAAGGAAAAGATTCGTATTTGCGAAAGGAATATATTTGGTGCCAGAATTTGCAAGGAATTATATAATGAAATTGACCTTAGTGCCGAATGGAGAGGTAGAGATGATGGAAAAGAGGAGTTATACAATAATTTAACATTCAAAATCTTTTATTGTCCTTATGATGGTCTACCCTATCAGTATAAATGTTGTGATCATCGGATAAAAAAGATGGGCTGTTGCTCGAAAACTGAATTATTCGGTTTATCAGATTTTAATAGAATCATTTGGATTGCTTCTCTAGGAGTTTCTTTCATTTCAATAAGCCTTTGCTTACTTGGGGGTTAATTTGTTTTTTCTCTTTATTTATACTATGCCTCCTCCCCCCTTCTCTTTATTTTATCTCTAATCTATATTCTCTATTGATTTCAGTCGTCTCTATTTATCGATGTTGTAAAAAGAAGAAAATTTTTACAGAGCCTAAAGATGAATTTTATCACACTCTAATCAATTCTAGTTATACGAATTTTCCAATTTCAGAGCCAGACTCTAATTACAATTACGGTAATAAGAAATTATTAATAAATATACTATTTAAAAGAATATATTGTATAAATAAACTTCTTTAGGAATTCCAAAAGTAGAAGTGAAACGTTCTACACGAATTGTCTAAAAAATGAAAAAAGCTATTATCACCTAATTTAAACGCGATAGAAGCCTTAACGAATGATTAATAATTTTAAAGTTATCTTGTATCTGTTAGAAAGTAACGTCTATTAAATTTATAATATAAAAGAACTCAGCTAAAGCAAATAATTAAAGATTCCGTTCAATAGTATCTTACTGTTACGAAAGTTTTTAATCATATTTTCTTTTATATAAAGCACTAATTGCACTCAGGCAATCAATATCTTTGCATCCTGTCTCCTTTCCTAAAGACGTCAACTTTGATATATTATTGAAAGCCCTTACAAAATAATAAACAATATCCTCTCTTTTCCTTTCTCTCTTTTTTTTGAATCTTTGTGATATAGAAAAACATGTTTAATGTTAGAAAAATACCGTATTCTTTCAGTTGTTGTATAATAATACCTTTACCTGTTTTGCTGTTAATTAAGATTAGTTTACAATATAATAATGATTATCTCTATTAGATTATTAAACATCCTCGTAAAATGTCATATTTAACCTAAAACTCTTTTGATAAATGCTACTACGGTGAAGGATGATTTTTATTTATACCCTCATTTATCTTTTCTAAAACTTTTCCTTGTCTTTGTTCTTTTTTTCCTGTTGAATTGTTTTGGCGCCTAAAATTCTGGACAGTTCAATAAACGCAAGTGGAAAACAATTTGAGAGTAATTTAAACTTTGAATTTTATATTACTGGATACATACTATCGATTTATTATGTTTTAATCAAGTATGATATGGCCTTTGTATTAATAAAAGTAGTAAAAATTTTAGATTCTGTCTACTTTTATTCTAACTGTATTATATGCGGAGGAAGAATTGAGATTGAAGGAAATTTGTGAGTATTGAGCGATAATCGATGGTAGTTTTTAAATTATTTTTAATTCTTTGATCAATCTCTAGGTGTCGATGTAGAAAATGTTTTCGTGGAAGTAAAAAGGAAAGCATTAAATTTCGCTATCGATTGCATATACAATGCTGTGATGACACGGGATATTTCCCCATAGCCGTCTTTGGGAGAGGTTTAACCAATCTATTTGGATTAGAGGCGAACGAGTTTATTAAGTGAGTATCTTCTATAAGATAAATAAATTAAATAAGTGAGAATTTATTCAATCATAAAGATTTACTGAGGGTGTTTACTCTACCCGCTCTAAAGAAGAGGTAGAAGAGCTGATAAATGCTTCCGTAAACCGAACTTTTGTAAACGGTCAATTTCTAGTTTCATTCCATGTGAGGAAAAAATTACCATGTCATACATTGAAAAAAGTCTGCGAAGTGAATGGCGATTGTCCCGCTTCTCACGATATTAAGAGAGCGACTTTTGAATCAAACAGAATAACAGTTAGTGAATGTTTCAAGCAATTACTACAAGATGCATCACAGAACATTCAGCCAACTTGTTCGGCAACTTTTCAATACGATATGATGAGATCGTTAACAATACCTCAAAGTCTAATGAATAATAAGCAGACTGGAAATCCTGCAGTAAAGGAAGCAAACGCAAGAAATAACTCAATTATTGATGCTACTACAAATGATGGAAGTTTTCTGCAATTTTTTCAAGATTCTAACCATAGATATGGTAGGACTGATAGCTTTCTTAAACAATTTCAAACTCAAGCTGTAGCAGACAAATCTTACATCGATAACACTTTTCTAAACTTCTCAGAACGAAAAGAAACACCCGATGCTAGTCTAAATCAGACAAGCAGCTCGAGTGCAAAATGGACCGATCAAAGTTTAACTGATCTATGGAGTAAATCAACATATAATCCATTAACTGCTAGGAAGCATTACATCGACAGATCAGCCGATTTATTCTTAGACAGTAGTGAATCATCTTCCTTTCTAACAAACAATTCGCTATCTACAAATGAAACTTTCAATTCTTATCAAACATTTACACCCTGCAATAAGAGTAATTATAGCCTATCAACATCTACTCCTCAATACCACCCTAATATAAACAGCCCCGATCTATTTGCTGATTCTACAACAGATTCATTCGCTGAAATTACAATTAATGAAGAAAACTAGCATCTACTTGAGGCTACGAGCAGGAACTAAGAAATATCACATAGAAAATTGACTACCCAATTTAAGTAATAGTTTCAACGTTTTTACTTGAGTCTTTTCAAAGTAAAATAAGACGTTAAAAGAAAAGTTAAGTAAAAACTAAAACAAATACTTTTTTTTGCTGACAAGGTTAAATTAAGTTTTTTTCCTCTGAAACCAATTAAAATTGAAACCTTTAGAATTTCACCCTAATTTTCTGACGGTAATTCATTAGTATTAAGGTAGTGTAACTAAAAGTTAGTGCATTTTAGTACTAATTGCAAAGAAAAAGTGAAAGAATCGATTAAAAATAAGAAGATTTTTTAAATTCAACAGTAATGACTTCTTAGGTGTTAACGTAACAGAAACATTACTTATTATACCTAAAATTTGTTCAATAGCTACTAAAAGAGGTTTTTTAAACGATAATATCGATCTATTCTTACTATTTAATTTTTTAATTTAACTGGAAGAAATAGAGTAATTTATAATTAAATTATTTCAAACTAAACTGCAAAATTTGAGTATATTTTTGCTGTACAAATAGAATATACAATATTTGAACTAGTTTCTAAAATTTGAAATACAAATTTCAAGTTTTGAATGTCTATACTGCATGTTTTTTTTTAATAAAAATGGATTATATTTTAATAATGTAGTATCATTAGATCGTTAAAAATTAAACTTGATATTAAGGTATCAGTGCCTTGATAGCTAACTGTCAGGTAACATTACTATAAATACTTTCGTATCAATTACTTTAACGAATGGTTATTTTTTTGCAAGACTGATCTTTATTTAACAGATATACTTACATTTAATTAATAAATATTTTGTATTCTTATAAAAATAAAGGAATTTTATATATTAATTGATTTATAATAAGAAAAAGCTCTTCTGTTAGTTGATTTTAATATACTTCCCAGTTGTTTTCCAGGTCCTAATTCAAAAGTATCCGGAAATTCCTCTGTTTTGTCTCTTGTATAGATTGTATGCATAATTTGCTCCCACTTTACAGGCTTTACCAACTTTTGTTAGATGGAAAGAAAACGTAAAAAGCCAATAAATATTACGTAATAATTAATTAAATTAAATATTCTTGCTTTTTAATTATCTTACCTGTTTTACTAATAATTTTTTTATATCATTTACTTTTTTATACGGACTGACTTCTATATTTGAATATGTATGGACAATAGGTTTATCAATTTTGACATGATTTAGCGTATTTTTAAAGTCTTCTTGTGCAGAACTCATTAATTCGGTATGAAATGCACCAGAAACGTGAAGCATTTGAACACCTAGTAGTTTAAATTCTCTTCTATTATCCTTTATAAATTGTAAAGCCTGTAAAATTTTTAAACGTAAACGCATTGTATATATGTTTTATATATATTTTAAAAGGAGCAAACCTCGATATTTCCACCAATTACTTTGCATTCCGGAAACAAATAATTGGCTACACCGCAAACAGGATTTTCAATTTTTAGCTTATCCCTGGGAATGATAGAAATAATAATTATATTTCAAATAGTAATTTATATACATTTATTTATTTAAATAAAAATGAGCAAGCTTACTTGCAATAATCTCTTGCAGTTTTACAAGCAAAACCTAATTTAGAGTTAGATTTGAGGAATACCCTTGCTAAACCCGATGGTATAATCTCTGAAGCTTTTTGCATTGCTTTGGCTCTATTTATAACAACTTGCAAACCTAAAAATATAACATTTTCTTTATATGATAAATGACATGATTAATCGAAAAAAAGATGATACCAGTCTCAAATGAAAAAGCTCCGGAAAATACCAAAGCTGTAATTTCTCCAAGACTAAATCCGGCGGTTGCTATACACTTTTCAATAGCCTGTTTTTGGTGTTCGTTTTTTATTTATTATATATTATTAATTAAATATACAGTATATGAAGAAAAGAGGAGAAAAGGAAATTCAATAACATACATAAGGCTCCAAATTTTTTAGTTTTTCTACTGCTGCTAAACTACAAAGAAACACGGCTGGTTGACAATTTTCAGTTTTATTTAATTCTTCTATTGGTCCGTCAAGACATAATTTTAATAAATCTTTTCCCATTCTTGTACTTGCCGCCTCAAACATATTTCTAACATTTGGAAAGTTAAGTGTCTCTCTGCCCATACCTATGTTAAATAACGAAAAGTGTAATTGTTTTGAAGGTACTCTTTCTTAGTGTTATATACGTAAATATCGCTATCAAGGTTTAGGCGATTGTTCTTACCCACAAACTGAGCTCCTTGTCCCGGAAAAAGAATTATAGAAGTATCCCTTGGATCAATAAGCGGCCTTTTAACTTTCTTTTCTTGAGATCGTTTGATTTTATTATACTTTAACCATTCTTGCATTCTATACTCTTCATAATCAGACGGAAATTCTGGATCTATCGGTCTTTCTGGAGGATCGTTTGATAAGTATTCTGATAGATCTTTATTAACAAACTCATTATTATCAGTTGTTTTCTGATTTAAACATCTTGATGCTATACATTTCATATAGCTTGTGTTTTTGTGCAACTTTTTAATATTTCTTAAAATCATTGTACAAGAAATCCGATGTTGAACTTAAATAGTTAAATCCTGGTAAGTACATGTGTTTATTTTCCCTATTATCGCTCAGTGAGATATATTCCTTCGTATTTTATTTATTTTTTTAAAAATTTCTTAATTATGTTAAATTTTTTCGAAAACCTTATCTTTATTATTACTAAATTAACGTATTAGATAATCTAAAAAAGTTTTCGTCGTTAAGCTAGGTATCCATCTCAAACAAGGTGACGGAATAAGTGTCAGTCTTTCTGCTAGATCTATACTAGTAAGAATACAAATCTTAATATTTTACAATTAAAAGGATTACTCTTTAAAGTTTTTACCTTAAGGGAGACCTTAGATTTTTATACAAAGAGGCCTTTTTGCGTAAATGTGTGATCAGACTAAGGAATATAAAGATATATGTTATTGGAAAACTTACAACTATAAATTCCATTTAAATCCTTTAATTAAAGAATGCTGGAATAAGTTAGATTATTTAATATAGTACAAAGCATCATCAGTATATCGACATTTACAAATAAAAGAATTTGAAATTATTGCCATCTTTAAACGAAAAGGGAAATTTATTAAATTTGATCAAGTCACAGCCTGTAATAAAGATAAGCGAATATGAATAGCGAAGACGAAATCGAACATCAAGTTCGAATTATGGAAGAAGAAAGTAGACGTCTTCGTCAAGGTCGAATTGCAAAATTAGAAAATTTATTAAAAGAATCTAACGCAGAAAAGGATGAGCTAAAATCTCGCTTTAACAAGCTCAAAAGTGATTTCAAGTACAATTTTAAACTGTTAGCCGAAAGAGATACAGAATTAGAGAGTTACGAAATAAAATTTCATTCTTTTCAAAAGCAATTAATAGAAAAAGAATCACTTATATCAGAACTATCAACAAAGTTAGACAAGTTGTCAGAAGAAAAGCGAAAAGAGAACGAAAGACATGAAAATCTTTTCAGTTCAAGTACAAAGAGATTAAAAGATAGAGAAATCGAGCTTCAAAATCGCTATCAGAGAGAAATTAGTGATTTAAGCGAAAAATTGTTTGAAAAGGAAAAAGAAAATTCTAACTTAACTTTACTTATTGAGAGTTTAAAAATTGACTTAGAAGGCACAAAGAGGGATGTTTCACAGCAGTATGAAGATCTGCTAAGAGTTCAAACAACCGAAGAATCATCAAGGTATCAAAGACTCGAAGAAGCTCACAGACAGAGTACATTAAAAATAGAAGTCCTTTCGAAAGAAATGGAGCAAATGCGAATTCTTAATGATAAATTAGCCAAAGATAGAGACGAAGCTCAAACCATTTCTAGACAAGTGCAATGGAAAACTGATGATCTCTTATCATCAAAAGATTTTCAAATTAAAGAAATTGAAAATGCATTGGAAAGGATAAAAGCTGAAAAATATAATGCAATTGACTCAATGGGTAAAAAGAATTCAGAATTGGAAAGAAGAGTTCATGAATTAGAAAATAGCATTATTCAATTAAAAGCTTCCATGAATATGAATCAAAATGAAAATAGTAGTACCGTCAGTCACCTTCGCGATCAGATACGACATCAGGATGATATTATTAAAGATTTAAGGGCGTTTGAATGTAAAAACAAATCTCTGGAAGAGCATATTTTACAATTGAAAGCTGAATTATCTTCTGTTCAAGTGTCTAATGATAAATTAATGAAAAATGTTGAATCTTCTAATAAAGCTTATAAGAGATTGGAGGCTCAAAAGACTCAATTAGAACTGGACTTTGAACGCAAAGTTGAGAAAGTACAGAGCGAGCATCGTGAAAGAATTGATGTTACTGTAGAAGAAGTTGGAAAATCAAGGGATTTAGCTAGAGCTCAATTGATTGAGTGTGAGAAAAAACTAGAAAAAGCTTTAACACGCTTAGAAAATAATCCAGAAGTTGAAGATCTAACGAGGCAAAATGTAACACTGAGAACAACAATTACTCAAATGAGAGAGCAAATGGAATTAGTCAATAATAAACCCAGTAAAGAAGTAGATGAAGAAGATGTACAAGGTGAACTTCCCGAAATTGAAAATGCTTATATTAAAGCCCATATAGGAGAGTTAAATAGATTAATAACAAAACTAAGAAGTGATAAAGTTGAATTATCTGCTCAAGTCAGAGCTATGCAAGCTCGTAATCACGCTCTAGAGATGAGCGTTAACGACCAAGGAACATCTAACGTTTCTGTACAGCAGTTGCGCTATGAGCTAGTGGCAAATGAAGACAAATATAATACTCAGATTTCAAGTTACAAGAAGAGGGTTGTTGATTTAGAAGCAGCTTATTCGGAAAGTGATGCCAGATGTAAAGAATTAAATAGGGTTCGGCTGCAGGTTGAGGAAGAAAATTCGGCTCTTAGAAGACAAGTATCTGACTTAAAGTTACGAAGCGCTCAAGCCCATAAACAAATTTCATTCGGTGCTCAAGAACTTGTCATACAACAACTAGAAAGCGAATTAGCTAATAGACCACTAGCCAACACTGATGATCAAATAACATTTTTAAAACACAAACTGAAAAATGCAGCTTCAAAAATAGAGCAATTATTAACTGAGAAAGAGCAACTAGTTGATTTAAGCAACAGTCACAAAGCCGAAGTAGAGCGCCTCAAAGAAAAACTTTCTATCCAAGACTTTGATGAGCCACCAATTAAGGAAGTGAATACGTCGCCGAAATCACCTAAAATAGACAAACTTCAAAAGCTAGAAGAGCTTCAATACGAATTAACAAAACGTCAATTGGCAGCCAACACCACAGGACAAGTTCCAAAACGAACCCAACGAGATCAAGACATGCAGCTATTGAACACAATGTCATCGACAGGGCAGTCTTTGCAAGATATATGGAAATTACTAGACGTACCAGAACCCTCAGGCGCTTCTACACCAAAGAAAGATTCCAAAGTTGACGGCCTACTAGTCAAAGCTAAGCACGCAGATATTCAACCTACACCTGCTGGTCTTTGGGCAAAAAAACGAATAAGCAATCCACGTCCATCTCTTAATAAAAGCAAACTGAAGGTTCGAAACTATAATGTTAAAGATGATAAGAAAGCAAAAACACTTTCTCAGTTGAACAAATTACGGACAAAGTAAATATTACTGTGATATTCAATTATATTCAATTAGTATTTATGCTTAAGGAAACAAATTCATTTCTTTTTCGTCTTTTATTCTTAATAGTTTAATTTTTTTAGAAAAAAATATATTAAACTTCTTGAATCATACAATTTATTGATAACATAATTAGCGAAGTAACTTACTACTCATTTCCTAATTCGGATAACTAAAATAAAAAAATAATTTCATTAAGTAAACTTTTAGATATAAAACTTGTAATTAATGAAAGTAAACTTACTTGCGATAAAAATTGAGTAGCATTCAATAATTCTGAGCAACCATAAATTATTTTCTTTTTAACTGTGCTATTCTGTAATTTCGTTTTGCAATAATCCATTAAATTCTGATACTCGATATAGTTTCCTCCACCTACAACAAAAACGATTGCTTCTTGGAATGGAGTTTTTGTTCTTGGTATGTTTGAGCTGACGGAGAATTAATATTTTATAGCAATAAAGACACATTTTCATTATCTGCGCAAACTACTCACGGATCTGTTACACGTAATATTTTTGGGTCGAAATATCTAAAGTTATCAGTTTCAGGAGTAGATTTTAGCTCCATTAAAGCATCGACTATTTTTGTAACAACCAAATTATGTTTCTCAACGACTAAATTTTTTACTCCTTCCATAGCGAATTTAGATGCTTTATCTAAAAGTTTTCCAAACATTGAATCCGTTCTTGTTCCATAATGATCGGAGCCACCGTAAGTCAATGAACCCATAGACATGGATGTAAAAGCCCTAAATTTTAAGTGATCAGTATATATGAAAGGATTTTCAAATATTCTTACTTACTTCCATTTTCTAATATATTGCACGGCTGCCAGATCGCAATTTGCACTTTGAAGAATATTACAATAACTATCCATTTCGGCTTCCGAAATATTTTCCTTTGTGCAAAGGAGACTGATAATAAAGAGTCTTACCTTGTCTTCTGGAGTTCCGGCTAAATTATATAATTCATAGATGAGAGTTATGTAGAAATACATATTTTTACATATAAAATACCTTGGGGATCTCTTAGCAGTTCTTGCAAATTTTTATCGCCTAATTTGGATGATTTGCTCAACAATTTTTCCTCCATTTCAAAAAAACTATCTAATTTTCGCTCTTTAATCTGATCTAACAGAGATGCAGCAATATCAATATGCATATCAACATTTCTCTTTTTTGCTAATATTTCTGGTAATGATGTGACGGCCATGGATAACCTCGCTGTTGTTCCATCGACGTCTTCCTCAGCGCCCATGGAAGCCTTCAATACTCTTAATTCTTCTTCTCTATTTTTACATTTTTCCAATTCCATTTGCACTTCTTGGGCAACCTCGGGAAAAGGAGAACCTCTCTGTTTATTCCACAAGTTATCATTCTTACTGTCTAAATCAAAAGATTTTTCTTTGATCTGGACTCTATTTAAAGATAGATTGAGAACATCGTGAACGAGGGCTTGATACGTCCATGTGTGATGAAGTGGTGTAGCCAGATCAACGTCTCTGTCGAGTATAACAAGTAAAGGTCGATGTAAAGATGAAGCATCTATTCCTCCAGAAAACATATGAGTTCGAGCATCTTTCATTTGATCACGTAATTTTTTATCTAATAACTCAGACAGCTTTTCTGCAGCATTCCCTCTTGGACATTGGATAATAGGGATTTGACCTTTTGTAACTAGAACAGAGAAAAGCGTGTCAGCGAGAGAATCTAATGTTTGGTTCATTTCTGTATCAGTCATACGAGCTCGATGAAGACCATAGTAAGATAAATTAAAGGTATCTCTTTGTTTCGTTATAAACATTTCGTCTTCTAAGCAAATAAATTGAACATATTGATCCATAACTGCAGAGACTGATTGAACATTATTCACTTCAACAGCAGCAGAAGCAATTTTCTCTAATTTTGCCCTTGGTATGGCACTTATAAAATTGAAATAAAAGCTTTCATACAGTTTATTTTCAATATCAATGCATATTTTATTAATATTTTCATCAGTTGGAGCGACTAAATAAACTGCAGGAACATCGGGTATGGCTTCTCTCTGCTTATTTAAATTCCTAAAACACAATTCATAAAATTACACTCCAGTATAATCAATTGCTTTTCCAATAATAAAAAAAACAAAACTCACAAATGTAGAGTCACACCGGTATCTCTTAACTCTTTCAAGCTAAACAGAGGCGAAATTATATCTTGACTCCAGTCATCATATATGAGAACCTTGCGAAAATTAAGATTAATATTTATTTAAAAACATCTCGTTAGTTACCTTCCATTGAGGTTCGGTTGTTGTTGTTTTACCAACGACGACGTTGAGATTTAGAACACGTTTCAAAGCATCTGTTTTTTTCGAATGTTCTTTTATTGAATTATTCAAGAACTTTTTAACACTTTAAAATATAAGTTCTCAATTGCGAAAGCTTATTTAACTAATTATTCAGAACATAAATTTCTTTAAAGTGATTTAATTTAAGTTTCTTTAAACTTACCGATTTGTTTATCTTTTAGGGACGCTGACATTTTGTCGTCTGCTAATATCTTTGTCGTGGCAGATGATGAAGATCATTGTAGTTGTACTATGACTATCAAATTTTTTTACGTACGCCATTTTGTTTCACAGAAGAGGCGGTTTTTCTCTGTACTTGTTATGTATAATTACTACAGACTAAAGTAGTTTGCACATAGACATTTTTTGAAAAAAAGTTTACTCCAAACTCTAAATGATATGCGAGAGCTTTCCCATTTGCTTGTTAAATATCTTAATGAGATTCTTCGATTTTTTTTCAAGTAGAATTTCATATTTTCAACGGCTGCCATTTTTTAATGAAAACTATAACACGTCTTAATGGCACTTTTCATCAAACAATTATTTATCCTTTTCTATTGTTTTATTTGTCCTTCAATGATAAAATATCGCATTATGTATACGAAAAATAAAATTTTAAGTTTTACTTGGTCACATGATAGATAGCATGATAAAGTGTCATGTGATCAAGTCAACATTGTCTTCAGCATTTATCATTCACAAACTAAGCCATGTTTGAGCACTTGAAGCTCTTTTCTTTTTCTATATTTTTAACTTTTTACACTTGTCAAAGCGCTGTTTTCAATTCATATCAAAATGAGGCACTAAAGTATTCTTCACTTTCAAAACTCTCGAATCCTTCCAAGCAGTCAGAAGAGACCTGCGGATATAAAGTAAAGTATTTTAATTCCATATATTGCCACTATTTTATGCTATTAACAGCAATGCGATCTTGGCGAAGAAAATGTACTAAATGTTCATATCGTTGCTCACACTCATGATGATGTTGGATGGTTGAAAACTGTTGATGAATATTTCTATGGAAGTAAGTTATTTACTTTATAGATATGATGAAATTTGTTTCATAAACTTATTTATACTTCCAGACAGAAATGATATTCAACACGCTGGCGTTCAATACATTCTTGATAATGTTATGGATGAATTGGAAAAAGATGAGAAAAGAAAATTTATTTATGTTGAAATTGCCTTCTTTTATAGATGGTGGAGGCAACAGGACGCGGATAAGAAGGAAAAAGTTAGAAAGTTTGTCAGTGAAGGTCGTCTAGAATTTATTCTAGGAGGATGGTGCATGAACGATGAAGCAGCGACACATTATAATTCAATTATTGACCAACATACTCTCGGTTTTAGACTATTGATGGAAGAATTTGGTACTTGTGCTCGACCTAAAATTGGTTGGCAGATAGATCCATTTGGTCATTCAAGGGAACAGGCATCGCTTTTCGCTCAGTTTGGATTTGATGCCCTTTACTTTGGCAGATTAGATTATCAAGATAAAGCAAACCGACAAACGAAAAAAACCATGGAACTCTTATGGAAAGGTTCTGGTAGTCTAAATCCAGCTCAAACTACACTTTTTACAGGCGTTTTATATAATGGCTATGGCCCACCAAATGGTTTTTGTTTTGATAGAGGATGCGATGATTCGCCCATAATGGACGACAAAGATCTGGAGGATTATAATGTTGAAGAAAAAGTGAAGAGCTTTGCAGACGCAGCCAGAGACTGGGCTAAACCCTATAGAACAAATCATATTTTGATGACCATGGGAAGTGATTTTCAATTCGAAGAAGCCAGAGCAAATTACAAGAATTTAGACAAGTTAATTCAACATGTTAACGCTAGAAAAGACAAATATCACTTGAATTTATTTTACTCTACCCCGTCCTGTTATACTTATGCCGTAAACAAAGCCAACTTAACTTTCACAGCTAAAACTGATGACTTTTTCCCTTACGCCAGTAGAGCCCATACTTTCTGGAGTGGTTATTTCACAAGTAGACCAGCACTAAAGAGATATGAGAGATTTTCTAACAACGTTCTTCAAGCATGTAAACAATTGGCAAGTTTGGATTTTCGATCAAATACTCTGAAAGAATTAGAAGTCCTAAAAGAAGCAATGGGAGTGAATCAGCATCACGATGCCGTAAGCGGTACTGAAAAACAGCATGTCTCGTACGATTATGCTAAAAGGTTAGCTCGAGGATCTACTGCTTGCTATTCACTAATGGGAGAAAGTTTAGGAAAAATCATGGGTGGTAAAAAGATATTTTCATGTCCTCTTTTGAATGTATCAAATTGCGATTTCACTGTTGGTAAAAAAGAATTTACCGCAATTATTTATAACCCATTGGCAAAATCAAGAGATCACTGGGTTAGAATTCCGGTTTTAAATGGCAAATTCGAAGTCATAGACGAGAGCAATGGTGCTAGTCTGGATGCTGATGTAAGTATAATTATTATTTAAAAAATGATATCTTATTATCTAATGTTACAATTACTAGGTCGTACCTTTGAGCGAAGAAACTAAAAATCTACCCGAATATAAACTAGCCGATAAAAAGGCCATTGCCGAACTACTATTTAAGGTGGCTCTTCCTCCAATTGGGTCAAAATCTATTAGAATAAAGGAAGTTAAGCTCAGATTCGATCCAATTGGTGATGCAGGAAAAGAAATGATAGGAAGTCCATTTGTTGTTGAAAATTCAGTTTGTACTTTAAATTCTAATGAATTTTTTAAAAGAAGCAAACACCTTCTCATTTTTCGTAGATGGTATCAGTTGCCTTTTCTTCCAATGGTCTAATTTCAAAAATTAGCAATTTGGAATCAAAGGTATCTACTGACGTGAAACAAACATTGAGTTATTACCTCGGCTACCAAGGCGATAATACTCTCCCCATAAAACAATCATCAGGTGCCTATATCTTCCGTTCCAATGGAAGTTCCACAACTGAATTGACTCCTAGAAGTGTTAAAGTCTATCCGGGTAAACATTATGACGAAGTAAGACAGCAATTTTCAGATTGGGCTTGGCAAACGATTAGAATATATGATAACGCCAAACATGTGGAAATCGAATGGACCATTGGTTAGTAGGAGATAATAGTTATTGCAGCATTTATTGTTGAAATAAACGATGTTAACTTATTTAGGGCCTATTCCAATAAAGGACAAGTTAGGTAAGGAAGTTATTTCAAAGTTTTCAACGAATATTGCCAGTGGTGAAACTTTTTACACTGATGCGAACGGAAGAGAGATTTTAGAGAGAAAGTAAGTTTAAATTCAAGAGGTTTTTGCTTAGTTTTCTTATTCTGAAATGTTTCTATAGGCGAGATTTCCGTTCTACGTGGGACTTTCAGCAAACTGAAGCAGTTGCTGGAAACTATTATCCAGTTAATAGCCGGATTTTCATAAAAGATAACAACAAACAATTAACTGTAATGACGGATAGATCCCATGGAGGATCTTCCCTTAAGAGTGGTGAATTAGAAGTTATGCTCCATAGAAGGCTTCTTAGAGATGACGCTTTTGGCGTTGGAGAACCCCTTAATGAGCCTGGCTTAAATATGTACGGCCCTGGTTTGGTGACAAGAGGAACCCATTACATTTTGCTAGACACTCCGGAAAAATCAGTTGCTTGGCACAGGCAAGCGGCTCCAATGCTCTATCTACAACCTCTTCCATTTTTTACTGACGGAACTGTAACTAAAAAAGAATTTTCAGCAGTTAAAAATATGGATAAGCCTGTCCATCTGTTAACTTTGGAACCTATAAGCAAAAATGTTAGATTGGTTCGACTGGAACATATTTATGAAAAGAGCGAATTTTCTCAAAATATACAAGTGAGCCTAAAAGACGTATTTCCTGATGATAATATTGTAAACGTAGAAGAAACTGCTCTTGGAGGCGATAGGCCAGTTGGCGAAAGACTTGTTTGGAAATTGAAAGGAGGAGGATCTGTTGGAGGAGGTAACTTGTTCTAAGATCTGTTCAAGTATTTGTTTTCATATAGTCCTTTTTTTTCTTCTTTTATAGATATGCGACAATTTTTGACCCCCGTTACATCTCCTATGTATAACGTCTTGTTAACTCCAATGCAAATTCGAACATTTTTGGTCACTTTGCAATAACTTTAAATATTCACAGAAGAAATATTTGAAACCTATACTCTAAGAAAGTTAAATTCTTATTTTAAACACAGCGTATATAGAATAAACTGTATTTTAATACACCATTGATTCTTTTTAAAAATTTCAATATTCTTTAATAAAATTGAAAATTAAGAAAATTAAAAATTAATATTAATATAAAATTTCTGATTGTATTATTTTTACTTGAAATTTGTGGTCTTTACATAGCTCGAAAATAAATAAATTTTAACGACTATTTGAAATCCGGAACAGGAAACCATACAATATGGCGGAATTTGAATTTGAGGCGCACTTGTTTTGTCTACGCGCTGGTTAAAATTCTCTTGTTTTTCTTCTTATTGATCTATTAATTGCAAGTAAATATTGACATTTTTTTGTTTGAATAAAATTTAATAAGTAAATAAAAAAACGATCTACTATTCAGTTAAACACTGCTATTATCAACGATATAAACATTGTCATGACGGAGAGGCATACAAAGCGAAGAAATTCAGTAAGTTTTGAACATGTAAGCAAAAGAAATAAAATTCCAATAGCTTTTCATTATTACATTAGATTCTTAAGCGCTTTACGGCAATCGAAAATAATGTTGAAGAATTGGAAAAGAAGCGTGTAAGTTTCGGTTGTAGACCGGAAATAAAGTAAGTTGATATTTGGCTATTTCTTTTGAAATTTAAAATTAATAGAATAATTTTGTAATGAATGAAGAATTTTCAATTTCTCTATCTTTTTTTAGAACATTCTTTAAAGACAGTCCTCAACCAGACACGCCCAAATCAGAAGAAAGGTACATACCATCGAGAGAGAGTATGGTCATCCTCTCCTCTGGAGATACTCAATCAAGCCGTTTAAGCCTCCTAGATAAGACTTTGCAAAATTTTGAACCCAAAGCCAATTCAACCGTTCTTCTCAATCAATCAATGTTTATGGATGTATCGCCCGTCGATGGAGATGTTTTGGACAAATTACCTATGTTCGACCTCAATACTTCACCAACTGATAATAAATCTTCACCGTTATCTGAATTTTCTCCTGTTGATACCTTTCGCGTTCAAGACGAGAATTTAAAACCTGAAAAAAGCCGAAAAACAGATACTACTGTTTTCTGTAATAGTCCAATGGAGATGGCTACCCCTGTAGCTGTTAGAGCGGAGAAAAAAGCCGAAAATACCTATAATATGTCTGTATCTATGGATATAACTCTACAAGACAAGAAGAAAGTTGACCCAGTATTGGATTTATCAGCAATGTCTATGGATATTAGCTCAGAAGAGCTCCGTTTAGATAAAACGAAAAAGGAAACAAGAATGGATCGGGTGGAGAACTTCTTTTCGGACTTAACAAAAACTTATAGTACTAATAATGCATCGAGCAAGGAGGTTGCCAGTAGATCTGTAGCCACTATAGAAATCACGGAAAATGTTAAAGAGATTAAGACAAAAGAAGTTGAACAGAAAGCAGAAAAAATTGCGGAAGAGAAAGCATCTGAACGATTGCTTGAAAAAGTTAATGCTGAAATTCGAAACAGAGAACAGCAGAAAAAAATAAAAACGTCCCCCATTCGATCCAGAAAAATGATGTCAACGCCATGTGTGCCTAATCCTAATGATATAGACTTATCCTTATCTGTTATCGATGGACCCGAAAACGAGAAAGTAGATTTGATTACTCCACAAGTTGTGGAAGACAAAAAAGGTGAAACGGTTCCTTCTAGAACAATGTCCTATGTTCGAGCTGCGCTAAAAGAGGAACAACAAATTCACAAGGAAATTAAAGTACCTTCCACTACAAATAAAGATAGAGAGAAAATAGTGGTTGAAAATGACGTAAAGTTATCATCGATCAATAAACCAGAACGTAATAAGGATACGTATCTCGAAAAAGAAAATAAACCAGCAAGAAATAAGTGGGGAGGAGAAAATTTTTATGATGAATTAGACACTTTATGCAAAGATAAATTTCCCATTTCTAGCTCAGTGAAGAAAACTAAATACTCTCTCGGCGATATTCATTTCAGAGAGGACAAAACCTTATCAGCAAAAAGTGAGGAACCCTTTCTCAAGAGAAGTTCTGTGCCATCATCTTTAATGGGCCACAAAAAAAAAGAATTTTATCAAACACGACCATCAGAAATCGAAAAAGAACATCTTAATAATAGAAAAATCTCTGAATCAAATATATACAATAATGAAAACATAGCTGAAATAATAGATCAGCAATCAGCTCCTCAAGAACAGCTGTCTACGACAAAAGATTCAGCTAGTTTAGAAATAGACACTGTGCAAAAAAAAGTTGACGCTACGTTCGTTATCAATCCGCTAGAAAACAACAAAGACGATAAAGAAAACGCTAAAACAACAGAAGTGATAGAACAGAAAAACATGGAAGACGTTGATGAGGTGTCCCTGGGTAATTTTTTTTTTAATTTTTGTTATCCGTAAATGGAAATAGCCTGATAAAATTTAATCTTTACAGATATGGAAGAAAGCAGTAAATTTGCATTATCTGAAAATTCTCTGTTAACTGATGACGATAGTTGTGCAAGTTTGATCAAATTACCAAAACTCTCAGAATCATTCCTTGTGAAATCTGCTCTACATAGCAGCTGTCGTAAAGGTCAATTGAGTGAAGAGCAAAAGAAATGGAGAAGGATACTGATCCAGTTGAAGGATGATCGAGTTCAACACGAAGAAGATTGCTACGTTTGGAGTAATGCGCTAAGAAAAGATAAATCGTTACGAAGAGCAAACGATGAAATAAGTAGATTACGTTCAAACAGGCAGAGATCAGAAAAAGCTTGAAATGACAATATTAAACAACTAACAATGCTAAAAACATTCAAGACAACTTTCTATTATTTAAAATACTTAATGTTATATTTCTGATGATTTTTTAACTTAAATTTAAATTAGAACATGCAACGATAATACGATTCTTGGTAACTAGAACAACTTATTCTAGCTGATAAATAATTGCAACATATAAAACTCTTCATTTTTCCCCTCTGTTGTACATATCGAAAGAAGCAGAATATACAGTTTTGAACATCCATGTAAATATTCAACCTGTGTGAATTTCTTTATTGTTTTGTAAAGTATTTTATAAAATATATTTGCATATTATTTAATAATTGGACTAGTTGGAATGTGCTGTCTTGAGCGGAAACATGAGCATATGGGAACGCATAAATGATATGTCCGGTATACGAGTGACTATGGACTTGGCGCTTGAACTTAAATTTTCTGTTCTATAGACATTTGGAGCAGTAGGTCTGAAATTTTTGAGCGACAATATCTCTTCCAGAGGTTGAAGCGTCTGATTCTTCTTTACTTCTGGGCCGATTGAGTCAAGAATTTCATCTTCCATCGCTATTGATGGGAAAAAAATAACATTAGTTCACTAGAGAATTATTCATATTATACAGTACGAAACGGATTGCGTAATAACAGTGTATATAGTGTATATACAATATATATATATATACATATATATAAATTTATACATACAGTATATACTTATAAAATGTATCGAAAAAAGAAAAATTGCTAATAAAAGACTTTTATATACAGATACTGTATATAAAAACGTAATAAGTAGGATTTTTTTATCAGGAGCGAAGAAGGGAAGGGAAGAGGGATTTTCGACTCCAAAGAAAAATCATAAAAAATTCTTATTAAATTGAAAATAAAAATAATCATTAAGCTCTTTTGTTTTTGTTTTTTTAAAAAAAAATTTTTTTCCTAAACATGCAGTGATATCTACCGTCGTTAGTTGTTCCAAAAGAGATTGTGTATTAGTGTTAACTGCAAAACAACATTCAAGGGTGGTTTGTCTTCAACTAAGAAGCTGATTACTTTTTTTTTTTAATATTTCTATTAAAAAAGAAAAGAAGCAGTGTTTTCTTCTTGTTGCATAAAATTTAAATTTGCTTTTTTTTTTTTTAAAAAAAAAAATAATAACAAATTTTTTTTATTTCAAACAAACTTTCTCTAGCTTTATCTATTTTTTAAAATTAACATTTGTTCTATCCTTAAGATCGTTGTTTTTATTTTTTTTTTTATATTTTCATCCCAAAACCTCTTTTTTTCAATTTTTTTAAAACCCAAAAAGCCATTTTATTCACGAATAAATTGCTAGTTTTTTTTATTACTTAAAGATGCAAATGAAATCGATGCAATTAATGCAATTTGTTCAAAAGTGCTAGCTATTTTTTTTTGGGGGGGCGGGGCTTTCTTCAAAAATTCAATCACTGTACAACTAGTTTTATAGGCATGCAAAAAACTACGACCAACACCGAAATGGTACGAAGTAATTTCACCTGATACTGACGAAACGGACGTTTCGTCCAAATCGTCTCGAAAGAAATCTAAGTCAAGTACACGTGCTGAAAATATAACGTAAAACGTAGACAGCAAAAAATGACAATTGAAATCCCATATTCAAGCATTAATAATAATTAAAGTACTAATATTCTTATATTTTAGAATATTGCCAACCTTATAACAGAAAAAAAATAGGCTAATGTAATACACAAAATTTTACTTACAGTCAAGAGGATTCTTTAGTCCACTCGTACTCCAATCAAACTGGGCAGGTGGAACATTTTCCTAGAAATCAAGAAATAATATAGAATGTAAATAGTATAAAGTGTTTGTTAAATACCGAAGGTGTAATTGTTGATGAACTACTTGTATCTACAATTTCTAACGAAGGACTTGTAACTTTCATTTCACCTTGCCTGACAGGTTCGAGTGGAGTGCCTAGATGAGACGCATAAACGGGTAGGTTTTTGTTTCCTGTGAGCTTAAATGTGTGATAATATTCTGTAGTGATTGTAGATAAAAATATACTTGAAAGCAATTAAACTTACAATGTTTCTTGTATCAACATTAATAGCTTTTAATAGAAATTGATAAACTCCAGATTTTGTCCAGGAATATTGGAGAGCTAACGTATCCTCTAAATGTGTTAAATTATTCCAAAAGCTTATATCGATTTCTTTCCTAAAGAGCAAAATTTATAATAATTAGATTTAAATTTAGTTGAATGAAATTGGAAACACATTAATTATACATACTTTGAGCTTTTAGTTGAGGATTGGCCGGTTAGAGGAGTTACTCTTAATTCAGCAGGAGACTTAAATTGTTCCTCAGTTTTAGTTGTATGCTCTTTAGCATATTGTAAAATTTCTAAAGGCTCGTTATTCTTTGTTGGTTGCCATTCCTGTTTAAAACATATATCTAAAAGACTTTTGATTTTCTCTGTCGTTAAATCCATAGGATTCTCTTCACTAGATTCTTTAAATGACGTAAACTCATTTTCCTGATCTATTTGAACTTTCGATGTTGACTCACTAGTTTGAAAAGCCCAATCGTCTCCATCGCCATCTCCATCGTGAGAAGAGCTTTGGAAATTAGCAAAATCATCAATTTCTTCAGACTGGCATTGTTTAAAATCAGCAAAATCATCTCCATCATTATTTGAATTATCATCATTTATTGTATTGTTTACGGGACCTTGAAAGTTAGCAAAATCGTCACCAATTTCGACATCTTGACCATCTTCTATACTTTTTGACGTGTATTCAAGTTTTTCCGAGTCTGATTTTGTAGGTTCTTTTGTATCGCTTTGAAAATCGCTAAATTCAGTTTCATTATTTTCAACTGGAATGCAGCTAGAGTTTGATACTTCATTATTTGTATTTTGAAGTTCTGCAGTACTGCTTTGAAAATCTGCAAAATGGACATCTGTCGTTTCATTCACTTCTATGACTTCTTTTGTTGATGAAGTAGCAGAAACGGTACGTTCAAGTTCAATATTAGCAATATTTGTGCTTTGAAAATCTGCAAAATCGTCTTCTTGTTCTTCTTCTGTTACAGATGAAGAAATTTCTTGAACAATGCCTGACAATTTCTCTGTCACTGTACCTATATCAGAAGATGATTTGTCGCCTTTTTCGTTATTTTCTTGTGCGCTCTTGTCGTCAACCTTCTCCAGCGATTTCGTGTGTTTATGAGCCTCAGCGGGTTCTGAAACTATTCCCGATTCTACATTTTTTTCAAAGAGCTCTGTATTTTTCAAAGACGTCTCATCATTCGTTTCGATTGATTCTGAGGGTGTTGTTAACTCTAATTTTCCTTCGGTCACCTCAATGTCATTCGAGAGTTCTTCAGCAATTTCTTCAATTGGTTCTGAAGGTGTTGTTGACTCTGATTTTCTTTCGATGGCCTCAATGTCTTTTAATGGTTTTTCGTCATTAGCTTTTACTTCATTATCTAAGCTACAACTAGATTCGGATTTAGAGAGTTTATCATTCTCCTCGACCACTGCTTCGAACACAGCTGTGGTATAAACCACATCTTCTGTTAAATCACAGTCTTCCTCTGATATTGAAGGAGCTTTAAATCGTAACGGTTCAGGTTCCTTTTCGTCATCTGCTTTTTCATTAACAGTCTCGCTTTTGGGAGGAGATGAAAAATTTGCCCAGTTGGAGCTATCATCTCTGGGAAAAGGTGACTTAGGTGTGACAAAACTACCGAAATCGTCCTTTTGCCATTCATCGTCGTCATCTTGCATATCATCCAAAGGCGGGGGTGTCGAGGGAACCATTGGCACTATATTGTCCATTAGTGATCAGTTTAACACGTAGCTGGTTGAAGATAAGCATAATAATGAGCATGACATTCTCTTAAATTGAATAGATGTCATTTACCTTTTAAAAAGTTAACATAATAAACAATAAATTGCCTAATTTTTATGATTCAGATCCGTAGAATCATTAAATGATAATAATTATAAATACGTAAAATGATCCTATTTATTCAGAGTCGAGGTGTAGTATGTTTACAACGCCATGGTAAAGACATTATTTCGTATTTCAGTAAAAAAAAGTTATTTCCTGTCTTGATAATAAATAATATATATAATTCGGAGAAAAATGTACAAACTTAACGTTTATTAATATTTACGAAAACATAACTGATGTTATACATATAACATATAAAATGCTCCCTAAAGTAACTTTATTCTCAAAAAAATACAAATAAAGTTGTCTACGTATTATTTAGTAATCGAATAGAAATAAAAAAATTAGGAAAATATTTAATGAAAGGAAACACGAATAATATAAATAAAGTTGTGAGCGAAAATCTCAAGCATGAAAGAGTCATGAGGAAACCACAGTTGCGCATGCGCAACACCGAGTAGCTAACATGGAAGACGTAAGCAAAAAAGAAAAACTTGCAGCTGGGAAAAGAAAGGTAACAGTTTGATTGGCAGTTGTTGTTTTTATATTAAATTTAAAGTGGCATATAGTATCTAAATTTTTGCCAACTTCTTCGCATATGTAAATAAATAGATGCTAAGTTCCACTTATCAATCTTGATCAAAACATCTGAATGGCATGAAATATTGTCACACCCATTCAATTTATTATTCTCTAACAATTAAATAAACTATTTATTTGAATCACTGCGTATATTTAGACTTTATAATGTAAATTTCTGACAAAAGAAGATCTAAAATATTTGTGTTCAATATTTACAGTTAAATCAGTTCAGAAAAGCTAAAAATAAAAGAAATGACCAACGAAATGGTGACTTAAATGGAGATATATTAAATACTTCAGCAAAAGAAGACACCGTTAAGACTACTGTGAAAGAAGAGAAAAAACCTCTTAAAGATGACAATTTTCGACCAAAACCGTGAGTAAAATGAATCCTGTCCAGAACTAGTTTTAATTTGAACCAAACGATACTTGTACAGTGACATTGTGGATAAAACTCGCGTCGAAGACGTAGAGAAAACTGTTAATAACAGTCTTTCGCACGTAAATGGTGTTCTTCAGCAACATTCCAAGTCTCCCCCCGTTCGCACGTCTTCTAGTCCAGTGTCGACGGCACAAAATGGACATTCAAATACCCCTTCCAAAGATGCCATGGCTCTCAGGGAACAACTTCACGTTCACGTTCAAACAATAGGCATTCTTGTAGGAGAAAAAACAGAATTACAATCGGCATTAAGCGGGGCTCAAAGAAATGCCCAACAACGATTAGATGAAGCGACTGAATTATCAGGACGCTTAAAAGCGTCTAGGCAACGTGTGGCAGATCTTGAACGAGAAGTTCAAACTGCTCATAATAGGCGACAACAATTAGAAGAAATGTCCAAAAATCTAACTGAGGATATTAAACGTTTGAAAGTAGATCTTTCTAAATCAATCCGTAATAAAGAAGAGGCCCTGCAGCAAGTTAATGAATTTAGGCAAAGGTTGTCAGAGGCCGTAGGAAATAATGGGAAATTAGAAGACAGTCTTATGGAATTGAGAACTCAATTGGAATTGACTCAGCTTAAAGCTGAACATACAGAAAGTAATGACGAGATACACCAAAAAATGGATTGTCTAATAGCAGAACGGTCGCAATTACAACATACAATTGACCGGTTAACAGCAGAGCGTGATAATATAATCGAACAATATGAAAATCGCCTCTCAAATTCCACAAACCAAATGAATTCTGTTCAAGCACAACTTTCTGAAGCTACCGAAAGCTTACGAAATACATCAACAAAATTAGAAGACGCCCACACGCAAGCCAATCTAGCTAATGAGGAAGTAGAAGTGCTTAAAATGCAAAATGCAAAACTAGCATCAGCTAATGAGCATTTGTCTTTAAACATTGCCCAAAAAGAGCAGCAAATCCTGCATTTAGAATCTACAATTAAAGAACTGGAACAAAATTCCAGTTGCGCTTCTGCTGTTAGCGCTCAATTAGAAAGTGAAAAGGTCGCTTTAAGCAGAGCTCTTGTTCAAAATCGTGAACTGAAAGAGCAATTATCCGAACTGCAGAATGGTTTTGTTAAAGTAAGTAATGACAATATGGAATTACTGACAAAATACCAAACAGCTCAACACTCATCCAACGAATTAAGGAGTAAATTAACTCAGAGCGAAGCTAATAATTTATCTTATGAAGATCGTATAAGACATTGGCAAGCAAAGTCTATTGAACTAGAAAAAGCTGAGATGGAGTTGAACGAATCTATGAAGAGGATAGAAGAGTTATCGACAGAAAATGAGCATTTAAAATCCATGTGCAATAACAGTACTGCCTCTGTTACTTCTGTTTCATCTACAAATGCGATAGATTCTGATGAATATGAAGCTCTTTGTACAGCTAAACATCAAGTTGAAGAACGTTTAGTAAGATCGATGAAAGAGCAAGCGGACATAAGTACGCGAGCTGAAGAGCTAGAACATCTTGTAATGCAGCTGCAAGGTGAAACTGATACGATTGGAGAGTATGTGACGCTATACCAACAACAACGAGCCGTCTTGAAAGAGAGAGCAGTTGAGAGGGAACAATATGTCGTTAAATTATCTCAAGAACGTAGCGAGCTTCAAGATAAACTCGCCGAATTACAAGCTCTAGTTATGCAGCTGTTAGGTGAAAAGAAGTTATTAAACAGCTATCATACACAAAGATCATTGGAGAGTGAAATAGCCAAGTCAGAAATTGAAAACAGTATCCCAGAAGAAGAAACTCCTCCCACTGCTAAGCGTATAATGCACTTAATAACTGATATTGCTCATACATCAACTCCTTCCTCATCATCGGGATACGTACATTGTTCACATTGTGTTGGAAAACTGATCAATGTTTAATGTGGGTCACATATAATCCTCTTTTTTTCCCAAACTCGGATAACTTGACAGAATATTAAAATTGGGGTCAGCTATTTCACAATTTCGAATTTACTTTTTATTTTATGTCCTTTTCTCCTCTTTCGTTTCAATTGTTCAATGCTTTCATCATATAATATTTGAAAGTTATCTCTCATAGTTGTTTGATTTGGTAATTTATTAATAACTTTATTTAGCTCTTTAAAACTTAAGATTAATTTAATTACGGTTGATTTTAGTATTATTTATATTTTCATCTGCTTAGTTAAGATATCCTTTAAAAAAGAAAAACAACCTAAAAACATTGTACACAAGTTTCAGAAAATTTTGGGTTTCGGTAAAAACAAAAAGACAACTTGGAAGAAAGTTTCATAGAATTTTGTTTATTTATCCCATTAATTTGGTTTACTGACTTTATTTTTTATTTAAATGAACTTTTGACCCTGGAAGTGGACAAATACAACTTTATATATAATGCCTAAATATATTTACACAAAGTTGTGTTATGCATATCAATTAGTGTTAAAGCTATTTAATTTAATGTGAAAGCGAATGAAAAGGACGATAGTTCGTTTATTTTAAATGAAAAACAAAAAAAAAACAACAGTACTTTTGTCTCCTTTCATTCTAAATTGATGTTCTCCCTCCCTCACTTTTTATTATAGTTGAGAGTTACGTTATCTGTTATGATAATTTAAAATCGTTTAAAACACTCCTGGTGTGGGCAGTTAAAAACTATAAAAACCACTTGAACTACAAGTAATGAATTTGAACTTTTTATGGGTTTTTTTCGGATATTTTTCTCAAAAAGAAAAAACAAACAATAATAAATACGTTGTTTTAAAAAATTGCAATTAACTACATTTGTTAAATTTCTTAATCATAGGAGAATAATTCGTTTCACATAGAAATTGATCCATATACTCTTTTTTTGATGGGTTTTCTGTTTTGTAAACGAATATCATATACATTTTCATGTTTTCTTTACCATAATGTAAGAGCAGTTTGTTAAAAGTTTTTTGTATATTTTATAATGTTATCCTCATAATCTTAAAAATATTCTTTTTACAGCATGCATTATATATCTTTTCTTTTTTGCTCATCATGACATCAAAGCCTATAAAATGAGCAGCATAGATCTTGAAGAACTATTTCAAAAATGCGTTAGAAAAAACATATAATAAGACAGTAGCATAGTGGCTGTATGACTAAGAAAATTCCACTACCTCTACGAAATATATTTTATAAATAGACCATAGTTAGTTAGATAAGGAAGGAGGTAAGAGGAAATTCTTTTTTCTTTAGTTTTTAATTAAATATCCTTCAATATATCTGTTTCCAAGCTGAATTTCAACAGTTGAAATACACGAAGGTGTCAAAATAATTTTAACAGATGGCTACTCAAAGATAAGAGGAAGAAAAGATCAAAAAAAAAGTAAGAGCAACTAGAGGATTAATTAATGGATAAACAATATAAAAGCATAGGAAAATCCAGATAAAGATGCATCGATAAAACCATAGAATTAATTTTTTGGTTTATAATGAAAGAAAAAATAGACTAAAACACAAGGACAAGAAGAAAAAGCTAATTAACCTACAATTGAAAAATATTTGTACTAGATTTCCAATAACCCAGCAAGTACATTTCCATTTAGCCATCAATAAAGAGTATCGAATACTCTAAGCTGTCATTTTATATTAAATACTTGTTTGTTGTCCTTCATCTTGTCTTTTGTACATCTCCCTTCTCGTAATCATTCGTTAACTTCCATTAAGATTCACAGATATACTTTTAAATAAGGGAAAAGGCATTAAATGATGGTTTTCGCTGGCAAATAGAAATTTGAGAAATCCTTTTAAGGAGTCTCTTTACATAAGCAGAGCAGTAAAGTTTATCCACATTTTTATTTTGTCTACTGTAACGGTGATAGATCAACAAAAAGCAATTCGTAGGCATATAGGGTTGTCAGATTACGTTAATGGTAAATAAGCCCTATGTTTCGTTGAACTAGTAACTTTTTGGAAAGCTAATATAAGTCAATGAATTATGAATAAAATGTCAAGTAAAATTGATTCTGTTCATTCTCCTAAATATGATTATAATGATAAAAACACATCTAATATATAAATTTGTTTTCTTTTCCAATTACTGACTGATAGATAATACTTTTTGCCGTGTCAAACAAGCCGATTCTATGATATAAAGAATACTTTATTTGTCTTCTATCTATTATTTATAATAACATGTTTGCCAGTAAACATTTAACTTGGAGTTGCAAAATTCCCTTTTATGTAAGAATTTTATTGATCGCTCGGATAGTCAATAGATTTAGAAAAAAGAAAGTTTTTCTGCTGGAAATAATATAACCCCGTTCTCATCTTTTAACAAAAAACAGAAACAAAACAAAATGAAATCTTTAATAAACCAATGTAACATTATTCGAATGCAAAAAACTTTTGTAGTAAATCTGCACAATTTCTCTATCATTCTGGTGACACATTTAAGCTTTTTTCCTTGTCAGTAACTTCCTTTTCAATTTCTAAATGTTCTTTCATTAACTTTTCTTCAATATCGCTGGGAATTTCCACCTGCGAAAGCATCAATAATTACATTACACACCTGCCAAGTATTTTATACTTAATACTTACTTTATCCAAATCATCTTTGTCCTCTATATCCTGAATAAGACAATAAATACAACTTTCTAAAACATTCATAACCCCTGGGTGTTCTTCAACTTTATGTAACTCTCTTAATATGTAATATGCACCGTTATCCTTAATAAAATCTCTACCGAACTTAGTAACAGTTAAACGATGAATGGTTTGTATCAACAATTTTCTAATTTCCGCAACTGGTTCTCGCTTTTTATCTCCAGGTAAGTATTGTAGTTCCTAGATTAAAAAAAGAAGCACTACAGCGTTAGTAATTTTATGTAAAGATGAAGTAACAAACTAACAATCGGTAATTTTTCCATTTCATCATCATCAAATTCCTCAGGGCCTGCTAACGGTTCTAATAACCGTGTCAGAATGCCCACGCTATTATCAGTCAACAACCACTCATGCAACTCTTTCTGCCAGCATAAATTATGCATCAATCCTAAACTGGCTTCATAACGTACGTCATTACGAGCTACAGGCGATAAAAAGCTAGTGAACTTTTTTATTACTTCCCTCTTCTCGGATAAAATTCTTCTTACATCAGGACATTGCATCAGGTTTCTTAAAATATTTGATATATGCGTTGTTGTTTCTTTTTCATAAGTCCCATCAAAGAAAGCATCGATAAAACTAAATATGGTTACGTCTGTTTTTGATTTTAAATGTTCGTAATATTGATGACAAATTATCATATTTGTCGTTAAATTCCTTAACAACATACTAGAATTATTGCATATATCGGATTTAGGGTTCAAAGCCTCGGCAGTTAGGGTATTGATTGCCTTATCGTGGGCGATTATCGTTTGCGACAGAGAATCGTTTGAAGCACTTAGATTTATCAGGGTCTTTATCGCCATGGTGGATAATGAAACATCACTTGGCTGAACAGCGTCGATTACATTATCTAACAACTTTTTATTTGTCAGAATAAGATTCTGGCCTGCCTCTTCGGAGACAATACCACAAATATAGTCGAACGCAGTCAAACGGACGCTTAAAGGAGAAGTCCGCGAGGTTTGCGCTTCGAAGTCGCTGATAACTTTTCGAATTTCTTCACTATTTGACATAATTTCGGCACTTTTACGTTAAATTATTAGTTGACCATGCCGTTGTCTGTTGAAATTGAAAGCGGATGTGACGTAGCAGACGATATTGTCACGTGATCGATTCTAAAATCGATATATGTACGAGGTTCCTTATCGATACGGCATTACAGCTATACATACTGTGTGAATCGTAATCGATTTATACACCGAGTTTGTCTTAAAAGCGATACGATATATCGGTAGAGTAACATCGATTTCTTCAATATAAATATTGTGTCGTCCATCACTAATGAAAATGAAAGATATACCGTTTCACCACTTTGTCGCTCAACAGTTAAAGGATTTACAAACGTAAAGATTGAAAAAGATAGCCGAAAAAGTGCATTGACGGGGCGTAAGAGCTGCCGTGTTGCAATTCAACGTTGGCTGCGCAAGAAGCCAATCAATTATTCTTCTACAGCCAAACGCGCCAAACAACAAACTAACAAGATGGCGGATGATGAAGATTGTCAAGAGCAGCTAACATCCCTGGTGGAACAGCATACATCTTTATTCTCATTAAATTCATCTTCTTCATCTGGTTCCTCCTCTCCAACTGATACCCCGAGCCATCCTGCCAAACGTTGTTTCGGACCCAAATATAAACTGATAAGTGAAGGCGATCTGCTGGTCTGTCGTCTTAACCATACACGGACAATTATAAGTAAAATAATGAATTCAAAGTATTTACGTCGTTGGGAACAACACCATATAATATTAACCGATAAAGATATTACATCTGCTAAAGCATCAGGATTTATGGAGGATAAAATTCCATACTCTATGATAGAAGATGTTAATATTGTTTCTAGATGGGACGCTGGTCATAGATTCTGTTTGAGAATTACCATTCCGGATGGATCGTTATTATTACAGGTAATTAATCCTATTCATTTAGATTATTTATCAAGGTCGTGGGCAGTCAGTTAGTTTTTTATGTGAAATCAATACCTACGCGGAAATCGAGTTAAGTACGTTATTGCTACTCGAAAACGTGACGTTATTGCTTTCTTAACTGTCGGTTTTATTTTTATTTTCGCGTTTCGCTGTAAAAATTCTAGGGTCTTGTTTTTTTTGATCTTTTAAAAGAACGTTCTAAAGTTCTAAAATTCTTTTTTTATAATGATTTATTTTTTAAGAGAAACTGTTAGTTCAAGTCATTTATGCCGTTTTTTTTGTTTTAATATTAAAGAATGATCATATATATATATATAGAAATATATGCTGTATATACAGTATACTTATACAGCATTTATATATATATATATATATACATGAAGCTGTATTTTCTTGTTTGTTAAAAAGCTTATAAGTTAAAGCCATTTACGATTAAGTAAAAGAAAATGAACAAAGCACACCGAGATGTATTGTTGTCTTCTCTTACTTTGTGGATATCTTCTGAGCAAAAAAATTTTCCTTACATCTTATTGATTTGTTCATATAGCGAGAGTTTCTCACCTTAAGCCTTCGTCCCGAGCTTTTTTTCTATCTGTGTCATAGTCAAAGCCTTTATCAATGTCCTTAGAATATCTTCTTGGAAAAGTTGTATGCTTGTTAAAATCTTTTTTTTTACCATTTTCTTTGACTTAGACTCCTAACATATACATACGGGACCAATGGATGCACTCTGTTCAATGGAAGGTAATTGGGATTTAAAATAGTATTATTAAAATTAAACCAAAGTGAATGTTTTTTGACCTCTGCAGCGCCATAGTATGAAATATTTAAAACTTCTTTTATACTCGCAAAGGCCAGAAGTGCTACTTAAAGAAATAAAGGTTATTTGATGAATCGATTTAGACAAATGAAATTTATACTAATACTATTCTTACAGAACATGGTCGATATGACGCTGACTACTTACATACAAGATGATTGCGTCAGACAGTTTCCTCTAGAGGTTATATCTAGAGTGCTACAAGAGGTAACTATCCTATCTAGATCCCTAATTCTTTCACATCTCCCCTTCACTTGCTGTTCAGGAATAAACAATGAATTTTTTATTCCATTTAAGCAGAAAATGAACTTAATTAGTGAATCTGAACATGAACAAATCATCATATGCATGACGCCATTATTAGAAAACACTCATCCCACACAGGAAATCTGCGATTTTTTTAGCACGGTAATAAATTGCATTTAATTTATAAATAATATTTATATTCATATATACTATATATTTATATAGGCATAAAAGTGAAAAAAATATTGTCTATAATGTAGATACAGTATTCTATACAAACTTTTCACTGTACACTTATTATAACTAAAATATGCTGCATTTATGATATAATATTTGTAATTCTCCTGCATTTATTGCTTGATAAAATTTATCTTTTGCAAAGTATATGTATATATGTTTATAACGTTTTTAATAATTTATATTTACATTTTAATGAATATCTCTCAATTATATAAATTTTTCTCCCATAGCATTGTAAGAATAGCCCTAGGTCGCAGTTGGTCATAGATTTATTTACTCCAGTAGTTATTCGTATACTAAAACACAATATGGTAAGTAAGCAGATATCTCACATTTTCACTGAGAGGACTTTTTATTTACGAAGTATTCTGCAAGGGATAACGAAAGTAATTTAATTTATCTTCTTCATAGGACTTTGGAAAATACCCACGTTCAAGAGCATTTATACAGGACTATTTACAGTCCTTGAGCTCTCTTAATGATAATAAACGAGCCATAAAAGACTTAGTGAAAAGGTAGGTATCCATGATTATTTTTATTTTTTTCTCTACTCTATAGGCAATCTATTAAATTTTTTCTCAATTTTTCGAATACGTAAGCAACATTAAAAAAATTGCTAGCATCTGCTCAGAATTTCTCTTCCTTACGCTATCTCTATATTTTACTTAAAAAAGAAAGAAAAGCCTATGATCCCTATCAGACTTTTACCCACTGAATATTTCACCAGCCTATGAACAGATAAAGAATGTATAAGATAGTTTGACTTCTTCTCATATTTTATGTACATCTATCTTAAAATCAAAACAACTTAGCTTAAAAAACATCTGACTAATGACAAAGTGCATATTGATTGGCTGGTTTTTTATTTACTCCTGTAAAAGAAGTTAACTGACTATTGCCAACTAGAGCAAATATACATATAAGTTGTTTACTACAAAAAATTCTCTTGAAATTTTTATGAGGAAGTAGTACAATATAACTGTTTACATCCTGATTGTTACCATTAGCTAATTAGGTTAGTTTGTACCAAAATTTCTTACGCAAGTATTTTCTTACAAATATGAAACCTCTTTCGCGTGGGAATTCTACCAGAAGAATCGTGACTCCGCAAGAAAAATACATCAACCAACAACAGAGTAATAGATAAATTTCCATGCTTTCACTAAAAAAGAAGTCTACCGCAATTATTTTGGTGTTTTTAGCTCTGGTTTATTTTCTCTTATCCTGTTGAAAGTAACATCGAAATAGAAAGCATCTAGCTTCAAAAAAAGGAAATTAAATAAGTTGTTTCAAGTTTAACATGATTATTTAACAAAAAAAGTTTGAATATGATTGCTAACAGTGTATAATGCTATATCTAATATATTTCATAAATAGTGTAAGGATATCTACTTTATATATATATTATTCTATTATTTAAGATCATCAAATGTCTAAAATCATGAAGTTTGTAAAATAAAATACCTAAAAATGGCAAAGTCTAAAAAGATATCTTAAAAACAAATTGTGTTGAATTCAACACACCAGGTGTCCATATATATTAACAAGTGTACAGATTTTTGTATATATATATTTATATAATTTCTTAGTATAATTTACATGTGCGTATGTATATTTTATCAAAGCAAAACTAAATTCTTTTCTGTGTTTAGAATAACAATAATATTAATACTATTCTATTTGCACTATTTAGAATACATGGTCTTGGAAGCGTTTGTCCACATCCTCGGGTACTACCAAACGTTATTGCAGTTTGTCTAGCTGCGTTATACAGTTGCTATGAAGAATTAAAACAATTTAACTTAAACTGGTTTTCTACGAGTGAAATTAATCAAAAAATATCTTGCTACTGTTCGGTATTCGAAATGGCGTCAGAGTATGATGACTGGAGGCCTACTTTAGGCTCTCTCTTACAACCAATTCCTTTTCCGGAAGCGTAAGTTTTTACGCTACTTTTTACAGCTGTAAAAACTAATTGTCTTTTTTTAACCTTCAGAGCTCTAGGTCACACATTCTTTGCGCAGTAAGTTTACGTTAAATAAAAATAATAATCTAGTATATCAATAAGAGGTATTTGTAGACAAATTTTGCCGACAATTCGGTCTATTGCTGCTGACAGTCGTTGTGTTGTTCATAATACTGTATTGGGAATTCGCGATGGTAAAGAGGGTTGGTGGAATTTATTTTGTCCGGGAGGAATTTGTTGCGTGGACGATGGTGAACTGTTTGGTCTAATGGTAATAGAATCTGTTTTTTTCTCTCTTATCCTAAACCTTATTCTTCCCTTAATGCATCACTTTCTTTAATTTTCTTAATATACTTTTCCGATTTTGACGATTATTTTACACAGTGTAATTAAATTTAAACAGATAAAGACTTTAATGAACTGTTGCTGCCGACGGAAAAGGTTCCTGGAAGGTATGTCGAAGATGATTAGCCCCTGTATGCTACTCGCCTTACGAGATAATACACCTGCCATGGATGTTTTATGTGCGATGCTGGAATTCGAAACCACCTCTTCCCCCGATCTTAAAATGCAAATGATAACGACTTTACAAAGTACTAAAGTTGGCAAGAAAATGTACACCAGCTTATGCGAAAGACAAATAGCTTTAAGAGAATTACAGCAGCGCGGTGGTCCTCGAAAATTAACATTACCTTCAAAATCAACAGATGCTGATTTATCAAAAATGCTTTCATCCGGTTCTTTCGGGAATCTAGAATGTTTAAGTTTAGCTTTCACACAAGTTACCTCAGCTTGTGCGAAAGATTTAATCAAGTTACCTGCTCTTCGATATTTAAATCTTTGGTCTACGCAGGTATGTTTACAATTTTATCTTTTTTTTCTCTTTACTTTTCCCCGACTTTCAACGTTCAAGGCCTAAGTTCTGTTCATCGTTTAAGTTTTTTCTTCTTTTTTTCCTTTTTCTAGTTTGGGGATTGTGGTTTACAGTTGCTTTCTGAGCACATGCATAAGCTTCAAGTCCTTAATCTATGTGAAACGCCCGTAACGGATAGAGGATTGTCGTGCCTCGTTTGTAAGTTAATTGACATTTCGAATTTAGCATGCCACCCCTTTAGCTTACATAGCGAAAAGTAATTTTTCCATATACTCACTCAGTAATAGAAATTACTGTCTTCAAGTGTTTCTACTTGATAGGCTCTACATGTATATTTATATATTCAAAAACTAATACAGTAAAATATATAAATTTTAAGTAATTCAGCTTGCTTTTCTTAAGACAAGTTTTTCTTTTCTTTTTCGCAAAATAACTTAACAGCTATGAAAAACTTAAGAAAGCTGAATCTGAATAGTACGTCACTTTCTGCCTTAACTTTCGAAAGCCTCAAGGTAAAAAAAAATATTCTTTTAACTTGGCAGTATTGATTTTTATATATGTTTCTTCATATTCCACAAATATAGGAAAAACTTCCAGCTCTTCAAGAATTTGACGTTAGGTATACAGATGCTTGGTAATTAAACTGTATATGCTTAAGAAAAACAATGGAGAAAAACTGATTTGTCATTCTTTGTATTGTATTCAGTGTTCTATGTTCTGATTATGTATTTTGTGATCTGTAATAAGTGGCTTTTGTGAGTAAAACCTGTAAAACTGCCTAATTTTTTTCATTACAAAAGGAAAAAGTATAAGCCTTAAAGGCAAAAAATATCAAACTCTAAATATTTATGAAAGTCGCCGTTAATTCAAACCTTTAAATTTGTTTTTTTTGTATGACATCTTGATACAAACATGCAAAAGAAAAACAAGTATAGACTAAATTCGGTTATATTTACTTATGAAACGTTTCTATTTTTCTGATCTAGTAACGATGGATACGTCAGGTTTCGTAGGCCCATTTAAATAGATGAATTAATGAAAAAGTTCAAAAAACTGCTTCATTGATGATCTTCTTTTGCCGGATTGCGACGATTTGTACACTCAACTGGAAAATTTATCCTATAAAAAATCGCTAGATAATAAAATTCCTTCTATCAGGGAGGGAAAGATACGGAGACTTTTTAACAAAAGCCAAATCGATCTTCTTTTTTTTTTTAATATAAAGGAATCTTAAGAAGTGTTTTTCGCTCACAAGGACAATGAGTGGATGATCTTAAAATAGAAGTAAATGTATACAACTGAAAATACACTATAAGAAGACTAATTAGTGACATTCATCAAAGATCTTAGGAATATGAAGATGGAGAAATACGTCATGTTTACCATTTCCACATAAGGAAAACTCGACTGCTTACTCAAAAATTTGATTCTAATACTTAATAATCTCTTACTTCTCCAATTAATATGAAATTGTATCGAAAGCTTCTAACCAATCCTTTAAATTTTGAAATATACTCTTCCTTTTTCATGAAATAGTAATAAGCTATTAGAATAATTCTTTCAAAGGTCATTTGACTAAAATAGTCGTGAAAAAGAGAGATGGTTTATTTCTGTATTTGTTCATATTTCGTAATTGACAACTACAGGGTTGACATATAGATAAATATTTTCTCTTCTAAATATACAAGCAGTTTTCAAACTGTAAAGAGTAGACGGAAAAATTACATGATGATAACACTACTGTTCTCATCTTTTCATTCTTTTTTTTCCACCAATTATTGTAATTTTTTAAATGCACATCTCTCCCTTAAGTAGTGTAGCATATACTTTATTTATTCGTTAATTACTTTTACTATTATCGCTGCTGTTTAATGTCTAGGCACTTTGTACACAGTGTTATTTTTCTAATTTTGCTCCTTCAACAAAAGAAATTTAAATATTGCAAGAACACGACGAGTTTATTTTAGCCTTAAAGAAAACCTTTCAATTAAGCAATAATGAAAACCTGTAAGTCATTACGTTGCTGCTTCATAAGACATTTGTGTAAGAGTCAAAAGAAGGTCTAATTTCTTATAGTATGTAATATATATCAACAGCTATTAACCTTTTATTAATAAGTATGTTAGAACTAGTCTTACGAAGCATTGATGAAAATGAATAAATCTACATAATACTTATGTTTTAAGCATTTATAACATACAGTCGTTTCTAAGAATTATGTGTTAGAAAAAGTAAAATAGCTATAGCCCATATGAGCTTTAATCTTTATAAAAGATAATCAGGGTAGTAAAGAGGAAGCGCTTTTACCTCTTCAGAGATAATAGATATTATATTCTCCTTTTATCCAAAGTATCACCAATACTGCCTGTGACTGAGAATATTCTTTGAAATGAACTGCAAAGGGAAATGAAATAGCGAAAAAAGAGGAAAAGAGAGAGAGTGAGAGAGTGAGAGAGAGACAGAGACAGAGACAGAGAGAGAGAGAGAGAGAGAGAGAGAGGAGGTGGAGGAAGAGGAAAATAGCGAAAACAAATAAGTGATAATTTGTTTGTACCTAGATTGACTTTTCATCCTTCAATTGATCGCATTGTAGAATCTTGATGAAACTTTATTACAGACATAAAAACAGATATAAAAACACTTTAATTATAAAAACTCGTAATATTTCTAAAATTTCAAATTTAAATATAAATTCTTTATTAAAAAAATCTTTTATTAAAAAGTTTTTTCTTGATTTCTGCAGTAAAAAAAAACTGGAATACTGGAATTATATTTATATATTAACATTAATAAGAACGAAATGCCGCAAAATAAACTGAGGAAAAAGGTATAATGCTAAAGCAGAATTATATAAAAAAAAATAATTAGAAATTTTCATCAGGTATTATTGATTTTTTTTTTTACTTCATTATAGCGTTTTTTCCTTTGTAGGAGACGGTTAAACGCAATAAAGACTTTTTAAAGAGAATATATAACTTTTTAACGTGGCCCAAGTCTAAATCTCCCATTTTGGAAGACAAAATATGGATTAGGGGAAAGAACAAGGTTGTACTTGATTCTCTTGGCTTTACCCTTACGGGAATAGAATTGGGTCGAGGAGTAAATTCAGTTGTCCTTGGCGGTAATTCAATTCGTACGGGCAGTCCCGTAGCTATAAAAATATATGACAAATTTAAAATGATCAAAGAGGGCAAAATACATATTTTTGAAAAGTTTGTCATCAGAGAATTAAAGATAATGGCAAAGATTTCACATCCAAATATTATTAAATGTATAGCCGCTGCAACCTCTCCTAAAAAGGCCTATCTAGTCATGGAATACCTAACTGGACGGACAGTTAAAGATGAATTAGATCGTCACAAACGCCTAACAGAACCAATTGCTGGTGTATGGTTTAGCCAACTGATAGATGCTGTTCATTACCTACATATCAAGGTATTAAGGGAAAATAGATAGACTGCATTATGCTGTATATTTGCTTTTTACCAAATATTCACATTTCCCTTTACTACCTTATTAATAAATGAACCTAAAAAATAAAGGGTATTGCTCATAGAGATATAAAATGTTCGAATCTTTTATTAGATTCGAAAAATTCTATAAAACTGTCTGATTTTGGTCTAGCAACCTACAACTTAAACGATCATAGGGCTTTAGGAATCATTTGGTCGGCAACCTTTGTTGGTAATTTAGAATATGCTGCTCCAGAGGTCTTATTAGAACATGAATATATCGCTACTAAAGCCGATATGTGGAGTGTTGGCATAGTCCTCTACGTCTGTCTTTACGGCCATTGCCCATTCAGAGGTAAAGACAGAAGGGATATCCTTAATTCTATTGAAGGTGGTTTAGCCAAAGAAGACGACGAAGAAGTATCAATGCCTTGTAAGAGAATCTATAGAAGATTACTAAATTACGATTTTAATAAAAGAATAAATACTAAAGATGTAAAGAACGAGGAATTTTATAAGAAATACCAAGGTCTAAGAATCGATGACGTAAGAGAGAAGAAAGCTACACGCATCCTTACACAATCTATTGAAGATACTTACACCAAGAAAGAGGAATTTAGCAGTCAATTAAAAAATCTAAAACAAGATATAATTAGCGAAAAGTCAATTGAAAATGAAGAAAGTAAATTAGATAATTCAACAACTAAATATAGAAAAACAGTTCTTAGTAAAATTGACGAAGGGACAAACTCAGTAAACGATTCAAAAGCTCAAATTATAGATTCTACTTCACTATCTTCCATTTCATTTAACAATTTTGATGGCAATTTATCGGTTAAATCTAGTAGGAATATTGTTGAAAAAAATGGTAAGGAAATTACAGGATGTTGAAATTGACAATTTTTCTTTCTAATTATAAATTTAATTATATATAAAATACTTTAGGGGGAAATACTCAACAACCAATTAACAAAGATTTGCTTTATGAATCAATCACGTTGAAAGAAGATGAAGATTGTAAGAGAAATATAAAAGATGAGAAAAAAGATAAAATAATTGATTTTCAAGAAAAAAACATAGATTTTTATATAAAAAATAGCGAAAGTAATGAAAATCAGATGCCTACTGAAGATGATCTAAATTATCAGCAATCTAGTACCGACTGCTCAAATGGGAACGAAAAACAAGTTGAAAATCAATTAAAACCTCTGAAATGCCCATATTCTTCACCCTTAAGTTTTCCTCAGGAGTATCTCTTAGAAACTAAACAAGAAATATCAACGAAGGACGAGAAACAGAATACCACCCTAAATAAGACCTTGCCGAATGATGAAATGGAAAATGTTTCAGTTGCTAGTACAGTTCCGGGAAGTATGATAATAGAAGAGGAAGAAGATGAATTAGATGATAAAACAAATGTTTCAAATATAAACAAGGTTGAAATTTTTAACAAATCTAATTCGTTTTATGAAAAGTGCTCAATTACATCAAATGAAAGCGAAGAGAAACTGCGAAATTCGAATTTAACTAACGAACCAGTCTCTGACGGATCGAATATTCATCACTAAAGTAATACTTACGAAAGATATATCACGCTTTCTCTACTTAAGGAATAAATAAGTTTTGATAAATAAACTACTTATGATATATCCGCAGACAACTTATACGATAGTGGGAAAGTGAGGCTACTTTACGCAACAAAATACGAGATAATAATCTCCTATCTCAAATTATCTTTTCTTACATTTAAAGGTTTTCTAAGAAGTGATAAAAATTATTTTTTGCTATTTTCTCATAACCACATTCATAGTTCCTCTCTTCTTTCTCTATTAAATCCTTTGAATATTTAAAATCAGTAATATTTCAACAATGCCCATTAATTATAACCATACTAATTACTTACAATAGGTACTAAGGTAAAAGTTCTAATTTACTAAAAGTACGTATCCTAAATTCTCTATACTTTAGTTTCTTATTATTCTCAGAAAACATTTCAAGATATTAAAACATAGAATATAGAAGGTCATTGTAGAAGTACAAAGAAAATTATTAAAGGAAGAAAGACAGTTGCTTATATGGTTTATGATAAAAAAAATAGGTTAGAATGTAATTAAATTTCCCTAAATGAAACCGTCAATGTGGCCCGAGGAAACCTTTTAGATATTCTGTGGCTTAATAGGAAACAAATTAATTCAATTAAAAAAATGCTTGCTTCCAGGCTAAAAATAGATATGGTTCTAAATTTTTTATATCATAACATCTGTTGTGTAATCCATCTTTCCATCCTGCCCCCTCCTCCTCCGTTCTCTTTATTTATTAACAAATGATCATTTATTATGTATTTTTTATTTCCTCTATCCGGCCCATGCTTTCTATTCCCGATTCAACCATTTTAAAAATTTAATAATAGCCAAGTCTTTGCTTACTGTAAAGCTCGTTAACTTTTCAGGGAAATAGTATAACCTTTAATTATCATTAATAAGTCATGAATATGCATATAACCTAGATTTGTTTGTCAATATTTTTCTCATAAAAATACTGCGATGTAAAGGAGATGCGTAGATTAAAATATTATAAATTGTTGATGTTTCTGTATTAGTCAATATATACTGTATATATATATATATATATATATTTATTTATTTATTTAATATTAATCTTATGAAGCTGACATAAACTATCATCTTCTGCTCTTACTTACTCAGTCAATAGAAAGAGAAAGTAGGTTCCCGAAATGTTGATAAATGAACAATTTTGTTTTTCATGTAAATAATTCAAGATGTTCCATATAAGCATTATATCATCATGATTCATTACCTTTTCATAAATGTAGTCGAAATTTAGGCTAATAAATATTTTTTGTTTACTCAAGTGAATAAAAGCCTCATGTCAGTGACGATTACTTTTGACAAAAGTAATATGACTTTGTATTATTTACCATCAAAGTTATAGAAAATTCAATGAATGAACTTTTGGTTAGCTTATATACCTTTAGATAAAATTTTCATGACTCACAATTAACCTTTAGTTGCAGCGCAAAAATCAATAGTGGTTTTTGGTTTGTAAACTAAAAAAACCCAGCTAAATATTCAAACTATACCAATAATATTGTAAAAAAAATGACATAATAAATGTAATTAATCGCCTTTTTCTATATATTATTGAATAAAAAACCAATGAACATCCCTATGGTTCTCTGAATTATTTCATAGTATATCCGTACACTCAGGTGTTCCGATCAAGAAATTTTTGACGCATTTATTTTCCAGAGCGGTCTACCCCTCTGCCGTGGACCAATCAGCAATATTCTCCCAAATCTGGTTTCTATTCCGCTCTATATCAGGCTATTTATCTGGTCTCATTTTGCATGCTATATTCACGGTTCCTTTATAAGCTGATTCTACACCAGATTTTAATAAAAGAAATCAAAATTTTGACCTTGACGATAACATAATTGTTTCAAACTAGAAGATTCTCTGAATTGAGAAACATTTATATCGAACGGGTCAACGTGTGATGGCCTTAGATTTTTTTGCAGGATGTATCGGAGGTGAGACAGAGCTCTTTTGTAAAAATCTCAAAATTTTATTCGAATGGCACCCGCTTCTAAGAAAAGTCTTTGAATTTGAACTGTGAGAAGGGCATTGGCTTGTAATCTCTGGACGATTAAAATTTGTATGATCCCTACGTGTAAAATTTGGTGAAACACGTGTTCTTTTTCTACATAAAAAATCATTATAAATTATATCAATCGAATAAATTCTCTGAACTGAAACGTTCGAAAAAGAGTAATCTTTCGATAAAAAATCAATAACATTTGACACAAATCTTTTTAGGCTTCAAATTTTGTTCTAATAACGATGTAGACTGTATATTTGTTTTATATATATACAGGCATTACTGGTGTCATTGTTGGTCATCCTTTTGACACTGTCAAAGTAAGACTACAAACTCAAAATCCAATTATCTATAAAGGAACATTTGATTGTTTCGCTCAAATAATAAAAAAAGAATCGGTTTGTATTTACAGTTAAGATTTACTATGGCCTAATTAAAGCTTAAATTGTATTGAATTATAGTTCATTGGTTTATATAAAGGTATTGCGCCACCTCTATGTGGCCTTACGGCTATTAATGCTATTGTGTTTGGAGTTCAAGGAAATGTCCAAAGACGTCTACCAAAACCAAACAGCTTAACAGCACATTACCTTGCTGGCGCAGTTGCCGGATTTTCGCAATGCGTAATATGTAGCCCAATGGAATTAGTAAAGACTCGATTGCAAGTCCAAGGTCAGGGTCAATCCAGAAAGATTAAGCAAACGCTGTACAAAAATTCTTATGATTGTTTGGTAAAAATTTTTAAGAAAGAGGGAATTAAAGGAGTTTACAGAGGATTCTGGTTAACTACACTTAGAGAGACACCCTCTTTTGGCGTCTATTTTGCGTCCTACGAGAAATTCTGTAGGATAGGCAATCCTTCAGAAGTAGGAACTATGCAATTATTGTTATCAGGAGGAACAGCTGGAATGTGTTCCTGGATTGTTACCTATCCATTTGACGTTATTAAGTCTAGAGTGCAAGCTGACGTCAGAAATGAATATAAAGGTCTGGTGGATTGCTTTCGAAAAAGTATCGCTTCCGAAGGTTGGCTTGTTTTAACAAAAGGTTTAGGATCGACTCTGCTCAGAGCGTTTCCGGTAAACGCTACTACATTTGCAACAGTCACATACGTTTTTAGATTCGCGAGTCGTCATACTGAATATTTTGATTCTGATGAAACCAATATTCAAGAATTTTTGCAGCATTCTTCGAATCAAACCGGCCATTTGGCTCTCCTGACGAACTTTCCAAGTCATCCTTGAAAGATTGTATACTCATTTTATACATATCCCGAAAGCTTCGTCTCAAAGTTGTGCTTAAATCTTAGAGATTTACTGTAAAAAGAAATAGAAAACAAGCAACAAAATAACTTCGTCTCCTGCAAATCGCTTTTGAATTTTGAACTAATTTTGATCTGAATTTTGTTGAAATTTGTTTGCGTGCAATGAATACATGCATATATTTTTTTGATTAACTATCTGAAAAAGTTTATAACGAACGAGATCAGAAAACGAAAAGCAATAAAATCAATAATCCTGCAAATTATATGTCAGTAGAGTTCGGCGTTGATGGAGGTGTTTCTGAAGAGTCTGGAGACATAGTGGAAGGTGTCACAGTAGCTCGAATGATATTTGGATTCCATATTAGACTATAGTAGATAGCCAGAACGATGGCGGCCAAAGAGACGGACAGCACATATGCTAATACGGTAGCTAATCTCACCCATTTTTTGTTAGCCTTGGCAGACATCTTCGCCTTATTCTTATCCGCTGTATATGTAGGGCCTTTACTGCCTGAAGTTCCGGCTTGCGCAGCCGCAGTAGGCGTTTGTCGGTATTTTTCCTCTTTACCCATCAAAGCAGTAAACACTGCACCGCAAAACTATGTGCACTGCAACGGAAATCGGAGAAACAATAGATGGCGCCCTACTTACAATGCTTATCGATTCCTATGATGCCTATATAGTATCGAGGTAATTTTATCAACTTAAAGTCACATTTACAAAACTCATATCTCTTTCTGTTTTTATAATAAATACATAAAATTTCAACAACACACTAAGTTTATATAAAATAAACGTATAGAGACATACATAGATGCATTTTTCTTTTTATATACACACATATGTATATATATATATATATATATATATAATATATATAAATTTTTACAAAACCGCTAGTTTTTATAGTTCTTTTTAAAAATAAGCATCAGTGGAGATCATTTGTATATCTGAAAAAAAAGATAAAAAATTACATTTTTCTTTTTTTCCTAGAGTTTTATCTTATAAATCAAATTTATCACTTTTTATTCAAATATGTATATATATATATATATATATATATGTATATATAGATACTTACTTAAACCACTTTCATCGTTCATTTCCATATCTCCTGTTATTTTATCAGTATCCAATTTTACTTGCTGTACAGACTGTAGGAAAAAACAATGACAATTGTATAACTTTTTTATTTCAACATAAGGATAATCTTTTATAGTTTGTAAAATCTACTTTGACATTAATACCTCTCTGTACTTGGTTAAAAAAACTTTAAGAGGTTCTACGTAGTTATCAAAGCCCAATTGTGTCATTGCCCATAATATATCCTCTCCATTAACTGTTTTTCTTTTCTCTGCCTGACACCTGTCACTGGCTCTGTTAAATTTTAAATATAATTTATTATTTTTGTGTGTGTTTTCTTTTAGTTTGTTATTTTGTTCCTAGAATATTGTACTTACTCAGAAGTCAAAAAACTTATAAATTCGGAGACGCATTCTTGAACGCATTCCTTGGCATCTTTTGCTACCTGTAAACATTATTACGTATATTCAGACATCTTCTTTGAAGAGAACATTCTGATCTTACTTTTCCTGAGTTTGGTATGGCTCTTTTCATGATTTTGGCTACATTGGCGATTGGTAAAAATCGGTCCTACGAACAGAAATCCAATAAATCCTGGATAAACATAATAAGTCCTATATTCACCTGTTCTTTCAACTCCTCTGTACTCTTCTCCTTCTCTTCGTTAGCTGAGGAAAAGTCTGGAGTAGCTGCCATGAGAGCCGCAGTTAGGTACAAAATGTCGCTGGTAGAAACAACGATTCGAAAACTGTTCCAAGTTCTGTATTTAAGGTGTCCATAAAATTATTTGAATTGAGCGTTTCTTCCAAACAAATTTGTTCTCGTTCATTTTAGCTATTGTAATAAAGTTAGCGCGTTAACAATTGAACATTCTAACATCTTAAAGACACAGTATAATGCTTTTATGTTTAAAACCTTAGTGAAATATGTTTATCAATGTTTGAAGTAGTAATCTTATTTAAAAAATTAGAGCTATTAGCAATTTCAGAGAAAAGCTAGTGTAAAATGAGTACTTTACCATGTTGTACCTAGACCGAAAGTGAGAGAAGTTTAAGGTTAATAGGAATTGCTTTCAGCATATACATACAGCATAAATGAAGCGTTATACCGTATAACATATAGCTGTAGAAACTAGATATCAAACTTTTTACTTCTAATAGAGTATTTTTGAAATATACAATACAATGAATGATAATAATATAAACTCTTGTATTCCGTATACAATGTTCATTTTTTTAAAACGTTTACTTAAAAAAAGAATAAGAATTATAATATTATTAAAAATATGGTCTTTAGATAATATATTTCTTGGATATTTTATTTAAAGCAAACAATATCAATAATTAATTTATAAGGGTCATTATAGATTTAAATATTACTGCTTACAGTCAAATTATAAGTGATTTAAGGACGGAGAGAATAAAGAATGACTTAAAATATCTACCAGTTTACTCTGAACTTTTTCACCATTCGTACATAAAAGCAGTTGTCAATATAGATTGTCAGAGGAAAATAATTATATACTCTGAATGATTTGAATATTAAAGTTATTATTGATAAAGGATGGTCTGCATAGCTGTGTTGGGATGTGGGCTTTTAGGTGTCAAAATTGCAGGTAATTTTGTATATTTTATATCTAAATAATCAAAATCAAATGTATGGTTAAATATACTGTATTTTTCCCATTTTGCAATGCATGATTCATCATAATTTGCCTCGAGTATTATATTTATATATGTTCAATTCGTTTTAATACTTATCTCATATCTATAGGGGAAATGGCTTATCACGGCCACAAAGTGAAGCTATATGACAGCAATTTGACAGCTCTTAATGCTGTTTACGACAAAATTGAAGAGGATAAAGAGTGGATGAAGAGCGAAGGACTTTTATCTAACAATACTTTTATAGTTACGTAATTCAACTCATTTTTTATACATGAATAAATAACGTTCTTTTTAATTTTAAAATAGGGTCAAATATACTGTCTTAGCAGATTGGAAGATGCTGTAAAGCATGCAGATTTCGTATTTGAAGCAGTAGTTGATGATCTCCCTATAAAACAGGATCTTTTTGAACGTACTTAATCCCATTATTTGTTTTTTTATAAAATGTTATCTAAACTTATTAACTTAGGTGTAACACAATGCTGCCCACCGAACTGCATTGTAGCAACCAATACTTTACGTCTGGATATCACAGCGATTGTAGAAAGAGCAACTAATAAGGAAGTTAGTTATTTATAGTTATATAAGTATTTGTTTCATTACAAATACGCTTCATATTTATAGCCATATTTTCTTCAATTTTCTTTTTGCTTATAAAATAAGTATATTTATCCAAAAACCTTTTAGAGAACGGTTGGTTTAAGGTTCCTCTATCCAGTTTATTATATACCGGAAGTTGAAATTACTCCAGGTGGATTTACGTCAGGAAAAACTATAGAAACAGGTTTGTATTGATATAACTTTTTTTCTACAGAATTTCCTGTGTAAAGATCTTATGTTTCCTTTTAATTGTAATTAGTTCGACAAGTATTGGAGAATATGGGTAAAACTTTATTCTTTCGATCTGGTAGTGAACCCTTAGTACTTAGTGAAGAACAAAGGGAAGAAAGAAAGAAAGGTATATAATATAAGATGCTGAAAAAAAATAGATAATCAATTCTAATACATTCATTTCTATTGATTAATAGCATGTATTGGGAGATTGAAAGAGAATTGTGGTGTTGATTATGTATTTTCTGGAAATTTACCTGAATTAGGGCATCGGGCAAGCATCGGATCTGGTATAAATTATGATCAGACAAGTTAATTATATCTATTTAATCATCTTCTTCCATTAACAAGGATTTTCCTTTTAGACTCGAATATGTCGGATGCGGATCGTGATTGCGCAATTTGTATGGATAGAACACGCGATTGTCTACTATGTCCTTGTCACCATATGGTTACTTGTACCGAGTGCGCAAAATCATTACTCAATAGAAGAGATGGATGCCCGATATGTCGTACAGATATAACAGAGATGATACGAGTATATCACAGTTAGATAGCTAAATAAATGTGACCAAAGAAATTGTGATGGTACTGCAAAAGTCATGATAAAACTAATTAATAGTGACACTTGTAGATTAAATTATTACATAACTGAAAGAATCTGATACATGTTTGTTATTTTTTTTTACTGATTTTGTCTCTTTGCATTTTTTTTTGAATCTCCAGCTAACATATTCAGTTTATAATTAATTACTGCAAAAACTACTTTATCTTTATTTAAATATAGAGAATATGTTATTTATATCATTTTGTTTTTTGTGCACTTTTTTAAATAAAGAATATCATTTTTTCTATGTTAGAAAAACTCGAAAATGTGACCTATTTCAGTCTTTTTTAATATATTTTTAGATATTTTTAGCTTCTTCAGCAAAAATATCAGATATTTATATTTTAATATGTATGTTTACTCATATGAAGCGCGAAATAAGCTTGAGATGTTTTCATTAAAAGTGACGTCAGCTGGTTCTAAATTTAAATCTTTTTATGTTACTTTTATGTAGAAGGCGCCACCGTAAAGTAAGACTGGTGTCTATTGGAAATTTGAGGTAAAATATTCTACATTTTACCGGATACCGCTCTTCTAAACTGGTGATATTCACTTCTTAGATAACTGGGAATTATTTGTCTCACAATTTCTCTGTCATTTCTAAGTTTAAATAGAACTTTACTTTAAATAAAAATGGGTGACCGCAAATTCTTTATTGGTGGCAATTGGAAAATGAACGGAAACAAGAAGGCAATTGATGATATTATTGCATTTTTGAATGAAGGTGCAGCAGTTGACCATACAGGTAAAATATCACGTTAATTAATACAATTTGTGTGAAAAATACAGTTAAAACATTCAATTTTTATTGTGACCTTCGCTGACATTCTCTTTCAACAGAGGTCGTTGTGGCGCCACCTGCAGTCTATTTGGATTACGTTCGCAGTCGTTTGAATGCCAAAATTGGAGTCTCCGCTCAAAATTGCTACAAAGTAGCAAGTGGAGCTTTCACTGGCGATATTAGGTTAATTGATAAAGTTATTCAATATTCGTGTCTAATCTAAATTATGAATTCAATAGCCCTGCTATGATAAAAGACAACAATTGTTCATGGGTAATTCTTGGACATTCAGAAAGACGCCACGTTTTTGGTGAATGCGATAAAGTAAATATAGAATTATTCAAAATACGGCCTATATATTTTATATGATGTATTTTGTTAAGCTTATTGGCGAGAAATGTGCTTTTGCACTTCAAGAAGGTCTGAAAATCATACCTTGTATTGGTGAAAAATTGGAAGAACGCGAAGCTGGAAAAACCAACGAAGTACTCTTCCGCCAAATGAAGGCAATCGCTGGTAAGTTTTTAAATAAGAAACACTTATATGTATACATATATATAATCTATATTAATAATATTAATCTTTTTATGAAGATAACGTTAAGGATTGGTCCAGCGTTGTCCTTGCTTACGAACCAGTATGGGCTATTGGAACTAATAAAACTGCATCTCCCGAGCAAGCTCAGGAAGTACACACCGATCTACGTAAATGGCTAGCGCAAAATGTCAACGCCGAAGTTGCTAAGAACCTCAGAATCCTCTATGGAGGTTTGTATTGAAATTATACAATTTTCAAATTTTTATCATGTCTCTTTATTAGTTTTGATAAAATTATTAATATTTCATAATTCATTTTGTTCTTTAGGTTCAGTTAACGCTGGAAATTGCAAGGAACTTGCCAAGAAACCAGATATTGATGGATTCTTGGTTGGTGGAGCTTCTTTGAAAAAAGATTTCATTACCATCGTCAACGCTAGACAATAAGAATACAAAATGGAGAATGTTATTGTATTAGCAAAATAAAATATAAAAGGACAAAAGAGAAAAAAATTGAAGTTAGGTAGAGTAATGTCCTTGAAAATTAAAGTTAGTCAAAAATACATTTTCAACCTACTAAAAGAAAGTTCTCTTCTTGAATTGTTCTCTTCATTCAATCTAGACGAAATATCTTGGTTTACAATTTATTTGATTTTCTGCTTATTAGCCCGTTATGGTTTAATATCCAATTATTTGACCAAATTGCTTCTATTTCCGGTCTCTTATAGAAGTCGTAGGTGAATAGGTTACGAACAAGATCACGAACTAGGGAAGGGATTTTTTGACACTTGGGAAAGTTATTTATTAAAGATCTCTGCTCGTTGAGAATAGATTTTGTTCCTTTTGCTTCGCTGAAAGGCATTTGTCCAGTTATAAAGATGTATAGTATTACTCCAAGAGCCCACACGTCAGCTTTCTTCGGTAGGTAAGGATTACCTAATAGTATTTCGGGTGCAGCGTATGATTTTGAACCACAAAATGTTGAACTTAAACTTTTACAATCGTCTTTGACAAAACCAAAATCACAAACTATAATATCCCAAGTTTTATTCAAAAGAAGATTTTCCAATTTTAAATCCCTATGAGCGATATCAAGCGCATGCATATAACCAACGGCTGAAATTGTTTGTCGAAACCACCTACAAGCATTCCTTTCACTTATCGCCCCCTTCTTTTGAATATATTCTAAAGCGTCTCCATTAATACCATAATCCAGTATCATGAAAACTTTTTGATTTGATTCAAAATATCGATGTAAATTAACAAGGTTAGGATGGCGAAGACTCGACCAAATAGATAATTCCCTTGGTAAGAATCTATCTTGATAATCTTTTGGCGCTTTTTGCCTATCTATAATTTTTATAGCAACTAATTTTCTTTTATTGTCGTAATCAACTGCTAATTTAACTTTTGAATAACTTCCCGAACCAATAGTTTGTTTGACATAATAGCCCTGTTTGGCTAAAACAGCTCTATAAGTAGGCTTATAACTCCAGCCACCGTTACTTAATAATAATTCTACTTCGTTGGCAGCTTTACTTAAGGCTTCTTTTAACGTTTCCATTCGAAAATTATCACAGTTACTCATTCTACCTTAATATAATTTCTTCATTAATTAAATATTTCATTATTCCAATGATTTTCTACATTTATGTAAATTTTCCCTTTTTTTGAATATTAATTAACATCATTAATAATTATTCATCTCCCATATCTATTAGTTAGCCTTTGATTAGTTTTTTAAATTTTTAAATGTATTAAATATGAATAATAAAGAGAAATTTAGAATAAACGAAATATTAAGATAAAAAAAAGACAACAAAGATAAAATGAGAAGATCAGAATTATAATTTATTTAAATTTATTCAATTTTAATTTATTCATTATATTAATCAATAGTTTTTATATAATTTTCAATGGAACGTATTGCTATACAACCAAGATTAACGGAGAAAGTTTGCGCAGTAAAAGATGAGGAGGAGCTTAGGAGAAGAGGATTTGAAATAGGATGCGTTTTAGGTGAAGGTTCATACGCAAAAGTTAGAGCTGCAATTGTAAGAAAGGGAGATAAAGATGGACCAAAAGTAGCTTTAAAAATTATTAATATGAGAAAAGCTCCTAAGGATTTCTTAAAGAAATTCTTACCAAGAGAATTGAACATCATAACAAATATTAATCATCCAAACATTATCAAATGTTACGATGTATTCGATTATGGATATAAAAAGTTTATTGTCATGGAAATGGCTGGACATGGCGATCTTTTAGAATATGTTAAACTAAAAGGAGCTTTGGACGAGGATAAATCGAGACATATGTTCAAGCAATTAACTAATGCCGTTGAATATTTACATAGTCTTGATGTTGTTCATAGAGATTTAAAATGCGAAAATCTATTGTTAGACGTTAAAAATAACATTAAAGTATCAGATTTTGGATTTTCTCGCGAAATGATGGAAAAGGATCTAAGTAAGACGTTTTGCGGTAGTGCTGCCTACGCTGCACCAGAAATACTGCAGGGTATTCCTTATAGCGGAAAGTCCTATGACATATGGAGTATGGGTGTTATATTATACATTATGCTTTGCGGCTCAATGCCTTTCGACGATTCGAACATAAAGAACATGATCAAATGTCAAACTGAAAGAAAAGTAGGATTTTCTCGTTCGAGAAAATTATCAGATGAGTCTAAAAAGCTTGTTCATCTTATTCTTGAATCAGATGTAAGTTTAAGAGCTTCAATTGAAGATATCAAAAATTCTAAATGGCTTCAAACCAATATGAATAATTTATATAACGAGATTGCATGTTCTAGAAAACCTTTAATTGACAAACCAGCTTCGTCTATTTCCGTAAAAGAAACTTTATGTGGGCGGGGTTTATGAACTATCGTATCCTTTTTTTATATTTATTAAAGAGAAAGTACGTTGTTTATTTTTATTCTAACAAAATGGACGAAAGAGTTCTTTTTTTTTTAATATACTATACTATATGGATAAAAACCTTAATAAATTATAGATTGTCATTATGTCCAGAATTTGGGTTAAACTGTACCGAAAAGGAGGGACAATATCAATTAAATATATCAACAAATTTATTCCTAAAAAAAAACAGGCACAATGAATAACAGTACTCTTTTTCCATAGCAGTATATATTTGGAAAGGCAGGGTTAAATGATGACATGAAAGAATGAGTAGGAGGAAGAGGAGGCATATTATAGTTAAGTGGATGGGGAAAGAGAGTGAATGTTCTACGAGTATTAAAAAAGGGTATCTCTTTGTTAGATAGACTGTAGTGACACATAGGCGAATATAATGATTTATCGTTATTACTTTGTTTCCATTGAAGAAGCTATACCCCTAATAGACTTTGGATATATAAGATTTATAGCAAACAGTTTATCAATCCTTTAAGCATACATATTTTAACTTTTGCAAATCTTTCTTCCTTGCAGATTTTACTGTAGTATCCTCCTCGTTCAGCCTACTCCTTTTATCCATACTTAAGTGTCGATTTATTTGCTTTCTCTTCTTCCTTATAAAAAATAGATGACGAGGTAAAAGGATGTAAAATTTATCAAATAATTATTGAAGAAACAAAAATGGAAACCTTAAGTATTTTTTCCAAGCGTATTGTATAATCAAAGCGGCGGCTTCCTTTATTGAATCTTTATCATCCGTATGTAATGTTTTGCTAGTTTAGCGAAATTGATAAATTAACTGAGTTACTAATCACTGTAATAATTATTCTTAATTACCATTTATCTATTGTTTTTACGTTTTCATTCATTCTTGAACGATTTTTTAAAGATTCAATGCTATGCTTATCAATACGATAAAAGTCTCCTTCGTTGGCTAGTTGACAATTCTCTTCAACTGTTTTCTTCTTCCTACATGCTTCTTTCATAAGTTTCTCGTGTTCAATCATTAATTTCCTCCTCTCGCTGAATGTCTTACGTAGTCTATAGCCTCTGAATACTGCTTGTATTTTAACAGCCGCTAGATCCTGTATACCTCTTATTGATAATGCTCCCTGTTCTATAAGAAATTGAGCAACTTTCTCATGATTTTCCAACAAAGCGTAATCTAAAGGTGTATATTTATCATCACTTAATTCCATTTGATTTAAATGAGCTTGAAACTCTAAAAGTAGTTTTGCGCCTTCTACATGACCCCTACTACAAGCCCAATGTAATGACGTCATACCCTAAAGGGAAAGAAAATAGATTTGGATATTTGATACCTTCAATGTTATTTTACACTAAGCTTATTTTATTTTTACCTCGTGATCTTGCCAATTAGGATCTGCACCATGTTCAATAAGAACTAGAATGCAGCTAACGTGACCACTGTACGAAGCACATTGCAGTGGACTGCGGCTGGCAGAAAAAAAATCATCAATGTATTTACTAATTTACAGAATAGAAATTTTTTTTCGTCTTTTTTTTTCTTTTCATTAAAAATTAATTGGAAAACTTACCCTGATTTATCAACTACATCAGGATTTAATCCGAATTTGATTAATTTCGAGCATATGTGGGCGTGACCAGATAAGGCTGCCCAATGCAGTGCTGACCTACCATCGGTGTCTTTACTTTCAATATTTGCACCATTTTCAAACAGGACTTGAAGAACGTGTTCATGACCGTATTCGCAAGCACGGAATAACGGTGTTAAATATAAAAGATCCGTTGCATTCTTATCAGATCCATGAGCTAGTAGTAATTTTACAGTTGAGGCGTGACCATTCTGAGCGGCAGCGTGGAGAGCTACAAATAATTATATATATATATATATATACTAGTATATACTTATATATAACGTTTTTAGCGTTTAATTTCCTACCTGTAGCACCATGCTTGTCAGCCTGAAATATATTTGAACCAGCAGCAATACAGCAGACAAGAGCATCATCAGCCCCATGCCCAGCAGCCCATATTAATGCAGTTCTTCCTTCGTTATCTTGTTCATCCCGAAGAATGCTTGAACCACCACCAATGCCACCTTTCAACAGGGCACTAACACACTCCGAGTAATTGTTTTTAGCACAATAATGTAAAGCAGTAGCACCTTTAGAGTCAGTCATACCATAGTCAGCACTATGTTCCAAAAGCATCTTTATAATACTCTGACGTCCTAAAACGGCAGCCCAGTGAAGAGGTGTCCGAAAGAGATTATCCATTGCCGAAATTTTGCATTGGGGATTCGCTATCTTTTAATTATTATTAAGGTGTTTTTTTTCTTTAAATTGCCTTTTCATTCTCGAAACGGAATTAATTAACTAAATACTTACAAGGATTTGAACAACAATTTCAACTCCCTCCGATACAGCTAAATGTAATGCTGTTCTACCATCGTAATCTTGCCAATTAATCATACTAGGTTGGCTATCCTATTATATCGTTTATAGAGAGGAGTTTTTACGTTATTTATCATGTTATTTAATAGATATAACTAATTCCCTACTAGTATATATTTAACACATTCTCCAGCCTCTGGTCCTTTGGCAGACGCTGCAAAATGTAACGGAGTTTTGCCGTGTATATCTGGTATGAGAACGTTTGAACCCTAAAAATATTAATGATTAAATATCAAAATACTTCTGGAGTTTGTGCTTAATTACGTGTTTGAGCAATAGTTTAATTGGTTCTAGATGGCCGTGGTAAGAGCTCCAGTGGAGGGCAGTTCTCTGTAAATATTTACATCCATACAGTATTGAATTTGACAACTTTTTACAGATATGTGATTATTTGACATGTGAATAATAACCTTATTTAAGTCTTGAACGTCTATTTCACCAGGTTGTAAATGTTTAAGTATAAGATTCAAGCATTTTGCGTTTGTATGCCTGGCACAAATATGTAAAGCATTCAAGCCTTCGTTATCTGTAGTCCTACAATTCGCTCCCTTTGATAATAATAGCTTTACACATTTGAGATTACCCTGATTATGATACATAATAGTTTAATTATCAAAGATAGGTAAATAGCGTATAAGATGGATAGAGTGTTTTGTAAGAACCTTATGAACGGCAAAATGAAGAGCATTTTTTCCCGACATGTCAGTCTTATTTATATTCGCTTGAGCTTTTAACAGAACTTCAACACAGTCAATCCACTCCCCTAAGATGCAATGCATTAAAGGTGTTTTACCAGTTTTATCGGCAACATCTAAATCTTTAATTCCGTCCCCGTTTAAGTGTTTTACCAAAGAAGTTTTTTCTCCTCTGGATGCTAACTGGTGTAATAAAGTTGTATCTGGCGAGCATCCAGCCGCTGCTCCATTTCCATTCGAAAGCTTCTGCTTAACCGACTTCTTTTTCGAGTTCATTATCTAAACAAAAGAATAAAGTAGAAAGAGACACGAAAAAACACGTACAGAAAAAAAAAGAAAACCTATCTGTCTATATCTTTAAAACACAACACATTCTAACAATATATATATATATATAAAACGGTCTATAAGCCATAAAAGGCGTATTGCTAAACATTCTAGAGTATAGTAGTGGGCAAACCTGTCAGTAATAGAATTCAAACAAGATTGATATATGACATTTTAATTATTAATAGCAGTTCATTTTAAAAATAACTTTTTCTCTTCGTTTTTATTTATAATATCAATACTTTTAATTAAAAATAAAGAAAAGAAGAATAGAAATTAAGAGTTTTCAGTTAAAAAGGAAATGATCCAAAAAAAAATGCTGCTTTACTATTGTTTATCATTTTAGAAATATGAAATATATACCTCTATATAACAATCTATTATATTTCTCTTGATACAATTAGATATATACTGTATATATATATAGATATGTATACATTTTTAGTTGTATATTTTGCAACTATAATATATTGTAATTACATTTAATATCAAAATAATTTACTATTTACTTACTTCTATTCATAGTAGATATTCTTTAGATATTATCTTGTTATTTATCTAATAAGAGCAAAAAAAGTCTGATAATAAAAGAACACAGAGATGAGTAGGAGAGAGGAAGTCTATCCTTGTTAACTCTGTTAAAAAAAAAGATTGAACAATGAATATCAAATAAGAATTGATTATTATTCCGTGTTATGGAGACGACAGTAATGAGTCTTTTTTTCTGTCGAATCTTTTACACATTTTCTTGTTTTTTAGAAAATATATATTTATCTTTAATTGATCTTTATTTTAAGCTATCTGACCTCTGATTATTTTATAATATAGCTAATTTAAAATTCTGTTCAATATATTCATACAACTACTTCAACAGTGACATCTATTTTATCATCTAAATCCTCCTTTAATCGTATATTTTTCTTATACCTTCTATTTATTAAATATTCATAGATATTTTAAATACTTGCTTAATATCCTATGTTCACTATTTAATTACCTTTTGAGATAGAAGCCGTACGTGCAATCGTTTTATTACCTTTGTAAAATTATTTATAGGCCTCTTTGAAATAGACAATAGGCCAACAGAAGAATGGGTGAGTGATATAGCACGAGCACAGGGAGGGGAGGGGGGAGAGAGGGTAGTGAGGCAAACAGAGACAGGACAGAGAGCGACAGAGACAGGCAGATTGCGTCAGAACGAAAGCAAAATAGAGTAGAGCTAAGAGGGAATAGTAAAATGGTATGCTTGAATGATTACGTTTTATACGAATTATGCTCAATAGATTTATTTCAGAGATAAAGTATTCTTCTCAAAAATTGCTTTTCTCCACCCTCTCTCTCTTTTTTTTTCTCTTCCCCTCTTTCCCATAAGTATTGGATAATAGAAATAGGAAGAAGAGAAATCAAATTATATTATTAACTAGATATTAAAATGAAAAACAAACAAAAATCAAGTATGAATATATTAATTGTATCGACATGTTTTAAATTAGAAAGCACTCTGCGTTCTATAATATTTTTCTGAAATAGTATCACAATATTTTCAATTCCAGCCAACAAGTTGCTTTATAATAAAAATTATACAAGAAAAGTAAATATAGCAATCAAAATGCGTAAATACTTAGTTTACAATTGAATGATATGAAAATATTTCTTTTGTTTATATATTTATTTTTAGCTATCTTGTTTTCGTTTCTTCCAAAATCTTCTTACATCGTCGTGTCCTTCTAAGGATACCACCATCATTCTTTTTGCCGTATTACTCCAAATTAAAACTCCTCTCTCTCTGGCGTGTTCTTTTAGGATTTCAAAATCATTCTGAGACAAGAATTGATTATATAACACTCCTTCGTTGTAGGATATTCTATCTCTTTCTAATTCCCATATACGTATTTGATCAGTTATCGTTGGAGGTAAGATAGGTTTATTTTTCAACATTTGAGGATGAGCGTAACTTTTTAAATAGTTAATTATCTGATAGGCAGTTATACCATGAGCTAGAGCGTTTCTTACACTTTCCCTTGTTAAGTTTGACACAACAAAACCAGGGAATCGACACAAAATATCAGAAAATAAGGCTAGGAGGGCAGTGTGAAGCGGAGAGTTCGTATATGCGTAGATCTGTTTTTGGATATTACAATCAGAGTGAAAATTATATAATTTAACGGAAATAATTAGTTTTGAAAGTTATTTAATATATAATATCAACCTTATAATTTGTTTCGACTACTATAAAACCATTAACAGTCTCCGAGATTGTATTGGAACAGCCATTGGCCAAATCAATTGCTAATCGGGTTGGATAGAATCTTCCCGATTTTCTTTTCCTTTGATGAATTAAACCTAATTCTCGTAAATGTTGTAAAAATCTTGATTGGCCGTCAGTTAATTTTTCAGCCGAGTATTCTTTTCCTAAACTTGCAAAACTAATTTCAAATAAAAATGTTAAAGTTTCAACTAAATTCATTCTTCTATCTTCGACGGTATCCAGATATTGTAGAATTAAATACCATACTTGACTTGCTGTGTCCATCAGGAGAAATTGGAATCCAGCAGGAGTAATGTAATGGTTATTTTCAGAATTAGTCATTAGACCTGAATATTCAATTAAATTTATTATATCAGCTGTGAGCATTTCTCTGGATGAAGGTGATCCAACGAGAAAGTTTAAAACGCATTCCCATCTATCTATAGCATATTTCTCTAGTGAGTCTACATCTTTTGTATACTTGTCCGGTTCTAGAGCAGAGCCCCTTGTCCATGAAGTTCCACCACCGAGCATAACAACCTAATTCAATTCAGGAGGAAATCAAATAATAATAAATAATGACAGAGAAAATAGCATTTAACAAAAATTTGGATTAGATATAATTAATTCCTATTAAATCACCTAATCTGAGGGTTTTTAAAAGAAAATAAAACCTTAAAATTTTGGCGAAACGTTGGCTTTAACTTCCATCCAGGTAGACCACCCGGGATAGGGCTATGATCCCAAACTTGTAATTCCTTTAGAGCTTCAATAGATTTTTCATGTTTTTCTACTTCACCCTTTACTACCCAGTGTTTAATAACATCTTGCGACACTGGTGACTCCACGAAGAGAAGCCGCATAACATAGTGTCTTGCCACTTCTGGCAGGTTCCTGAAAACCGCTAAGCATGTCGCTGGATTGTTATAGAGTTCTTCTAATATAAAAGGAGGTAAAGTTTTCAAATAGCTAATCAAGTCCTTGCAATTCAAGCGTTTAAGGGCGTGTGATGCCCCATTCATGGTTACTTTAACTAGGCAAAAGATTCACTCTTAAAACAAAACGAAACCGGTATATACAAGTAAAACACTCCATTCCCGCCATGTCTTCCCCTCACACCCACTCCCCCTACTCACTCCTGACCAGAATTTATAATATATACATTATATATATATAGATACAATATACGCAATAAACAAATCAACACATGTATATTTCCCTTTTATTAATATATAATATTATACACGCGTTCTGAAATCAAACAATTAGGATAAATAAATAATTAAAATAATTTCTTTCGTTCTTTTTTTTTACCAATACGTTTCTTTCAGAATTATTTATTTAGAATTTTTATTGAGAAAAGAATGAAATATTTGATATATGCAAATTAAAGGGCATAAAATGTTTATCAGAGAAAAATTGATCTAATTGTATAAATATTAGTTTATATCTAACGTATATTGTCTGTACAATAGATTATAAATAGGAGACCAAAATATAAACATAACTTCAGCTGATATTCTATTTGTCATTAATTTTGAAATTTTAAAATAAGCTAAAGTCATCAGTTTCTTGTCCCCGACTTCCCCCGTCTGCTTTTTTTTATCTGCTGTCTCTTTTCTGTCTCTCTTGTTTCTTTTTCTCTCTCTCTCTCCCTCTCTCTCCCTATATATATTTATACTGTATCTGCAATCAGAATCCTTACCCGGGGGAAACAAGACACAAAGACAGATAAAAGTCAGGTGTTAATAATAATGCTAAAAGCAACACAGAGAAAATATTGTATGTAATTAAATGAGGAAATTAATGTATCAGACGTGAAAATTATAGATATATTGTCAAGTATAACAATATCATCATTTTAATTAAGCCATTTGTCATACTTGATTCAAAATAAAGTCTATTTTGTATGCAGAGCACTATTCCTTTGTTAATTACTAATTATTGATTATCAAGTAACAACAAGCGAATATTCGAGGCATTATGTCTTAAGCATCCTGTCTCTATCTCTCCACAACAGTCCCTCTCTTCTTTGTCTCTTCACCTACGTCGACTATGCTTGGTTCTGTCTTTATTAAATTAGAAAACAGCATCTAAAACAGATAACAATGGCCTAGTTTTATGTCAAAGTCAAACCATGTTTTATTTTCTTCAGTGAATGGAATTGAGTAATTAACCTTCGACTCTTGTCATTAACTACTTCTGCACATCATATATTAGTTAGGAGGAAATTTGAAATTGATAAGATACTAAGATACGATAAGATTGACATTTAATTTATTAAAAGTAACATAAAATAAAATGTAGAATGCGTGAGAGAGAAGATAAAATTCATGGCAAGTAGCACAAGCTTTTTTTTCAGACATCAAAATTCCCTAAGGAAGAGTATTAAACAGCCATTTCTCATGGATGAAAAAAAAGTGATAATAAAGAATTTATAACATTTGTTAGTATTTTATATAAATTAAAATAATACTCTATGTAGGCCAAAAATATAATATATTAGTATAAATGAATTTCGAATGTAAATAAAGAAGGACTCTTTTTGTTCTGTAAAGAAAACAAAGAATAAGAATTAAGGGATACAATGAAAAGCCACAGACAAAGAGAAAAAACTCTCGGATGCATAATTATATCATAAAAATAAAGATTCTTTAAATATCATATGACAACTGATCCGTGATAATGATATATGCCGTATTACGATTATATATATATATATATATACAATATATCCGGTATATATATATTATTTAAAAGTAGAGAAAGAAACAGACAGATAGACAAATTTTTGATTAAAATGTTTTAATAAATTCAGCACTGACAGCTTCATATTATATGGAAATTGATACTGATATCTTTTCTGGGATAATGTATTCATTTATAGTTATTCATGCTGCTATTTTGCATAAATAAGTCTCGATTTATTCTTTGCAAAAAATTAATCAGATTAAATTGCTCATTTGTAAATATCCTTAACATATATCTTCATACTACGTATATACAACATATGCAGTATATGCAGTATATACGCTACTGTACTCTTTATCAATAATGATAACGTAGTTTTTTTCATATATAAGACAATTATGTAAATATGGAAAAATAGATTGATTAGGAAAATTAGCCTATAGTTTTCAAATCTTCATTAATTATAAATGATTCCACGAATTGTTAAGTAAGAAAAGAATGTCATTAACTCTGCAAAATGTCCTTAAGGAGTTTTGTCAGCGCTATCTCATCAAAGAATGAGAAACGTATGGAATAAAAAATAAGGTCAAGTAAACAAAGCGAAAAAAACATAATTCAATTCTTTTCCATCAGTTTTTTATTTTACTTCCTTCCTAAGAAAAGTTTTATTCTTTTATCTAATTTTCTCCTAAGCAGGATACACCATTGATGGATTATACGGGGGAGGCCGTGAGCAACCTTCTTCGTCAGAATTGTAAGAATTACATCGTGGCTCAGCGGAACTATCGCATCCACTGTAAGAAATCGCAGTGTCAACCTTGTAATTATCTGCTAACGGAGAAAGATGGTGTTGAGGAGGAAGAGTAGAAGGAGAATGACGTGGAGCTGGATCTAAAGGAGTTTTTGACCGAAAATTTCCCAATGACAGACAGCAATGAAAACAAATTGACAGTAAGGTACTAGCCACCCCAAAGCTAGTAACTATCCAGAAGATTATATCACAGACGCTATAAAGAATTAAAAGAACGTTATGTCCTAAATCTAATATAAAATTCCTTACTCCTTCGTTAGTTTAGGTGATTTCCAGATGACTTCGTTCTTAGCTGCTAGAACCACTCCAATATAGCAGAAAAGAGAGATGAACATTGCTATTAATACAATAACTCTCAAGAAACAAAAGACTTTCTTATTTGCCATTTTTACGTTTCTTTCTTTCTCTTTCAATGGCCCTATCAATATTACTTAGGTAAAAGTTCACACGACCTTGGTCGGGCGCCACCTGCAAAAATATCGTACAACCTAAAACTTATACTGTATATTGATACACACGGGATATTTTTGAAACTGCAACAACTGCAATATTATAATTGAATTTATATATGATATGTATTGAAATTATACAGCATATTTAACTTTCTCCCTCCTTTCCACCTATTTCTCTCTTTTTCTCTTCCTGTTTTTATTTCCATCTCTTTTTCTTTCTTTCCGAAGCTCGTATATTTTTTTTCATTTCTCTGTCTGTCTGTCTGTCTGTCTGTCTCTCTCTCAGTTTTCATTGTACAAAATATACTGTAACAGTTGAAGAAAGAGATACAAGAATGGACAAGAGCAGAGAAAGGATATACGGAACAGGAAAGATGGAAGAATTAGAAAGATAAGGAACTGAAAAGTAACCCAAAACCTCCTATGCATAAAATTTAAAAAAAAAAACAAACGTTGGACAAAAAACATTTGTGGATTAAATTATAATTTATAATTAATTTTGTACAATTATCATTTTCTATTCTCTTTGACAATAGTAAAGAAAACTAGAATGTTTAGGCCTATTTTTATGTTTATCGTCTTTTAGCGGATAAAGCCTTTCTCATGGGATGTAGATACGGGTCGCTAACGTCTTGAAGAGCTTCGGCAATTTTAGCTCTGTACTCAGCTTCAGCTGCATTTTGAGCTAGATTTAATCTATCTTCTTCCAGAAAAGCTATTTCCCTTTGCCTGTTATTGTATTCAATTTGTCCGAGAATGTCGTATTGATGAGCTTTTAGCTTCTCTTTGGCTAATTTCTGCTTCTCCAAATCTTCTAGTCTGTTCTGTTCAAAGACCTTCTTTTGTTGTTCGGCGAGAATACGATTCATCTCTTTTTCCCTTTCCTTCTCTTTTATACGATCTTCTATTTGCTGACGTCTCTCGGCAATTATTCTATTAAAAAGCTTCTTTCTTGCTTCTCTTTCGAGACGACGCTGTTCAGTTTGCTTACGATAGGCGTCTTGTATTTGTAAATTGCAAATACGATCCATTTCCTCTTCTTCTTTCTGTTGTTGTATTTTTAGGTCACGTAAATACTGTCTGTATCGGGCGTCCTCTTCACGAAGCTCCTTCTTCCTCTGAGTTTGCTCTTTTATTTCATTCTTGGAAGCCTCTAAAAGTTCTTCGAGCTGTTTCATATCGAAAGCGAGTTCTTCTTGTAGTTCTCTTGCTTTGCGCTGTTCTTTCAATTTAATACTACGGTCTAGCATCTCTCTAGTTTCACGTCCTCGCATTTGCTTATCCCTTAGAGCTCTTTCTTCTTCAATCTTTCTCAATCTTCTTGATTCGGCTAAAAGATTCTCTTCCTCTTTCTTTATTCTCTTTTCTTCTTCTTTTTGCATTTCATGAGCAGCAATTTGCTGTTGGAGAACTTCAAGCATACCATCATTACCGGCCATTCGCTTTCTTTCATCCTCTTCTTCTCGTTTAGTTTTAGCTGCAATATCAGCCTCCCACATTTTGTGGTAGAATTCTTCATGTTTCTTTTCATCCAGCTTCTTTTGTTCCTTCTCCCTGATCTGTTCCAATCTTTCAGCAGCTAAGAGATCCTCATTCCTCTTTGATTGTGTGCTTCGTAATTCTTCACATTGTAAACGAAACTGTTGCTCTAACTTTTCTTGAGCAAAAGCCCTTCTCTCACTTTCACGTTTTTCTCTTAAGAGTCTAGCTTTTTCCCTCATTTTAGCTTGTCTTTCCAATTGTGTTTCCTCTTTATTGACCATCTCATTTATGTAACTATCTTCTTCTCTTCCCAACAGTTGTCTTAATCTTTCTCTTCTATTTTCTAATTCAGCAGTTCGAGCTGCCTTCATTCCTGCCATTTTCGACTTAACATTATTTAGCATTATTTTTCTATTGGTTGTTGTTTCCCAATCACTTTTTATATCCGCTAATCTATTCTGCTTCGCTATCAGTGCTGCCTCTTCCAGTCGTTCTTGCTGCCTTCTGGCCTCTCTAACAATTTTATCCGGAGCAACGGAACTGGTTGGTTTGGCAATCTGTAAGTTTTTAATGGTTCTAGATTACAATATACGAGATACCGAAATAACTTACCAAACCCACTGAATGAGGCTGAGAACCGGTTATCTCTCTTGTTCGACGAGGTCTTGAGAGCATCATTTTGTTGGTCGTTCCAAAGTAATACTCTATTGTTTTTAAGTAATAAAAAACAGTTAATTAACTATTTGAATCCAATCTAAATTTTAACAATAATTGAGTATATTCTTTCCAAAGTTACTCGACCAAACTTACATCAACGGATATAAACAGAGAGTTATTGAGCTATTGCTTTATTTATAACAGCGCTTGGTGCTTCGTTTCCAAGGAGATAGTCGAGCTACAATACGGCTTATTGGTTGACTGTCCAACCTATGACTAATTTTCCGAAGGAATGTAGGTTTAATCTTCCTATAAAATTCTCGTAGAGCAGTATCAAGTCTGAACTGGTACCCTATAGTACATCACGTGATAAAAACATTATGCTAATCATGAGTACCCGCTGATGCGAATAATCAATATTAAGGTAAGTTTAGAATGATTTATATTTCATCTCAGAAAATTGAACGTTTTCATGGACGTAGTACGATTGAACTAAGACGTATTTTGTTTGAACTAAAGGAATATATGTTAAATCATTTGTTAATTAATGCATTCTAATTAAATTGACAATTTCCTGCCAGCCTAAAATGTTTATGTCTTTAAAAACAGAACACGATGCAGAACTCTACAGTGCAGAAGGATAGAAATATCAACGTACATATGTTTTATGAGGAATATTCTCTTTTTTAAAATAAAGGATATCTCTAAGAAGAATGGATAAGGTCAGTAAACAATTGTTATCCGACATTGTGTTAAATTCCATTTATACTGAACAATCAATAATATAGAATAAAAGTAGAAAAGGCAAAAAACTAGTTTTGCCAGAAAAACTCGAAATAGAGGAAATTGAAGTTGAAACAGCACAGGTATTTTGATATAAGTATTCATTAGAATATTTTTAATTTTTCTTGTAAAATCTATATTTTGGCAATAGATCTTAAAATTTAATAAACAAAAAAATATCTGAATTATTGAAACAGTCCGAAAATGTTCCTTCTCCAAACGTTCAAAGATTACCTCCAGAAGGAGAGGAATCTACCCCTGTGGAAACGGACCGAAAGTCTATTTACAAGTACCGCCCGCCTCCGCGCGGTTTGTCGTCAAACGAGTACTCTATGTGTTTACCGTAAGATTTTCAGAATATGACGTAAATATTTAGAGGATGTTTATTCTTGCTATATCCCTTAGTATTCAACAACATCGCCGATGTTCATTGGGCGACCAATGTATAAGAGCCCATTCTACAGAGGAGTTGTATGAATGGAAAAATCGATTTGATAGTGCATCAAAAGATATTAAAGATGAACTAAAAATTGCTAAAGCATTTCTTAGAGAAAAAGAAACGGTTTGTTTTTTAAATATCCTCTTTTGTTTACTGTATTCTTGTGTGTAATATTATCGATCGATGTTTTTTGGCAGATGGCGCAATCAATCAGTAGGGTGAAATGTTACACATCTACTAATTTAAATGTACAATCATCCTGTAAATCTTACAAACACGAATGGTCATTCACGCTAACTAGCAAAGAATATTTAAAGGACGTGTTCCTGTTGGAAGACGCCAATCGAGCTAATTTTGGCTTAACATCAATAACAATAGGTCCTCGACGATCTCAAGAAGTACAGAATTTACCGCGGAACTGTCAACACTGGAAGAATACAAGAATTCCAGATAAGTCGGCTAGTGTTTATAGAGTCAAAGTGGCTTTTAGTAATGATATTTATGGGACATTTAAACAACGTATCGTATTCGATTTCGGTACAAGACCGGCTTTGGCCAAACAGATTAGCGTTGAAACAACCCCTATCATAGAAAAAGATAAGACGAGTAATAGTCAGCTAACTTTATCCAAACGATGGATCCAGGAAAATGTTCAAATTGTACCTTTTGAATCCCGCTCTTTCTTCTCCAAAGATGAGCAATCTTTCTTGGACGCTTTCAAACCTCCAAATGCGGAACACTATACCATTCCATCTTCGCTGAAACACTGCGAATTAAGTCTTGAAAACTATAAGGAGCGTATGCAAGCATTATTGGACATAGAAGAAATGGCTCAGACTGCTAGCGTCTCCAAGTATAACTTAACAGCAACAGTAGATATTGTTGATAGGTTTCTCTTAGTACCAGGCCTAAATTCTGGGTTAAAGTTTGCTCAAAATGGTCAGTTATTCGGTCGTCTACAGCTGCAGCAAGATGTAAGAGCAACTTAAAAGCTTATATTAATTTATTAAATACGCAATTACTCATTCGTTTCATGTTTTAAATATCAGATTTCAGAAGATACGTCACATGGAAGACTGATACTGCAATATGTTAATACGGTTTATATTTGTCCTGCATCCACGTATAACAAAGATTCATTACCTTCTGTGGTAAGCGATTTCTTTCATTTACCTAGTATGTCAATAAAGAAATTATATCACTTCATTGCCAATTCAGCTATTATTAACTTTCATGCTAACTTCCTGTTTTCAATAGATTTACGAAGCTCAGGTAGAAGAAAGGGGGAAAAATTTCCTCTTCCTACGTCTTTCCCCTGCTTGTACTAGAGATTTACAATTGAAAAGCGATATGCACGTTCAATTTCAAGTAAGTAACAAAAGCAAAGAAAATTCTAAGTATAAATTTCGTATTATTCGATTAACCCGTGACCTTTGGTGCAATGTTTTTATCTATTTCTTATATTTCTTAACAGATTCAATTCGAAATAAATCGTTTGCATTTGTGTCAAATGAGATACGCTCTGCAGGAATTCACTCAAATGCATCAAGTACTATTTCCAACCCTTGAACATGTTCAACCAATTCCGTGGTCTCCTGTCAGGCAATGGAGTCCTGCCCTGGATTCAAGATTAAATGCTAAACAAAAGGAAGCAGTTTTAGCTATTACAGCTAATGCAACAGGAAGTCTATCTCCTATTCTATTAGCAGGCCCATATGGAACTGGAAAGACATTTACTCTGGCCCAAGCAGCTTTGCAATTAATAGCCCAGCCAAACTGTAATTTGCTGATCTGTACACATTCCAATAGCGCAGCGGATTTATATATCAAAGAATATTTTCATCCATATGTTGAGAGCACTGGAAGACAGGAAGCCAGACCTCTAAGGGTCATGTACCGCAAACGGTGGAAATCAACACTGGATCCAGTCGTTCTCAAATACTGTCTAGTTAATAACAGTTGCTCCGGTGACACCTTTCGACAGCCTACACGTCATGATTTAGCTTCTCATCGCGTTGTTGTTTGCACTTTGTCGACAAGTAGTTACTTATTTTCCTTAGATCTTCAACCTGGCGCCTTTTCACATATTCTTATTGACGAGGCTGCCCAAGCCCAGGAACCTCACACCTTACTTCCATTATGTTTCGCGGGAGGTAACACACGAATTGTTCTTGCTGGTGACCATATGCAATTAGGTCCAGAAATTCATTCAGATTACGCACGCCAAAAGGGACTAGGAACTTCTCTTTTAGAAAGACTCTATCAATATTATCCTCATCAACATCCGTGCAAAATCTTACTTATCGAAAATTATCGATCACACGAAGATATTGTAAAGTATACAAGCTCCTGCTTCTACGATGCTCAATTATTATCGAGGGGATCTCAATTTAAGCATTTTAGATTACATCCTCTGTGCTTTTTTACCGCAAGAGGTCAGGATAAGCAAATCACAAATTCAACATCCTATCATAACGATGCTGAAGTTTACGAAATAGTAGAACAAGTTGAAGAGTTGATTAAGACATGGCCAAAAGAATGGGGAGAAATAAACGAGAGTTCAATTGGTGTACTTACCTATTATAGTGAACAAGTAGCTCGAATTAGGTCCGAATTTAGGAAAAGAATGCGACCGATGGTTTCAGTTGAACGCGTATTGAATGTTCAAGGAAAACAATTTCGAGCCGTTTTTATATCAACTGTGAGAACTAGTCATACTTGCAAAAATGATACTGATGACGATGTAGATTACGGTTTCTTGTCAAACGCTAAACTACTAAATACTGCAGTTACTAGGGCTCAAAGTCTTGTTGCTGTTATTGGAGATCCTGTATCGCTATGTAGTATTGGAAAATGCAGAAAATTATGGGAAAAGTACATTGAAATTTGTCACGAATCCAAAAGTTTATTCGGAATGACGTGGGTGCACTTAAACGCTTTACTCAACAAAGTAGAACTGTTAAAAGCCTCTTTACTCAATCCATTAGCGCCTGAATATGTTCCTTTAAGAATGAGGCAAACTGGAAACAGTGTTAAGCCTCCTCCCTATCATCCTCAACCATTCTATCCGACTTTCCCTGCTGCACCTTATATGCATAATTTCATATTTAGACCAACATTTAATAATCTCATGTGGGGTCCTGTTAATGTCTACTCCGGACAACCTCTTTTCGTACCACAACAGCAACAACGAGGACATAGACAAATTTTACAACAGAGACCCCAGCGTAAGAATTTTAATAGGAATGGAGCGGCACCATCCTCTAGTAAGGGATCGTCAGATTCGGGAGAGTCTACTCCCGTTGAATCAACCGCTCAGACAATTTCTACTTCATCTTCAACAACTACGCAAACTATGTCTCACACTACTTCAAACCCACTGCAGATTCACATAACAACTTGCCCTCACGTGAGCCCCACTGCATTTCCTCCACCGTCGGCTCTAAACGCTGTTGTGCCTCAGCAACTGTTGAACAATCCACATCTCACCAATCAAGTATACTCATATTTATTCCAAACTGAAGGCGTTCGAGCTGCAACTACTTTTATGACCAATGTTCAACAGCAGCTTGAACAACGAAAAAGATCGACGAGTTCAAGTTCAGTTGTTGTTAGCGTAAAAAGCGGCAAGTCAGAAAGTTCATCTGTATTACGTACGCCGGATAGTTCGTCTGACGAACAATCTATATAAGATCTATTCTTTCTAACTTTTTTGAATTTGTATTTTTACTGCTAAATTTAAATTATTATCTTAAAATAAGGTTTAACATGTTCGTTTTGACTTGTAATATATGTATATACAATTTTAAATGAAAAATGATAATTTTTGGCGAAAGTCTCTTACATTACAAAATACGAAAACAATATAGAATTATTTCCGTTTGCGCATGCGTAGACGAAAGACTTCCTTGCTAACATCGGCTTCGCATTTCTAAACGTAGAAATATTGGCTTCGGTTTTTATTTATTTTCAATTAAACGAATAATTTTTAGGAGGTAAGCATTTTGCTATAACTACTCAGGAAAATTATGCTAATCCGATTACTGTAGTTTTCGTTAACCTCTTCAACAAAACCGGGTTGCATGCCTCTAACAAATACATTATCCGTTCCTTTTTCAGTGAAAAAAAAACATGAGTAGCTCGGAAGAAGTTTCCTGGATTTCTTGGTTTTGTGGTCTGCGGGGTAACGAATTTTTTTGCGAGGTAAATTTTATTTCCAAATTTCTTGCCGAGTATCATTGTATGTCTAACAGGTTGATGAAGATTACATACAAGATAAATTCAATCTAACTGGTCTAAACGAACAAGTTCCACACTACAGGCAAGCACTAGATATGATATTAGATTTGGAACCAGATGAAGAATTAGAAGACAACCCTAATCAAAGCGATCTAATAGAACAGGCTGCTGAAATGCTATATGGCCTAATTCACGCAAGATATATAATGACAAATCGTGGAATAGCCCAAATGATAGAAAAGTGGCAGCAAGGAGATTTTGGATATTGCCCAAGAGTTTATTGTGAAAATCAAGCTATGCTACCCATAGGCTTGTCTGATGTACCTGGAGAATCTATGGTGAAGCTATATTGTCCCAAATGCCAAGATGCGTATACACCTAAAAGTTCCCGCCATCATCATACAGATGGTGCATACTTTGGAAGTGGTTTCCCTCATATGCTATTTATGGTTCATCCAGAATACCGACCGAAACGACCTAATAATCAGTTTGTACCCAGGTATGCGACAATTTCATATTTTTTAAAATACTCGATAAATACTAAAAAAATGCGTTGTAATTTCCAGATTGTATGGATTTAAGATTCATCAGGCAGCTTACACAATACAATATCAAGCAGCAGCTAATTTCAAAATCCCGCAGCGCTCTATCGCCTTCAATAATGGGAAGAGATAAAAGTTTTTTGTCCGAGCACTTTTCGAGGATCTACCTATAGATTATGAACTCTACTGAACCAATTGGTTGAGATCATTGTAAAATATACAGCCGTAGATTCTTTACGCGTTATTTATATTCCCAAAAGTCTTGTTACATATAATATATATGCTTAAACTTATTTTTTTGCATAAACAGTTAGCTTTTAAAAAAAAGCCGTGTCCTGACTGCAAACAGACGCAATTCTGCATTCTTCACCCGTTATTAGAGCATAAATTCTATGTGGTACAACTTTCGAATTCGGTGATGGCTTAGAAGCCTCACACCTGGCCACATACTCTTTAGCGATTGGTGGAGGAAGTTTTGTCGTAACTTTATCATCCCTCTCTTCGTCATCTGAACCGGCCGAGAAAATTCTTACGATTAATTCACCCAAATGAGACTTTGCAGCACCATTGATTTTAACCTCCTGATTGTCCAATAGATCATTAGCGAATTTTTCGATGTCATCATCAGAAACATCCTTTTGCACATGCTTCAATTTTGTCCTTATACTTTTCTTCCGGGCTGAGTAAATTTCAGCAGATAAAAAGAGACGGCAAATTTCTTCGAACTGAGTTATCTGCCAATCTGTATTACGGCTCAAATTGGCAATTTTCGTTGTTAGTTTGTCAATCAATGAATTTTTTGACAGATTTGTGCAAGCTGTGACAAGACAAATATTTAATAGAACTGCAGCTATTTCTCTGGCTAGAGATGAGGGATTTAAAGATGCTGCCCAATGTAAAACTTTTTCAGCTTCTTTTGTATCGTCAAAAAGCCGCTTCTGTCTTCTTACTGGCAAAGGCTTGGCTTCGTTCCATGTTTCTTGCCATAAATTGCCCTCTACCTGCATTCTAGTGCTTAAACATCCACTTTCTGTTAGATCCCTAGGTGAGTACCATCTGACAAAGTCCTCCAAAACGCACCCAGGATTAGCAGCTTTAAAAGCTTGCATATCAGAGAGAAGGCAAGCACTTTGCATTCTGGCACGAAGAGATGTCTGGTCAGTTCCAAGGGAAGCCAAAACTCTGGCTTGCTCTTCGAGAGCATCGTCCGTCAAGGGAGCTGGTTCCTGAGTGATTGGAACGTATAGGTACTCGCCAGGGACTTTATGTAATTGATACGCCAGTTTTCTCAGCCTTCCTTCAGCCTTTATCATGTTCGCTTCCCTTTGCTGATCATTACTTTCTTCAGCGCATTCGAAGAATTCATCATCATCTTCCTCTTCTCCTGGAGAATTATATTCTTCCACGACATGTTGTCGTCGTAATCGATGCTCTATACAGCAGTTTAACATTTGTAGTTTTTGCTGTAATAGACAAGTAGCCGAATCTGGCTCTTTTTCTTTCTCCACGGGTAGTACCTTTCCTTCATCCCATCTATAACGTAGCTCCAAAACAATCTCATGCCATAAATGGTTTACAGCCATACTACCTCCGTAAGAGTTATTAACATTTAATAAAGCTATGGCTAATCTCCAAAGTAGGCCTCCTGGTGGGGCAGATTTTAATCTCCTCTCGAAGTCATTCTCCTCTTGAAACTCAGAGGTGTCTTCTGAACTATTCGCTACATCGGGAAATATATAAGCAAGTAATTTTTTAAGCATGCGCTCGGTTAAAGGAGAATTAACAGCGTGAACTTGAAGTCTGGTGGCTGCTTTGGTCACAACAGTTCCAATAGAAGGAACGGAATGTTCCGTTAATTTGTCTAAAACAGATGTAACATTCGAATCAGGAGAGTTTTCCGTCGCCGATAGAATAGATCTAACTGAATCTGAGAGCAATTTCTGGAATTGGCTAAGATGTGTTGCAAGTAGACATTGCGGATCGTCTTCGTATCTAAGGCGAGCAGTCCACGAAGGGGCATTGAACGGGTCTAAATCTGAATAGGATGGCGTATCAACGAAGAGATCTTGCGAAAGAGATGGCCATTGTACAGCTAAATGCAATTCACTGATAACTTCTTCACAAGCCCCCCAAGGTATGGTTCTCCAGGAAAGTTCATCATCGTCATCACCATCGTCGGATTCATCTTCCTCAGGCAGAGGATCACACATTATTTGGGGCCAGTCAGAAAAAGAATATGTAAAACGAACGGAAAGGTAACATTCACATTTAGAAGCTAAACCTTCCTTAAGTAGGTCAATTACCCCTTCAGCGCACTGATATCTCACAGGGATCCTTCGTAAATGAACAGTTTCAAATTCAGTTTTAACAGCAGATAGGGGATATGCTACACCACTAAACAGTCGTCTTCGGGCTTTATCTAATTGAACAAGGACTGGAAGTGGACAATTTAATTGACTTAGTGCGAAACTAATTGAGGAAAGAAGAATTTTGGCTCGGCCTTCTGTATCAATTGCGCAAGCGTGTGTCTGAGGCGATAATATGACGAATTTTCTTAATCCAAACCATTTTGATATGAAATGTTCTCTACTAGGAAAATCTAACGAATCGTCTAATAAATCTTCCCATAGTTCGCATAATTCTTCCTCTTTATATCTTTCCTTTACTTTTTCATTGCGTAATTCAGGGTTCTCTTTTGGAAAATGATAATAAGACAGAACCATCTTGAAATCTGCAAAATTTAGCTGATGAATATTTTTCTCGATATTTTTCGATGAGTTCCACTCTCTTAACACATCTTCTAACACTGACGTAAACCTTTCCCATTCTGACGATGTTGTAAAGTCACTTATTTCGAAGACTTCAGATTCCTAAAACGTATTAAAGTATCGTATTATCGCTCACTGGTATAAATTTTCTCTCAATCGAATAGACTGTGAGACATGTTATGTGTTTTTCTTAAAAATAATAAAAATATATATAATGAGCAGGTACTGATCAGTAGATAAACATATTAGAAAAAAGCTTAACAAACTACCTCCTCTGTCATATTTTTCTACATCTGCAGCAGAGAAATTATACTAATAGGCAGTTACTGTTTATTAAATTATCACAATGATATGAAAGTGGCGCCCTCGAACGAAGAAAAATTCATATACTTTCTAAACTAAGGTAACGAAGTTTTCTTTAAAATGAAATGTAACGTGACTTTAGAGGATAGAGGATCTTGGCTATCTAAAGTTGAACTATGCTAAGGTATGCTGAACAATAAATTATACAAGACTTGAATCCCTCTACTATAAATTATTGATTTAGAGTGGAACAGCGGAAATCCCTTGGGACTGTTTATTGAATTTTACTGATTAACTTACGGTTTATTTTTAAAATTTACTGATTTGAGTTTGCAGAGTACAAGCCTTTTACTATTTCCTACTTGGACTTGTTTGAGTATCCTACAGATGTCGCTGCTCAAAAACTGACGTCACCGTTGCTACAACATTCCAGATAAACTATTTAGAATCAGTGCTAATTATATAATGGCCGCAAAAACATCTAAAAGTAAGACATTTACAACTAATGTGGACCTTCATGCGGATGTTGATCATGACTTTTTTGACGATGAGCCAACTACTTCAGCACCATCACATATGACAGTTACAGTTAGTAAAAAAGAACAAAGGAACGATTCCGGCGAAGACGACCGGCCGTACTCCCGAAGAGAAAGAAGATATAGTTCATCCTCGCACTCTTCATACTCATCGGATTATACAAACTCTGATTCAGACACTTCTAAAGAAAGAGAAGAATTAAAAAGCAGAACGCCTGGCAGACCGCCTTCTGGCCGTCGGAATTCAGATTCGCATTCCTCAAGGCGCAAAAAGGACTGCTCCTCCCCAGACTTAACTGATGTTTCACCGGCACCGTCGCCAAAACCTCAAAAGAAACCTAGACCTAAAAGTGCAGTTACTTTTAAAGAACCAACTGAAACTGATACAGACTCTACTGACATGAGAATATTAACACAAGCGATATTCGAAATGGATAGAAAGAATAGTGGGGGGAAAAAGTTTGTCGTTCCAGACAAAAATTATTCATTTAACAATATTCGATTAGATGAAATAAATAGTGAAAACGAACGTCTGCTAAGGAAATTAATGGAGCAGAACAAGCGTCCTAAATCTGCAACTAAAGCTCAAAGTAAAAAGCAAAAGGCTGTTATGAGAATGACTCCGTCTGCAGTTAATAGAAAAAAAGAACAAGAAAGAATAGAACAAGAAAACTGGGTTAGTTTACTTGAGTACAAATCCTTTAATAATTAATAATACATTATAAATAAACTTCTAGGCACTTCTAAAACGACTCGAAAGAGCCAAAGCAACGAGAGGCTTACAACGAGATGCACTCATGAAAAACTATCACTCTAAAACTTTGTGTGGTGTTCCTATAGCCGCTGCCCATACTTCTGTTAGAAGACCTCAATTAAGAGCTGGCTCCGAATCGACTGAGTATCTGTATTTAAGGGAGGATCATCCCGTTGCCGAGTCTAATGTTGAAGTTCAGAGATATAAGAATTCTGCTAGATCAAGACCGAGTAGTGCTAAAACAACAAGCCGTCCATCAAGTGCAAAACCGAGGCCAGGTAGTGCAAAAAGTAGACCACCCTGGCAAGAAGGTTGGTGAAAAAAGAGTATATATATATATATTTTATATATATATACAGTATATGTATACTTTTAATCTAAATCTTTAGTCTACTAGTCTCAAGACTGAAAGATAACTTTTACCATAGAAATTTTATGTCATATAGCGAAAAACATTTTCTTTATTAATATTTATACTAGTAAATATATACATATATACACGCCCGCAAACAGTATATATTGTATATACTGTATATACTTATGAATTTCTCTCACATGTTCAAACAAGATATTATATATACATATAAAAAGAAGAATGATTGGGCTATGTTAACGTTACAAAAAATTTTTTTATATAAAAAATAAATTGAAAAATAATTTTGAATAAACATTTTCATGCTCTCCTTTTCAAGAGAAATAATTTACTAATAAGACTATTGTTTTAACCTATAATAAACGACCTCGGCATTCTTCTTCACCACATTTACAATATACAATTCTATCGGGTATGGAACCAACTTTATACCCATAATCCCAGGTTAATTCTTCTCCAGCAGTTATACTCCTGTACAGGTTAGCAAAATGGATTTAAAAATCAATCATTTATTCTTCCTTCTTCCTCTCTCTCTCTCTCTCCGCTTTCTTTTTATATTTCATAAAGGAAAAAATCAATACTAACCTATTTGTGAAAAATGCTATCCAAGGGTAACGAGGATCATGAGTGTCAACGAAAACGTTTTGAACATGCATATTACTATTACAGGAATGCTAAACAAAACAAAAAAAAAGAGAATAAATTTGCTTTTAATTTTTACAATTATTTTCTTAGTTCAACGTTCAATAAAGTATTACTTACATTAAAGTATCGGCCTATATTCCCTTCGGTTTTAGCATCCATAACAACAGGACCTTCCGAATCGAGATGTTTACGAATACGAAATTCTCCTGCAAATTTTAAAAGAAATTAATTAGAATAATTAAAATTGTCTAAATAAAATATTTACTTTTTTTGCGGGATTTTCCACTAGATTTTTCTTTAGACGACAAAGTTTTCTTCTTTGATTCCTCTGTAAATTTCACTCGCTTTGAGGCTTTTGTTGTTTTTTTAGCCACGTTACTATATTGAATTAAAAGAAATTATATTCATTATATGATCAGGTATGCTATATCTGATGGGTTCAATCGGCAAGTGCATATCATTATTTCATAAAGGATTGAAAAACTAACGTAATAATCGCCTCGTCGTCAGACACAACAACTTCAGATTCGTAATTGTCTTTAATATTTTCCGCTTGCTCAATAAAATCCAGATCACAGAAATATTCATCTCCTTGATCTTTTCCAGCCTTAATAAATACCAAAGATAATTAAAAATTAATTTATTTTCGATTGAATAATCAAATACCTTGTCGGCAACGGAATCGGTTAACATTTGGCCAACGTAATGGCAAACAAAAGCTCCTCTTGGTATATCTTCCAGGGCTCTAACTCCCCAACCCCTATAGTAATGTTAATGATTCGAAAACATATAAAGATGCTTTTTTATATACAATATAACAAACCTATTGAGTGTTTTAAACAGTTGTATCCGATAATCCATATTATTCTGAACAACTTTATTATTGCATTTAAAGTTGCATTTACACCTTTTATTACACTCATAAACCCTAAAAACATGCATTTTTATTATTAATATTTTATAAAGAAATATTATTAATATTTTAACAAACCCAGTTTGAAGAATTGAATTAAGTTTTTTATGAACATAGCCAGATGAAGTAATTACTTCGGATTCGTAGGTTAGCTGCCAACATGAGCATTTACTCTTATCCTTTTATAGTTGTAATAAAAGATTGAAAAAACCATAAGTATAAATTTATATATACAGAATTTAATTAACTTACTCTACAAAAGTCTGTACAATCGCAGCAAACGGAAAAGTTTTCATCCTTAACTATTTCAACTCCTTTCATAGGATTTCGATCAATACGATATTTCATATATAAAGGAGAATTGTCGTCGAATGCATTAACTGATGAAATGGGCAACTTTTCCACACCTCCCGATATGTCTTCTTTATATTTCTTCATTAGAGCCTATTGTATTGCGAACGTATACAATATTTAATAATAAATTACCAACAGTAAATCAACATTTACCCTATTGACTTCAAACGTGGCATGAGTATTTACGTCAGGGTCGAATGAGAAGAGATCAACTGTTAATACTGAATCGGTTTGAAGTAAAAAACTATCAATCTAAAAAACATATAGGAGAGAACAGAAATAAGTTAAATATAGGTTCAATCGTGGTTAATAATTTATATAAATCACCTGATTATAACTTTTCATCATTTTTCCACAAGGAGAAAAATAAACAACCCTTTTCTTCATCCACACTGATTTTGGATCAGCATATTGTCTTTTCCAACCGCAATATAAAGGTCTTAATAATTTCCTAACACTCGGATCAAAATTTTTGTCAAAATCCTTTATACAAGAGTAGGAACATTCATGCTGTCCTTTAAAACTTCTCTTAGTATTAACAAGGCACTTTTCAACAATGCGAACACCATAAGAATCTTGCTCTAAAATTAGAAAAATACCAACTTCAATATATTCTATATATATATATATATAAAAGCTAATATGAACCTTTCTGTATTAATGTGTTTGGGTCAACAAATTTCTCATTTGATGATGTATCATTACTTTTAGTACTCTTCTTTGCAGTACCAGTTCTTAATCTCACAGAATTTCGCTGAGCTAAATAAAAGACTTTAGGTGTAAATAAAGAAGTATATTTTCTTATTTCATTGTTTTACCATCATGATTGTATTTAACAAAAGGTTTATTTTTATTATTCTTAGTTGAAGTTAGGTCTCTACGAGCCCTTTTAGTATTATCTTGATTTTTAGTGCGATTTTTATTCTAATTTGAAAATTATTTTGTATTTTATTAGTTTTCTTCAAATGGTATTATAGTTATTCCTACCACCATGTCATATAAGGGTTTTAGTCTTGGACTTCCTCTATAAATCCACTCATATCTATTATCATCAAATATTATTTTAACCATTGAAAAGTCAACCTTATCCACTCTAGCTTTAAACCATTCAGTTCTCCAATCGACAAATATCTCGTGACCCTTTCTTAAACTGACCATTTCTCTCTGTTTCCATATGAAATAATAAATTTGTAAAACTTATTCATATTAAATATAATATTACTTACATCTGGTTGTTTTGCCATATAATCTCTTATGAATTCGTGCATTTGAGGGGATTTAATGTCATTCCAAACTTCCTCAGCTGAAAAATAGAATTTTAATGATGAACTATTCGAACTTGATTAATATTGTTTCCATTACATTGTTGATAGACTTGACGAACAGCGTGTCTATAGCAGTATTGTGCAGGACCGTAATCAAAGAATATCAATACCCTTGAGAAAAAAAATACAGGAAAGAATGTAACAACAATTTTATATATATATATATACAGTATATATAAATAGGAACATATACCTATTGTCATTTAAACTTTTACTCTCAGTTTCAGCTATTACACCAGTTTGCCACCGATTAAATTTATCCTCTAAGACGGCTAGAACAATACAAGTTCATAATAATTCTGTTGAAAACAATATAAAAGTTTTCTCACCAATAATTCTTGTTCCAATAGGCAATAGCGTTTGTGGTGCAGAGTAATGGGCTAACTCTTTTAACGTCTTATGACGTTTAGCTGGAGTATTTCTATTTTCAAACTTTATACTATATGTAAATGAGTCATTATTCTGAAAAATAAAAACAAAAAACAAATAATAATAATTAAATTAGTAAATAATTTCATTTTTACCTTAATTACATCCGCAATAACAGCAACTTTCCAACATGTCTTGAAACCATCAACCTTATTCTCTACAAACACTTTATCCCCTTTCACTGGTTTCCTTCAAAGAGGGTATTTGATTTTAATTTTATTAAAAAATCAAATATTGCATAATCACTCACTTAATAGAGGGTAATTTACAAATTTCATTAACATAAAATTCAAATGCTTCGTAATGATCTTTTAATTGAATATTTGGTATAGGGTTTGTTGGAAATTTTGGCGAATCCAATTGAAAATCCGGATCATTATTACATTTCTATAAGAAAAGTATTTTCGAAAAATGAATTAATGAAATAAATAATAATACTAAACCAGTAGCTTTTCGCTATATATAACGGAATTGGATGAAATCTCTTCTGTTGTGTCTACACACTCAGTTGGAATGGATTGTGGTTGTTCACTTGTGTTTACGAATTTCATAATTTGCTTGAGAAAAAAGAATATATTAAATTTCCAGTAAAAGAATATAATAAAACAGGTTTTCATACTTTTGAGAAATTCTTAGGGAATGTTTTGTTAACATTATCAGCAGATAGTTTTTTCCCCTCAAATTGTTGACTCATTAAGTAGGACGTGTTTACGGGACCTTGAACTTTTGTGATAACGCAGTCATCATCGGTAAGATCTGCACTGCTGTCTTTACCACCAGAATTATTATTCTCTTTCTCAGCATCACCACCTTCATCGGAATCAGAAATTATTATGTCTATGTCCTCATCCATAGCTTCTACATTTCTTTCTGCGCAATTAAAACGATTATTTGCTTTAGATTCATTTTCTGTTTTAGGCGTAAAGGTTTGTCGTATTTCATTCATCCACACATTTGACAATTTTAGTTTATCAATTTCAGATGGTATGTTCAGTTGAAAACATGATCTGTCTATATGCACAGAAAAATCCATGATTTTCCTCCGTTTTGACTCCTCCAACAAAGTTTCAACACCTTGGTAAAACTGCTCATCCTTTGACAAACTCATAGTACTTTTTTGTATCTGTAATTATCAGTCAAAAAAAAAGATTGTTAATTTAATGAATGTTATTTTTTTTTTATTTTCAAATCTCAAATAATTTAGAAAAATACTTAGCATTTAAATAATTTATCAACAGAGTTTAAGACCTATCAGTTAATATTTTTAATGTTATGTATACAGCTATTTGAGTATTTTCAACTGAAATATTGCTTAAATCAGACATGAGAATAGCTCAGCATTAATATAACGATTAAGCAATTGCACGTTGATTTAAAACAAGTATTGTTGCAATAAATATTAAAAATATTACCATCTACACTATGTACTTTTTAGAAAATGAAGTTCATTTATGTATATGTACGACACATCCATTTATTAATGTTTTTTTAATACAACATCTTTATGCATGCTTTCTAATAATATATTTAAGTATTTTAATTTCACTTGAAGATCCTCTTGTGAAGCAGTTTGAAGGAAACAGTTAAAATTTGTTAGCCTTTAGGAAATAAATGGCGGATAGTATGACGACCGCCATATTGTTTATCAAAAACGCCATTTATTCAAAATTTACAAGCTTGATAATACCGTTTTTTAAGAATTTATAACTATTTATCTATGCCCTATATTTATACGACTTCTAATAAGAGGTTCTGAAAATTCAGTTTATAGTTCATTCATTCTGTCCCTGATTTTAGTCATATCTAAAAAGTCCAGAAAGCTTAAAAAGTTAGAATGTAGTTAAACTTCAGTATTTTTCATTATTAACTCACCTACATTTGTATAATCATATATCAATTGATATAATTATTTGAACTTCAACAGACTGCTTTATAGAACTGACTAAAATGACACCACAACAACCATCTTGTTCAGCCAGTTAAGTAGCATTTTGGGATATTACTAGAGCACATAAAAAATTAGTATTGTTTGGTGATGATTATGTTGTGTCTTTTGCTTGAAGAAAATTAATTTTGTCAAAAGAGGGCGCTTTCTCACAAAAAAACCTGCCATTACATAACGGTGGATTTTTCATATGTGGATGAAAAAGTTTATAACTAGTCTAAAGAACTCAATAGAGTTTATAGATACAACTCATCACATATATAATGAACATTAAATAGCTCTTAAAAATAGGCAAAAGATGATAGCACATCATATTTTCTACTTTTCCCCTTTTCAATATCATTTTCTACCTGAAAATATTTGTAGGTTTAAAACTTCTTTTCATGTATTCAAATTTATACATACAAACATACTGAAGACTGATTTAAAATCTTCGATGAAACAATCATGATACTAACAGTGGCTTTCATATTTGTTTTATTAACATAAACTTTCACTGAGTGATTGAGAAGTTATACTTCACTTGAAATATAGTTGGTTAAATCATGCACTTACATTATAGTAAACAAGGCTAAAGGGTAAAGACAGCTGTTTTGTGATGCGCTCTGAAGTGAACCTTCAATATTGTGCCTTAACATTTTTTATGTCATTTTGAAATATTTTCAAATTTCGATATTTATTATTTCAAAAGTGTCGTAGTAAAAAAGTGAGAAAGCTCTTAAATTACCTTTAAATATGAGTTTTGTTTACTCTATAACAGAATTCAAAATTTTGGCACATCAACTTTGTGTGTCTCAGGCTTAGATGCAAGGCACGCTTGTGTATTTGATCGTATAGACTCTAACGGTTAAGGTCAGATGGCGCCACTACCAGTTTTCTTTAACGAAAAATAGAGCGATAAAATAGCGAATTTAACGTCTCATGTTCGTTTTTGAATAAATTAGTCTCTTATACCGAGTATTCTACAATTTTCAAGATAATGTATCTAGGAGGAGAATTATATGACATAGACGCTATAGAAAGCGATTCGGACAATAAATACTCGTAAGAATATATTTATTTTGATTATTGTTTTTATAATGTTCTCAAATTTTCTAAATTACCAGATCAGGATCGGAAGATGAAGAAGAATTTGAGAAATTCTTATCGAACTCTAAAAATAGTATTAATAAATCTATTCAAGGTGAAATAGTTAAACGAAGACAACAAAATAAAGTTAAAAAGAAGAATACATTTGAAGATGAAATGGAAGAAGAGATTGATTCAATTATATCTTCTATACAAGAAAAATATTTGTTCACATGTAAGGGTTCTTTTTTTCTTTCACATCATAAAATACTAAATAACCTAATTGCTTTCCTCTCTAGTTCCCTCATCAGTTTTTGTTGGTCAAAACAAAATCAAGATAGAATCCTCGTCAGTGACTTCTTTTGATGCAGCACTCATGGAATCTGAAGAAAAAAAACCTTCGGCTATAAAATCTGCCAAGTCTCCTCAAAAAAGGAAAAGGGTAACTTTTGCTAAACCAACAGGAGATGTGGCTGAAAAAGATACAAAGCCTGCTGCTGAGAAAGAAGAAACTGAAATGGAAACAGAAGATTACGGTACTGATTATGATGAAAACAAAAGTAAGTATTTCTAACACTAAATTAAAATCAGTCTAATTACTTCAATGAATATGAATAGATGATACTGAAGTTAATGACAGTCTTCTTTACGACCCGGAAATGGATAATGACGACGCTCTTTGGGTTGAGAATGAAAGACGTAGAGGACGTAATATGCCTTCCAAAAATGGTAAATTGGATAAACCGCCCAACAGTGATGCTGTTTTAGACTGCCCATCCTGCTTATCAACCTTATGTTTAGATTGTCAAAGGTATAATCACTTTATGATTTATTTTTATATCCTGATTTTAATCTCATTTCATTTTATAGGCACGAATTATATACAAATCAATATAGAGCAATGTTTGTTATGAATTGTCGCCCTGTTTTAACTGAGGAATTACATTATCAATCCAAAGCTAAGAAAAGAAAGGGAATGAAACAAGAGACAGAAAAAGATGAAACCTACCATCCAGTTCGATGCTCTGAGTGTAACACCGAGGTTGGAGTGTATGATAAGGAAGAAATATATCACTTTTTTAATGTTTTAGCCAGTAGGGCATAATAAGAGATGTGTATAACAATTTACACTTCTATTCATTTTGTAGTATATGAAATAAAAAGGAAAATTCTGTTGTAAAATCAATTATTTTACTTCTAAGAATAATAATCAAAACAAGAATCACAGTCTGAATTAGCTTAATATTTATTTTCATCAGAAAAATTATCTACTCAAATATATTTTAATTTTTTCAAGGCTGCATTCTAATGGCACCATCCAATCTGACAGTTTCACCATTCATCATGGGTGATTGAATTATAAATTGAGCTAAATGGCCATATTCATCTGGATAGCCTAGACGTTGGGGGAATGGAACTGACTTGGCTAGATAACTTCTAACTTTTTCTGGTAAACCAGCCAATAGGGGTGTATCAAACAATCCTGGGGCGATTGTGTTAACTCGGATCCCTTGAATAGCTAAATCTCTTGCTATTGGTAGAGTCATTCCATAGATTGCTCCTTTGCTTGCTGAGTAAGCTGCTTGTCCTCTTTGGCCGTCAAAAGCAGCTACGCTAGCTGTATTTACAATACATCCTCTTTGTCCATCAACATTAGGTTCATTGGCTCCCATAAGTCCAGCAGCTTGTCTGATGACATTAAATGTTCCTCCCACGTTTACGTTGAGAACTTTCAGAAAGTCTTCTTGGGAGTGAGCCTTATTATTTTTGAAATTATAAGTGCTGACGGCTATGCCGATACCAGCGCAGTTTACAACAGCATCTAATTTGCCAAAATTTTTCTTACAAACTTCCAATGCATTTCCAACGTCACTTTCAGATGTTACATCGGTTGGGACAAAAATTGCATCTCCTTTTAGACTTGCTGCTACTTCTTCACCCGGCGACTTTGGAAGGTCACAAATCACTACTTTTGCACCTTCTCGCACAAAACGTTCTACTGTTCCTCGACCCAAGCCGGAAGCTCCACCAGTTACTAGAGCAACTAAACCCTGTTCAAAGAGAATAAAAGCTAATTTCAAGCTGATTTTATATAAAAAAATATTTACCTTAAATGTAGCGATTGAAGACATCGTGAATATATCTTGACCTTGACAATGATCGTGATTTACTTAATAGGGTATTACTACATCCTACAAGAACAAGGAATACTGAACAAAATGTATTTATGCAATTTAATTATATTAATTCCAGTTGCAGACTTGTATAAATATATATTACGTTAATTTGAAATGTATGGTAATTAGAATTTTGTAAAAACAATTTATACGCATTGTAAAAATGATAAAAGTGGATAAATTTTAGTCAGACCGATAAACTAATTCTGAGAATTTGTCATAATACAAGGCCTGACAATAACAATTTTTGTACTTTATAATACTCACTGTGCTTTTTTGTAAATTGCTAAGTACAAGTTTAAATGAAGTAAATACAGTATATTGTGTATTTTCTGTAACAAAGATGAAATCAGAAAACACGGTCGTGATGATTTTATTGATAACATATATTACAAAATAAATTATTTTGTTTTTTTACGATTAAAATATCAATTCTTCAAACTTTGTCACTGATAATGACAAAAATAATATATCTGTCATTATCAAATTTATATAATAAAAAAAATATGAAAAGAAATACAGAATAAGAAATTAAAAAAAAATAATACTAAGCATAACACTAACTGAAAAAGCTGATGAATATAACACATTTAGCTAACAACTGAAAGAAAATGGTAGGAGATGAAAAGATATTTTATACAAATTATCTGTTTCAAAATATCTTATTTAAAAAAAAACGTATAAGTAATAATATAATAATTGAAAATAATGTGAAAAAATACGTGAAAATAAAAATTATATAAATGATAGCATAAACTAAATAATTTTAACACATACAAAATCGAAATGTAGCTGAATTAGTATCTATGATACAGAAGATATCTAGCGTCTTTTTCTTTTTCTATTTGCTAGTAGAGAATGCCTAAGAGATTAGTTGTACAAATAAAAAAAGTCCAAAAAAAAAAAATTATTTTGAATATTTAAGCAGTTCAATGTCAGCTCTATACAAAACTAACAATTTGATGTGGTCAAAACAGCTATTCCATCTTCAACTTCGTAGTTTTCTACCTCATTTGAAGAACCAATTACCCCATGAGGAGTTAAAATTTTCGAATGACGAGTTTTCAAGTGGCGTTTAAAGGTATTTCGAGTTTTAAACTTACTACCACAATCCTCGCATTCAAATGGGGTCTCCCCGGTATGTCGTCGCTTATGTTCTCTGAAGTGGCTGGGGTGCCTGAATTTTCTTCCACATTCTTGACATGTGAATCGACTTTGGTTATTGTGAATGAGCATATGATAATTAAGCGAGTGTTGTCTAGTGAAAGCTGAATTGCAAATTAAACAGATAAATGGTTTTATTTTAGCATGGGATCTGTAGTGATAAAGCAGAGTTGCCGATGCAGTAAATCTCTTCTCCGGTTTGCATATTCGACAAACAAAATCGGTATCCTTTTTATTCCTTAAATCCCTCATACATCGCAATGCCATTCTCCGAGTCCATTCTTCTGAACCTTCCAAAACATCATCTAAATTATCGATATCTTCGTCATCAATTTCCACAATAGTTCTACTCCTTCCAACTTCATATTTCGGCATAGGAGGATAAATTTCTCGTTTTGTTTGTTCCTGCTCAACAACCACATGAACAACATTAGCGTTATCTTGTTGCTCAACAGTGACATATTGTATGGAATTAGACTCCATTGAATCAACTGTAACTTCCGGTCCGTCTTGAGGGGCTTCGGTATCGTATATTTCTACAGTTTGCTGAACATCCGGTATATTCCTCACAGAATTGTTAATTACTGTATAACTGTGATCGTGACATGTAATATCCATATCAATGTCGTCTTCAATGATTTCGCAGCCATGATCTTCCTCTTCGAACTTTACCTTTGCTCGAGGAGACTTAGGTTTTTGCTTACGACACTTTCTGGTTTCAGATTCACGACGTTTACGGACGGCTATGGGCTCAAAGGTCATGTTAGCTGCCTCGGGATTCTTGCTTAAATTTACAATATGTTCAAGTAAATGTTGTTTTACAAGGGATTTAGCCTTGGCATCTCCACCAAAGCTGTTATAAGACACATTACAATCAGGAAGCAGTCTGCAATGAGACCAGTATTGCTTCGAAAGTTCATTGGCTGTTGTTTCGGTGAATAAAGCAACAAGACTCTTCTCGGAAACTCGTTTCAACTGTTCAAATGTCAAAGTTTCTAAGGATCCAGCTTGACGGCGACTTATGCACTTTCCCCCGACACCATCCTGGTGTAGCGTAACACTGGCGACGTGAGCCAAAACGTCTAAGGCAGGAGTCGGAGATCCTCTACCACTTTCAGAATCTTCCTCCAGCTTTATTTTAGGTTCTATGGAAGGGGATACAGCAAATTACTTTATGGAATAATACAACTATTTCAAAAAAATATTTTAGACCGTTTTAATATCAAGTGGCCAACTCAACTCGGATGTTAGCCTGATGATGGTTTGGCAATTATTAAAACAGCCTACGAACTCGGTAAAGTTTATCATTTCATAAGCTTTTGTTTAAGACACTTTTTTCATGTTCTAAAATGTTTTTTAAAAACGGTAAGATCGTCTTCTAAGCAGACGAGACAGCAGACGAAACTGATTACGAGAAAAGCCAAATTATATTCTTATTTCCAAACAATTTCTATTAGTATAACAAGTTTCAATAAGAAAATGATATCCAAAACTATAATAGCTTTAAGACAGCTATTACGCAGATCAGATAAAATCATAAAACTATGCAAATCAATATGGCGCTAAAGCAACGAGCAGCCGATTTTAGTTGATAACAAAACACTCCCAGTTCTACAGAGACATAATTCTCTATTGAATATTTCATGTCTTACTTGATGCTATATTACTCAAAATTTAATATTGTCTTAAAAATTCTAAGCTTTACCGAGTTTTTGTCGACAGAGAGCCTTTTGATTACCAGATACTTCCATTTTACTTCTGCTCACCGTCTGCTAAAATTATGCTAATGTAGTTAGACTGGTTCGTGTCCTGTGAAAAGAATAAAGCATTTCAATTTTATACGTAAATTACAGAGTAATAAGCTATAACAAGCAATTTCTTTTTTACACTAATCTTAGTAATTAGGGCATTCTAAAGAATTTCCACAACAAAAAGAATATATTCTAGCTAATAGTTTATTATATATAATATATAGATAAATATTTATATAATGTATATAAATGACAAAATGAAATAAAATGAATGTCTCATTTAATTTTGTCTATAAAAGTAGGAGAAAAAGTTATGTAGCTACTTAATATTTATAAAACGTTATTTCTTTAATGTTTACATAAAAAGGAAAAAAAAACAATAAAGAACTGTTTTGTTTTTGTTTTTTTTTTGCAAGTTGAAAATTCAAATTTGTATGAGTGTGTTTATGTGTGAGTGTGTGTGTGTGTTTGTTTTTAAAACTCTATTTCTTCTTGATAATAGAATGAATTACTATAGGCTAAAAGTTTGCTAATTTATTTATAAATTAAAAAGCACTAAGATAACACTTGTTAATAGTTAAACGGCTACTTTGTAATGTTAGGAAGATGTACATTAAAGATTGTTTGAGCGAGACTTATTGATTTTGATTATGCAAAGGTAGATGAAGAGGGGAAGAGGATGAAGGGGAGGAGGAGGAGAGCAGCAGGGAGACAGGGTTAAGTAATCTTTCGAGTTATGTACAAATTAATTGTATATTATCATACTAGGTGAATAAACTTTAATTTCCAATTTTCCCCCTTTCCCTCATCAATTTAATCCTTTTATGATTAATGCTCTAATGGATATAAAACTGTCTATATATAGAAAATGAGGATTACTGCGCCACATCAAACAGTTACCTGTTTATCCCAAAGAATTATTCTATTTTAGTTCTCTGTTGTGATAGGGGGAATTATGAGAGATATTTGGCTTGTAATGAATATTTATGAGTGTGTACGTAATAGCTTTTCCATTATATTTATTACTACTAAAATACAAATCTTAATAACTCTAGCTAATCTACAATAACAATAACAACAACAATAAAAATGAAAGTAGAATGTTATTATAATAAAACAGATACTTAGTGATTTTTTTTAATAAAATTAAGCCTATATTCACATACATCTTTAAAATTTTCAAACTTCTCTTTAGTTTCCTTAGCCCTTATCTTAAAGAAGAATGACGAGGAGAATACGGGTTGAATAGTAAATAATTGGCAATTATTATCAAATTTCTCTTGTTTAACGTATCTTAAATAATTGATTTCTTTTTTTATATCAGAAATTGAATGAAGATAAATTTGATATGTAAAATTATATTTTTCCGGTTTGAATAGTTTGAATTTAAGTATTTTATCAAATTCAATAATTCCATCATTATAATTAGTATTCATTTCGTATCTATAATAGAAAGGTGTGTATATAGGTTGAAGGAGGAAATCGGTTAAGGTTATTGGCTCTTTTAAAAGTTGATAATGAACTTCGTTAGGAAGATGAGATGATATAAAACTTTTTGGATTAGCATTAAAGTAGAATGTTTCTGGATTTAGACCACCTTTTTTTGAGATAGGTAGTAGAGAGGAAAAGAATGAAAAGATAAGCGAAAAAGTACATATTCAAGTATCTTACCTTCTTGCGCTCCCAGTTGACTATCCACCAGACAATAATCCCTTCTATCTAATTTTACAATATTCCATTGATGTTTAAAGTTCTTTATATTGTCTTCAGTATCCTCTCCAATTTTGAATTTATTATTCCTCAAATAACCATCAATGATAAGACAGGGAATATTCATAGTTCTACATATTTTCTGATAAGCTTCCGCCCAAGATAATGTTCCTTCTTCAATTTTATTTGAATATTTCTTAATTGCAGCTTCATTTTCTCTAGTTTCACTTGAAGTTAATAAGTTGAAAACGTGCTTACTTTTCTCTAAAATTTCAACTCGTTTACTTTCCTTTTGTGATTTTGTCAAGTTTATATCGTGTTCTTTAAAAGCCAATGTTAACGAACTTTCCGAAATGCTTGGACTCTTTTCATTCTCTTTCACTTCTTTTTCTTCTTTTTCTAAATTTTTATCATCAATTCTCTCCACTGAATGATTATCTTCATTTTGTTGTTTCGAACATTCATCAACGGCTGCATCGACAACGATTTTTGCTATTTCAGAATAAGCTGACTTTTTTTCATCAGTAGTTTGACGATTCAATAATTCTTTTCCATTTGTTAAATCATTCATAGATGGTCTATTTTCTCCTTCTAAAATTTTATTCGGCTGTTGAGAGGAAGAAGTTTTTTCTAGCGGATTATTTAGAGTAGATTGTCTATCGGTGCTTCCTTTACTATTTGCTTCTTTTGAAATTAATAAGCGATTATCATCTTTAATAGTAGGGTGTAAACTGGATTGTTCGATTAAATTTCTCTCGTCTCCTAAAGTAGACACGCGTGAATTAATTCTCTGGTCATCTCTGACGATTATTGCCTGCCTAAGGAATACTATTCAGTTTTGCCATTAGATTGCCCTTTTATAAATGAACCTGTAATTTATATTTCCTTCCTTCTTATATTTAATAGAAGATTTGCTTTTAGACTGGTAATTGAGTTTCCTCCTGACTCTCTCTCTTCTATTTATCGTCTCCTTTTCGCTATCTTATTTCAAAATTAGGAACAAAATCACATGATGCCGAAAATCCTAAAATATTCTTAAAAATAAAAAATGCAATTATTTTTAATCTACAACCTGAATTTTTTCTCATCTGACAGCACATACAACCCATTTTCAGGAGAATAATTTGCATAAATTTAAATATTAATTGATGATTCGTTTTATTTAAACTTTATACAGTATAAATATATACGGTAGAGTATCTATGAAACATATTTATAGCGCTAGGACGAATCATGAGAGATGATAGCTTTCGCAACATTAGCGACTGCTGCTGTATATTTTAGACTTGTAGTTTAAATAGTTCAAGATATTACGACGAAATTTTTGATGAAATATTAAATAAATGAATATGTTTATCGAGTTATTTACGTAGAATAAATGGCTTAGATACCGATTCATTTTATAAAGTTGAAATCTTTGAAGCCAACCCGGTATCAAAGATAATAGAAATATCAATGTTATATTTAAAAGCATCATTGCAGATCTTGTTTGTTGTATTATTGACAGTAAATCTCTTTTTTGTGTTTCCTGATTATTACACAGAAAATTTATCTTGTTCTTCTTCAATCTTTTATAGATATGAATATAGATACTTGTATAACAGAATACAAGTACCATAAATGTTAAGAAAAGTGTCAGAATCATTACAATTCCAATCATAATAGAACCATTATCGTTCCTTTTGTAATGGCAATTTTCGGTAAAACGTTCATCCATCCTTGGAGTGCTAACAATATTGATTCTTTCTTTAAAAAAGTGGTTTTTTAATAGCAAACTATCTTCCAAACAGACAACATTCGCCATTGTTAATGTTGAATATGCAAATGTAAAATCAGAGAAACCAACAGCAAGTTTATAAATGAATATTATTAGTAATAAGTCCCATTTCAACAAGTGTTGTCTCCAGTATAAACATATTAATAAATTCATAATTACAATCACTTTTTATGAAATAATATGATAAAGTTGACATATTTGATTTAAATGGAAAAAAATTAAAATCATAATACTGTATTTGACAGAATTGTAAATATATTGATTGTAATATTATAAACAGAGTTTAAACTTTAATATCAATATCTTTATTATCTGTTGAATTCATCTCTTAGGCTCCCTTTTATAAATGATCACATTTTTGTACAGCAAAATTATAATTTTTCTTTGTCAGCCTACTTTTTTCTAAGTATTTATAGAGTACGCTATATGCTATACATACAAATATATATAAAAGTGATATTATACTGTACATATATATATATATATATAGATGTTTGTATACCTACCTACATAGTGTAATTACAAATTATTCAAAATGTATTATATTGAATTAGTATATTAAATTACTAATGCAAGATAAAGGAGAAAGCGATCGAGATAAAAAGAAAAAGAACCAGATAGACAGATATCGGAAGATATAGCCGACTTACAACAACATATTTGGGCGTAAGTACTTTGGTTACACATTTATCCTATTTAATTATTAGAATAAATATTGTATAATGTTGTAATTAAAAGGTGAAATGTAATGGAGGTTAATGAACTCTGTTTAGTCCACCATTTTAACCCACTTCATTCATATCTAAGACCCCGGATCAATACAGAGAACTGTGACTTTTTATTTAAAATCTCTGTAAGAGTAATTAATTAGTTCTGTACCAGTTTCTAATAGAGAAAATTTCTTCTTAAAATATTAACTAAAGTCTCAATAAATGGTTTCTTGTATATGAAAAAAGAAATGCTTAATGAATATATTTAGATATTCTTTTCTACTACGAATTTACCAACTAAATAGACTTTTTATTATTCGCTTTTACCGTTTGTAAATAGAGCCAAAGCATTAAGTGATGTGGAGAAATTAAGGCATAAAGGAAGAAAATGAGAGAGGGAAGGCGTATCAAGAATTATCAAAATCAATATATACAATCTATGTAATCTGCACAAACGACAATATTTTAATCAAAATACAGGATAGAAGAAGTAGTATAGAAATTCATATCTATATATTAGTTTGCGTAATATAGTATCAAACGATCCTTAAAACTCGAAAGAAAACGAAAGAAATACTCTGTTTAAAATTGTAACTTTTATAAGAGCTAGCTGTCTTCTATAATGTAGACTTTCTAACTGAATAGTTTTAAACTAAATCAATCATAGTCATATAGCTTTTCATTCAAAGTTTAGACCTGATTTTGTTTCCTTGATCACAATAGTGAAAAAAATTTATTATCGATTCTATTCTTGAAATATTTATTAGTTAATATACTAATATTAATAAATTTATATATATATATATATACTGTATATACTAGTATATACATATAGATTTATAAATGGAGTGTACAATACTCATATATTTACATATATTAAAATTAGTACTTGTATAAATATGTATACATCTTAAGAGTAGCGATATATCCTTATATATCTTCTATGTGTTATAAGGTATAAAGGTATATTTATTTCAAATACATCTGACTTTTATATATAGCTATGAGCTGCTCTAAAAAAACTCTGTTCGTTATTATCGACTATCTAGTTTGGTTACTTTTAATTGTTCCTCTCGTAATATCGTTTTGGAGGGGAACATGGCATCTAATCGACAAATATGTTGGAGAGAATACAACGCAAAATGTATGGTTGTGTTGGGCAATTGGAGTAATTGGATTGATAATTATATATATTATGCAAATACTACTTTTAAAATTAAACCCAACTAGAATTCCACTGTTTCTATGGCTTATTATGAGTCGTTTACATAGTTACATCGTTGGGATCCTATTCGTTTGCTTATGGAGAGGAGTCTGGTACGGATGGGATATGCATTCAGGTTTTTACATTTTCTCTACGCTTAGCAACTTCTTTACAAATGATTTTATGTTGAAATCTTTCTGCTTTTCCTAGGTGTAAATCTAAAGTCAGCTGTGTTTACTTACGTTCTTGGCATTTTATTCATGTGTAGCATGAGATTGCACAATGGCGTTGGTCCAATTTCGATTGCTTTGGACAAAAAGGATCATTCATTCTTTCGATTTGTGACCGCATTTCAAACAGAACCAAAGTTTCAACTACACTTTTTGTGCGATTGCTTGTATACTGTGATTGTTATAATAGGCCTAATAACGACATATTGGAGAGGGTTATGGGTTTTGTTAGATATTGAATTATATCCAGATGAATACAGAAAATCTATTGTCTTCACTTATGTTATATCAGTTACATGTTATTTAACGTCGATTGTCTGTCAATATCTGGGCTATTATATATGTAAAAAGTATAATCTGTCCAAATTTGGAGTGATTGTAACAGATAGTGCGACGAGTTTCATATCTAATGCTTTTACTATAACACTTTGGAGGGCTATTTGGCTTACTTGGAACGAATTCGTCCTTAAGGACAATGTGATATTAAGTAACTGGATAAGTCATATTGTTGGTTTTGTTGGTCTAACCCTACTCTACTCATCCAAATCTATATGTGGCACATGTCTACGAAGAGATGGAGATTGTTTAAAATCACTACTCTTTAATATCAAGTTTTCCCAACATATCTTCAATAAGAGGGAAGAAACAATTTAAATATTTTTTTATTGAAAGAATACATGAATATTCATTAAAAATATTATAATACATTTGCTTTAAACAGGTCCAATTCTAAAGTTATATTCACCTGCATGGCTTTTAGCAAATTGTTTCTTTAACTTCGTTCTCTTCTTTTGCTTTTCAACGCATTTCTTATAGGTTTTAGCTCTATGATATTCCCATTGTATAGTTTGCTTTAACTGCTCTTGTAATTCTTCGTCACTAGGCAAACGAACTTCCTATTGTTTGAACAAAAATTTCTTAATAACTAAAGTAAATCAATTTCTTTAGAATTTTTATAAATACCGATTCTCTTAGACTTCTTCTCTTCTCTTCGCTACAATATTTCAAATAGAGTGATTTCTTAATCATTATACACTCGGCTCCATTACTAACTAAACTTAGGCTAGGCTGTGGTTCGGTAAATAGTGCCTGAGCAACGCCCTAGTAGTTAAAAATTCAAATCATCTTAATATATTAATTATAATATAATATACTGTATATAGAATAGTCTTACGAAAAATTGAGATCTTTCTAATACTTGTATTACTATAAATGTTGGATCTAAATCTGCAGGTGTTAATTCCTTATCGCTTATGGTTGATGTTTGTAAATGTTCCGTTAAAGTTTGTTTGCCAAGTAACGCTGCAGTTTCGCTATCGGGTTGCCATGCTTGCACATTTACAAGCGCTTTCTTAACTAATATTTACAAACAACATTTTTAGCTTTTTTCTTTATTTTCCTTCCAAATGAACTCTTAAACAACTTACTTATTGACTTTTTCTTTGTAGGCGCAAAATATGCTCCCTATTCGTTAATGATTATGAATATTCATGTAAAATGTAAAATATATAGGAACCTTTGCAGTTTTTACAGGAGGTAGGGAAATGCAAGAAGATTGTGGAGAAAGTAGGCCATTATTATCATTTCCATCATTTTCGATAATTGTTTCCGATTTTTGAACTCTTCTTTTATGTTTGTCGATTATCCTAACGGGATATAATTTATACACAGTGTATATGAAAGAAAAAGGGAAATATGACTCACTCATCGTAATTAACAATTCCTAATCGATCATCATGCGAATGCATTCCAGGAAGAGTTCTGTCCAAAAATATCTCTAAATCCACATTATCCCTCAATGGTTTATCAGCGGGCTTCCTCAGCAATACTGTACTATTTTGACGTGTAATTTGAGGTAATTTTTGAGAAGACATTTTTAAATAATCAGCAGCACAAATGGACATTGAAGTTTGGTCTAGTTTATAAACATCTAAGTCGTCTACTTTCGTATCTTTCGGATTTCTCCTTTCTAATTTTATATCAAAAAAATTTGAACTATTGACAAAAGCATATGAATATTCCAACCTTTTTTTTTAAAAGTAACATCAACTCTTTGTAATTTCTTGAGAACAGAGACGCTACCCTAATAAAACTACAGATTATTGAAATGATAATACCGTTGTAGTATAAACGTTACGGATTTAACAACGAATATCCAATCTGAAAGGTTGCTATCCTTGACAAGAATGTATCCAGGTCTATAGTATAGTATTATTCAATATTTAGATCAAAGATTTTAATCCAACAATCTAACCATCTTGATAGAATACTCACGCAAAATAATGGAACATACAAGCCTTAGGATCTTCGGATAATCTCCTAATAGGCCAGCCCTTTAGGAATGAAATGTTTCTAAATGGAATGACAAACAATTAAGATTAATATATAAAGCTTTTTAAACAAAAAACTTTACTTAATAAATTTATTATGATCCGGGTCTAAGACGCTCTTTAATCCTCCAGACATGAAGATTTCTTCAAAATCCTTAAATAATAAGATAAAATAAGAGATTATTAATAAGGCAAGGAAAAAGAAACGCACAAATTTCGAAATGCATAACAGTTCAACTGTAGTCTTACTGATCACAGTAGTTTGCCTCTTTGAATGAGTTAAAAGAGCAAGTTCCTGAAATAAATGACATATTCAACGTTATCGAATTTTTTTCACATTTTATAATCGAATTGATGACAAACTCCAAATTGCATTCCTCTATAAAGAAAGCAAAGCGTTCTTGTTACAGCTTGTGTTGTTTCCATAACTGTAACAGCTACAGATCCAGATAGAATGAAATAAAAGGCAAGAGGAGGATGTCCTTGTCGAACAATGGCCCTCTTAGTATCATAACTATAAAGATATTATTTTTGCATCTCTTTGAATCAATGACTTATACTAATGAATGTTTTATTTATTTCATATAGTATATACAGTATATTTATATATATGTATATATATTTATATATATATATATATATATTTACCATTCGTACCAAGCTGCTTTGCATAATAATTGTTGCATTCTCTGCGGATAGGCTGCAAAAGCTTTTATCCTCCTTAAAGCAATTTGTAGCTGATACATTGACGATAAATTAAGTAACATTTATATATAAACTATAAAATATGTAGGCTAATATTTCTATTTACAAATTGAATTTCTTTTTCAGTTCTATCATTCATATGCATCTGTAATATTCTTTTGGCTTCTTGAGATATTTTTTGCTGTTGTTTATAGAAGAAATGTTATCATTATAGTTAATTCATTAATTAATATTCTAAAAACTAACTAGACGTTTTGCTTTAAAATGACTAGGATTAAAGAGTAAATCTTCATTTTCTATTTCATCGGCATCTCCTGGTACTTGTTTTAAAGATAACATATGATCTTTAAATTCTTCTACTCTGTTGCGAATGAATTGTTTTATAAATATCGGTATCCCTTTGAAGTTAATTTGCGTAAATGTTTTCCTACCTTTTGTGGCTTGTTTTACACCAGAATAAACAAGAGCTGACAACAATTACTGCTCTTTTAAAGTTCCTCAACGCTATAATCCTTGCCTAATTAATTTATTTAAGAATTACTATTTACTTCTATCTCAATATTTGGAAGAAAATAACCCTACTCTAGCTAATCTAGCAGAACGACTTCTACGTCTTCCATGCCATAGACTATTACTAGAACCTTTAGACGTTGTTGATAACTGCATGGAACTCCTTCTTGTAAGATCTACAGAGTCTAATCTTCCGATGGAATCATACTCTTCTTCCTCAACTTGAATTTCGGGTACTTCCAATATAGTATTCATATTCATTTTTGAACTAAGAGTATTCACTTTCGAATAATGATAATTTTGTTTATAATACAAGAAAAGTGTTGATAAATTCGCTTACGTCCAAAACCAATAAATACGTATGAATATGTTGTTTGTTACCGTAGTGTCCATACTTATTCGTTAAGGAATGCTATATTTTAACAGAATTCATAACTGACAATTTATGACCATAAATTCAAATAATAAGTCATATTTTCTTGTAAAAATAAACAATAAAAATACAGGCCTGTTGAATCATTCTTTCTAAATTTACTATGTTAATAGTCATAAAACAGATTAATAATTTCTTTTTCAATAGTTCAAAAGGAAATGAAATTACAAAAAACATGTAATACAAATATATTAATAAAAGAATAAGAAATTCTTCATTGGATGTTTTTTTCAATATCTAATTGGCTTATTTTTTTTTTCCTTTCCTTTCCAATTTTTTCAGTAATTAACTATTTGGATTACATCATAGGTTGGTTGTTACATCAACTTCCGGCTGTTTCAAGGAGCCAACATTTAGCCTTAATTCTCTAATATTTTCCGGCTTAGACAGTTTACCAAATTTAAAGTTTCTAATTTCGCACATTATACCGGCAATGATTATAAAACCGATTAAATGAATAAATACTACAAATCTATAGTAGTGAGACCAATCGAAATTCTTAAGAAAGTAATCTCCAGCACTTTATTCTAATTTAATGAGCTCTACTCTAATATCCACTTTTAGGTCTGATATTATCCTCACCCATTAATTTAATACTAATTATCACACATTATATATAAAGCAGGGTGAAAGTATTCTTTCTAGCATCCGAGTTTTCCACCAGAATCGATACTTTCCTCATTGGGGTTTATTGTTAGGGCAAACTATCATAGTACATACATTCTTTATATCTTATTTTTTCTTCCCTCATAAAATAAATGAGTTCATTTCATCTCAAAATAATTCCATCCTCTGCAAATAATTCATACACTTTTAAAGCATAAACGGTATGGAATATGACAGGTAAAGCTATTGGATGCTCTATAACTTCTCATATAGATCGATTATTAATTGTTCTAAGGAAACCATATCAATCATTTGTCCAGGAATTTCCATTTAGAATTTGGCATACTGCAATCATCGCTAGTCCGTTAAATGGAGCAAATAAAAAGTTTTCCAGGTTTCGAATAATGTTCAAACGTAGACTTCCAGACAAGAATCACTCTTCATTACAAATTACAGCTCAACAATTACGCGAATTATGGATATACTTAAAATATTACACCTACATTCAATATACAACATTGTTTTAGAATAAAGCAATATCCCTTCCAATTTTTTTTTACTATAATTATATAAAGTGTAGTAATCAATAAGGTGATGGCAGGTTGTTAGCATATATTTATCCCCACAAGTACACTTTATTCTTCCCTTAAATCCACTTGACACGATTTTGTATTCAATTTACCAAATTGCATAAACTATCGGTTCTCTAGAGTAGGCTGCCATCATAATGCTTGATTTCTATAAAAGGGAGAATGATAAGGTTTACAGTTTGTGTTTTTTTTCTACCTACCCTGTGCTACTTATTATATTATTATACGGCTTTCTTCTTTCGAACTTTCATAATTCTTTTATCTTTATCAATTCAAAGGATGTTTGTTTACCTCAAAACAATGTAGACTTTAAAAATATTTCATTTCCTACGACAATAACAAAAAAGTTTTATTCTTAGCAAAAAAAGAGAGAAAACAACAATACAAGAGTTAAATGCTACTTATTATAATGATAAAAAAACTCTAATTTAAAATATCAAAAGACATCATGGCCTAGATCTGGGAACTTGAGTGAAACCTCCCCGTCCTCCCCCTCTAGGAGCATTTGTCGAGGCAGTCTTTGCTATTTTAGCCGGTGGGGATTTTGGTCTCATTCTTTCTATTTCTTCGGAGCACCCAGTTAGATAAGATGTCTCTGTTGCAGTAAAGTGTTGTTTATAAGACACAGGGTCGTAATTTGAACTAGTGACTTCTGGACCAACAGTTACCCATCCTGGCCGGATGGTTGAATCTCGACCGAAAACATGCAGGCGTCTCCTGCCTAAGCAAAAGTGTTCGATTATATGAAAAATTTCTACCGGTTTTTCACGAGAACCCCATTCAGGCTCCTCATCAATAATCAGATCGATATCAACGTTTGCATGAATAAAATCGCCGTCGTGAGATCTTCGAACTGTTCCTTTTATACCCATTAAACAATGTTCTTTCGTTCTTTGAAAAATACTATTGCCTTCCAACTGTGTAGATAAGCCTCCTCTTTTCTCTTTATTAGTTTTAATCCAACAGATATCTTCACATCTTCTAAAACCCCACTTTTTAAAACATCGCCTAGCAGCATCCAAACCATCACTAGAACCGCACCAAATCCAACAAAAGGATCTCTGAGCTGCTATCTGATCAATTTCCAACCTTTCGACTTCTTCCCAATTCCAGTATTTATCACACACAGCTCCACACATTCTGGTCATCTCCTCTAGAGGGGGCTCAATCAATATAACATCAAATTTTGAGTCTAATTCTGCTAGATCGAATACTTCTAGATCACAATTCATATACTGCGGAGAAACATTTGTCTTGGAAATAAGTTCGTCCTTAAGCCTAATCAATTCTCTTAGTTTTGGATATTCTTCAAAACGGTTGGCTAATCCAACATCGCGAATAAAATTTTGTGGTCTGTATCCGGAATCGACAAAATATTGGCAATAGTCATTATGTGGATTCTCTGACTGGGTACCTTTAAGGAAGGCTGTTGAATCTGTGTAAATTTTTTCTTTATCCTCTTCATTCACATCATCATCCTATGAATTTATGAAATAATTTTTTAATTCCATTTTTGAACACCAAAAAAAAAATAACTAACTACATTTAGTCTTTTTAAATTAGAAAAAAAGGTTTACATTATCTTTTGGCTTTATCGACTTCTGATCTTTAGTTAAAACATAATTTTTCGGTTCGCCAGTACTTCTACATTTGCTGAAAGAAAATAAAATTTAAATAATTTTATTTAAAATGTTTTCATTCCAACCAACCTTTCGATTTCGATTTCTTTCAAGTCAGTCGAGCTATTAAGAGTTGTTCTTAAATGGTCGGGACTTGCGAGTCTCATCTAGATTTTTAAAAAGTCAGATATATTGTAGACAAGAAATCGTTTAAAATGAAATACCTGTTTTGCTAAAAGGTACTTTCGCATAGCAGATTTTGCCTGTAGAGCTTTGAGGAAGTCTGACATTGTAAGATATATAGCGATAAAATAAGTAATAACAAATTAACTTGTTGCCATAGACCGGAAGTGAAAAACCGACATTCTAATTTCGGAAAAAGTCAGAAAATAAAATATTTAGCTTGTTAGCAACTGTTAAATTATATTTAAACTAATAATATTTCCGATTTAAATTAATTTCATTAGGTAAATCGTATCTCTAATACTTAAGTACGAAAACAAGTAGATTTCGCCATTTTGACGATATATTGACGATTTTTGACTAAAATGCCGGCCGAAGTCGCTAAAGCCGAAGAAAGCGCTCCTGCTCCATCAAAACCAACTATTGGTATTATTTACCCACCACCAGAAGTTCGAAGTATCCTTTAAGACCGATTTTCGTTCAATTCTTGAATTTCGTGTTAACTTGACTTTCATTTAGCAATGATCTAGTGAAAGTATAAACATTTATGCCATTTTTTGTACTTCAAGTATGGTTATGTATTGTCAGGATCGTAACTGTCCTTAACATATGTAGATATTGTTGATAAAACAGCTAGCTTTGTTGCCCGAAACGGACCGGAGTTTGAAAGCAGAATTCGTCAAAATGAAATAAATAACTCTAAATTTAACTTTTTAAATGGGAACGATCCGTACCATGCATACTATCAGCATAAAGTTAAAGAGTTTAGAGAGGGGAAAGGTGTAGAACCATCCTCTAAGGTTTGTTTTAAAAGTATTGCATTTTCAATTTTTACACCAAAATATAAAACAGCCGGGAAGTGGCCTTGGACTTCAGGTAGTAAATCGACAACAACAGCAAGAAATTTTACGTCAAGCTGAACCTATCGTTCCAAAAGAACCTCCTGCCGAGTTTGAATTTGTGGCTGATCCACCAAGTATATCGGCCTATGATTTGTTAGTAAAATACCATATCAAACATCTTTAAAATTAATTAAAACATTTAATATTTTTAGGGATGTTGTAAAACTTACAGCACAATTTGTTGCTCGAAATGGTCGTCAGTTTCTCACAAATTTAATGAACAAAGAACAGAGAAATTACCAATTTGATTTTTTGAGACCCCAACATTCATTATTTACATATTTTACAAAATTGGTAGAACAATATACAAAAGTATGAACAATATTTGTGCTTAAAGAGGAGCATTTTATTAAATTTTCTATTTTTTTGTGTCATTCAGGTTTTAATTCCCCCAAAAGATCTAAAGAAGAAATTAGAGAAAGAAAATTTTGATCCTTTACACGTAAATTTAATTATTCATAAGTATAAAGTATTATTTTTCATACTAAAAGGTGAATTTTTAATAGGTATTAGATCAGGTTAAACATCGTGTTGATTGGTTTAGATATGAACAAAGATTGAAGAAAAGAGAGGAAGAAGAAGCTGAAAAAGAAAGAGGTAATATTAATTAATATTCATTGTTAATTTCAATTTTTTAATTTACGCTTATACTATAATTGTTGCGGTTTAGTATCCTACGCTCAAGTTGACTGGCATGACTTTGTTGTGGTAGAAGTTGTGGAATTTCTTCAGAATGAAATGGGTAATCTTCCACCGCCAACAACTCCGGATGAAGTAGGAGCAAGAATAATAGCTCAACAGCGTTACGAAAGTGTTTCGGTAAAATCATCAGTTCAAATATCTTGTTTTTCTAATTCAAGATTATTTTCAATACGTGCAGCATGAGACAGAAAGCGTTCAAGAAGTTGAAATGGACGTCGACGAAGAAGAGGAGCATGCCCATACTACCGAAAAAGCAGATGATAAAAATAAGGTAAGCATTTTGTTGTTATTTGTGTTTTTTTTTTAATAAAATCAAAATTATTTTTTTTAAGAATGTTGTTCCTCCGCCTCCTCCACAAGACAAACCACATCAACCTCCATTGCCACCCACTCCGGAAAATATTATTGTAAAAGCATACGATCCAAAGGGTATTTCATTGATTTACACATTTCGTTTTAATATTAATTATTTTTATTTCTTTCAAAAATAGCAAGCAAGAAAGTTGTTGGTACTTCATCAGATTTTGTATCACCTTTAACTGGAGAAAAAATATCAGGAGACAATATCAGTAACCATGTGAAATACAGTAAGAATTAACGGAACTCTTTTAACTATTTCAACCGTGAATTTAACACTAAATAAATTTCAGGTCTAATTGATAAGGGATGGATAACGCAGAGAGACAAAGCCATTGCTGACAAGCGAGATGCTGAAATTGTTTATGCTCCTGGATCTTCAATCGATTCTAATCTAAAACTGTTAGCTGAACGTCGTACAGATATCTTCAACGTTGGTGGTGAATTGGAAGAAACAGATATTGGTAAGAAAATTGGTGAATCTGAGGAGAGGAGACCCCAAAAAGTTATCTGGGATGGTCACACTGCTTCCATGGAAAGAGTTACACAAAAAGCTAGGGAAAATATTTCCATTGACGATCAAATTGCCTCTATACACAAATCTGGGTTTGTTGAATTATAGCAGCATATATTCTAAAAATATTAAATTTTTATCTTTTTCTAATAGTACTGAGGATAAAGACAAAATTGGGCCAAAAGTTAAAGGAGGAATTGTTGCTGCCCCGCCAGGTGAGTGATAATATATTTCAACAATATTCCAGGGATTAAATGCATTTTTATTTACTTAGTTACTGCCCCAATCTCATCTGCCCCGCCCACAAATGTCTCTCAAAACAAGGTGATATTTATTGTATGATTATAATTTCTATCAGTTATTAATAATGTTTCTTTTTACACAGTCTATGCCCGTACATAATCCCATGCATTTAGCAACTCAACCTGTCGTTATGGTTGCAAGACAACCAGCAGTTATAGGACTACCACCAGGACCACCTAGACCACTTGTTGCTGCTATGCCCATTGTACCAACAGTGACACTACAAACAGCAGTGAGTGATTGCGACGATAAATATTAGCTATTCTATTTAAATTGTGCGTGCAATTTCAGGTAGCAACAATGCCCCAGCCAATGATGGATGAGCCAGTAGCTAAGAAAGCTAAAACAGAGGAAAGTCTGGTTCCTGAAAGTGATTTCCTGGCAAAAAATCCAGTAAATATTTATAGTCCATTAATTTTCCAAGAACAAATTGTACATTTTTATTTGAATACAGAGTCCAGTTACATTCAAAGTTATTGTTCCTCATATGCCGGACAAATCAGAATGGCGATTAAATGGTCAAATAGTTTCACTGACATTACCTCTAAACGACTCGGTTGGTACAAAAAATATATTTTTCTCTGAATCTTTATTGTATATTTTTATAAATTTTAAAACACAAAATAAATTTCATAACTTTTATTACAGATCTCTGTAATTAAAGCAAAATTGAATGAAGAATTGGGCCTTCCAGCTGGTAAACAGAAATTGCAGCTGGATGGTATGTTTGTTAAGGATCAGTTCTCTTTAGCGTACTATAATTTTAATCCTGGAGCTACGTTACAATTACAACTGAAAGAGAGAGGTGGACGAAAAAAGTAAATACAAGCGAGCCGCTTTATAGAAGTCTATTTGCATATTAAAAATACATGTGTAATTATTCATCACAATTACATTGTTCCAAACACTGGGTTGTGTCGGCATATAGAAGCTCCATGCTCCATATAGTCGGCCTTTGTATGGCAAAATTGGTAGAACTCCGGCTGTATAGAAAATAAATGTCAATTAAGAAAAAGTTCACTCTTTAATTTATTAAATCCTAACCGTTGATGCTAAAACGCTACCTCCAAACCAGACAGCGTATCGTTGCATGGCATGAGTTACAACTTTAACTTCAATGGGCGTTGGCTAATTAACAAAATGAACGTTTACATAGAGCTCGTTATCTAAAAACGATTGATATTTATTATCTTACTTTTAGCCTTCCTCCGCTTAACTCAATGGTAGTTTTCATTCGGAAGTCTACAACTCTTTTCAAATCCCTTTCAAGACGCCTATTGAAATCTTTAAACATTGTTGAACCTCCAGATAAAACAATATTCTGAGAAAGAAATATTTCTGTAATTATTTCTGTAAAAATAACAGTTTACAAGATATTTTTACCTTATATAAGCCTCTACGTGCATCAATGGGGCAGTTTTGAATGACTTCGTCGACTATTTCAGAAATTGGAGTGCGAAAGTCGGCGTTAGCAAACTAAAAACAAAGATTTCGTTTTTAATATATATCTATTTAATAAAGTTATTAAATAACTTTACCTCTGGGTGAAAGAAAATCTCAGGTCCTAAAAACCTTTCGTATCCGACATCGACAGTGAAAGGTTGTTTAGTAATGGCATTTTGTGATTGAAATTGCTTTATCCATTTACCCGGTTCTTTATCGTATTTGCCATATTCTTTAACAATATCAGGACATACGTAGCAATGACGTTCTTTTATAGCTTTTGCTGTTTCCATGCTCTGTTCAGGGGGTATGCCAACTTCTCTCTCTCTTAATAATTGCTGTATGAATGCTGTGATATCTCGACCAGCTATCGGAATATGCTTAATGCAACTCCCAATTACATAACCATCAGCTACTGGTATAACGTGTGTGACGCCATCACCGGAATCAATAACTGTTCCTGTCAAAATTCGCTCTTCACGAGGACGATCCGTCCATGAAGCAGCCAATCCTAAGACAGCCTTTAATAAATTTTTAAAAAGTGGATATAACTTTTTGATGAAGATATCAACATTTGAAACTTACTTGAACAGCTATATAAAGTCCTGGAATGTTGAACGATTCAAACATGATTTCTGCTGTGTATTCACGATTTTCCGGTGTGTTCAATGGGGGCTCAGTCTTCGGAAGAGCAAGAACATTTACTCATTTCGATGTCATTTTTCTAATAATAAAAACTTACCAAGAGAAAATAATGATCCTCCGGTTCACATCTAAGGTATTTAAAGATGGCTTGTTCCCAGAAACGCTCCATCAAATCCCAATCCTCCACTAAACCGTGTCTAATAGGCCACTGTAAAATAACAAATAAAGCCTTGAACATTTTTTATATCTAATGCTATACCTTAACAGCATATGAAGTGGCATCTAAAGCTTCATCCCCAATGAAAAAGTCCAGATCATCAACTCCTTTTGCTAATCGCCTAGTAGCTTGATCGCCAATTTTTGCAGTCTCTTTTACTGCTATAGTTGAGGGTATAATGAACTGTGGTTCTGAGTTTCCAGCATACCCCATTTTCGTATAGCTGTAAAGTACATTATATTCGTTGAAAACATTTTGTTTCTAAAAGTGGGGTGTATCAGGAAGTCGTTATTGACTAATTTTTATAAATCAGATGACTACATGTCATGAATTTATATTTACCCTGTTCCATTGTCAATTACAACCGCTGGTAATCTACCGGACATCTTTTAAAGTCGATTAAGTCGTAACTATTCGACAAACTCGAAGAAAACAACAAAATTTTTAACCCGTAAAGCGGCTTGTAAACTTTTAGCTCAGAATTCCGCTTCCGGTGACAGAGACACCGTAAACAGACTGATGAATGATAGAAACATTTTTAATATCAACGCGGTTTGTTATGTTATTGCAATCAAGTTCTGAGAGTTAACATATGTAACACAGTATATAGTTATTTTCTATTTGTCATTTAAACGTAGCTGATAAAAATCCAAGCACTGTACAGAACAGTCATAGTTTGCCGTGCAGCTGTCAACGATTAGTTATAGTTTATTATAATAAATTGATTAAAACCAATAATAAAGAATTACATTTCTTTTATATACTAATCAGGTAAGTAAGAATATATTTTATATTAAACAAGTGTAGGAATAATTTAGCTAATAATCAAAAGTGTATCGAAATAGCCCAAAAGCCCACTAAAAAAATTTTATTTATGCTAAAAAACTACGACTAGTCAGTGTTCTTATACAGTAAAACATTGCCATAATACAGAAGCCCGGATAGCTCAGTCGGTAGAGCATCAGACTTTTAAGAGAACTTTCAGTTCAAAGTGATCTGAGGGTCCAGGGTTCAAGTCCCTGTTCGGGCGTAAATTTTTTTTTATTTTTTTTTCAACATAGCAACATTAAGTAATTTATCCATTTAATTAAAATTAAATAAACATTCGAAATTTTATATTAATATTAAAATAATCTTAATTTTTGGTAATTTTTCAAATAAAATGATGTTTATCAGCTGCCCGGATAGCTCAGTCGGTAGAGCATCAGACTTTTAAGAGAACTTTCAGTTTAGAGTAATCTGAGGGTCCAGGGTTCAAGTCCCTGTTCGGGCGTTCAATTTTTTCTACTTTTTTTTTGTTTTATTTTTATCTAGCTTAACTTATTTATTTTAAAGAGATTTTCGAATGTAACATCACAATTGTTGCTCTCTAGGATTAAAATCTGTTTAAATTTTATGAATTGCTGAATACTTGGAGGTCATTCGCTGGAAAGGTAATTCATTTGTTAGAGTCCCACACTGTTCGGACAACTTAAGTGCACTACAATAGTCCAAGGTTCAAGCCCTTGTTTAAGTCTTTATTTTTCTATAAACATTACTCAGTGTATACATTTACATTAAATCCCTACATATATGATTTTAATCTCTTCGTTTAATTAAGGCTTAGGGTTGAATATATTTTAATGAAGTTTGTGTGAAATAGCTTCAGAAAATCCCTTTTAAGATTGATTCGTAACTGCCCGGATAGCTCAGTCGGTAGAGCATCAGACTTTTAAGAGAACTTTCGGTTCAAAGTGATCTGAGGGTCCAGGGTTCAAGTCCCTGTTCGGGCGTAAGTCTTTTTTGCTATAAATTGATAATATAAATGAAAAGAATTCAATAAAAAAACACAGTATTTTCTTTTTGTACATTTATTTAAGGAAATAATAGTTAGGGCATATTGTATGAGATTTTTCAACCTTAAATTTCAGCTGCCCGGATAGCTCAGTCGGTAGAGCATCAGACTTTTAAGAGAACTTTCAGTTCATAGTAATCTGAGGGTCCAGGGTTCAAGTCCCTGTTCGGGCGTTCAATTTTTGTTGCAAATGGGAATTATATATGAAAATAGTTAGTATCAGGACCTTCTTTTTCTCGGCTCATTTTTCATTCAAATAAAAAGTATTCTAAGCGTGTCCTAGGAAATTTTTTGGTTCAAGTTTTTCAGAAGCCCGGATAGCTCAGTCGGTAGAGCATCAGACTTTTAAGAGAACTTTCAGTTTAAAGTAATCTGAGGGTCCAGGGTTCAAGTCCCTGTTCGGGCGTTCATTTTTTGATGCAAATGGAAATTATATATGAAAATAGTTAGCATCAAGACCTTCTCTTTTTTCGGCTAATTTTTCATTTAAATAAAAAGAGAGCATCATACCTTTAACAGAATTTTCAGTTAAGGGTAATCTGAGGGTCCAGGGTTCAAGTCCCTGTTCAGGTGTCCTTTTCTTGCAAAGGAAACCCTTCTTGAAGATGTATTTTTTCAATATTGAAACTTACAATTACCTTCAAGAAGTCATTATACATTTAACAACGCCTTAGAAAAACTTCAGACATTATTAGAGTGGTGGTTGAAATTTACATAATAAATTCCATACGCAGTAGACTGTTTGTTAAACAGTAAACTGAAAGTAGGCCTTCAAACATTATATTATATCTGGAAATGAAGTTCATATTCAGCTTACCTTCTTTCAATAAACAAGTTATATTTCTTAAGCATACAATTGGCCTAAGCTCGTTTTCGTAGCTAATAATTACCGACAAGTTTTTCAGAAGCCCGGATAGCTCAGTCGGTAGAGCATCAGACTTTTAAGAGAACTTTCAGTTTAGAGTAATCTGAGGGTCCAGGGTTCAAGTCCCTGTTCGGGCGTTCAATTTTTGTACATTCACCCACACTATATTTTTGTTGCATACATATAAAGTGGATACTTTTAGGATTGGATACTGGTTTTGTTTTCTTTGCTTTGTCCTGATATAAAGTCTTACGCAAATCACTCGTAACCAATATTTAATTCTTACGTTATCAGCTGCCCGGATAGCTCAGTCGGTAGAGCATCAGACTTTTAAGAGAACTTTCAGTTTAGAGTAATCTGAGGGTCCAGGGTTCAAGTCCCTGTTCGGGCGTATATTTTTTTTAATTTCAATCTTATTTAATTAAAAAAAAATAGGTTTTAATGAGAAATTTTCAATAAAACTTTTTTTTTGTACCGTTAAAAGTTTTTTTTTCAACTTTCACTCAAGTTCAGTCTCTTTTGTAATGGTTTTATTTCAAACTTGAATTCAGCTGCCCGGATAGCTCAGTCGGTAGAGCATCAGACTTTTAAGAGAACTTTCAGTTTAGAGTAATCTGAGGGTCCAGGGTTCAAGTCCCTGTTCGGGCGTATATTTTTTTAAATTTTTTTTGCCATAAAAAGTAATTCGAAAATCTTTTAAACTAACAAAGGCAATTTGAAAATCCAATATATTTAGTATGGTTTTGAAAATTTCATAACACTCTTTCTGAGTTAGAATTTTTTAAATGAAATATGCTAATTGGGATTAGGATAACTGAGATCTTTAACTGCCCGGATAGCTCAGTCGGTAGAGCATCAGACTTTTAAGAGAACTTTCGGTTCAAAGTAATCTGAGGGTCCAGGGTTCAAGTCCCTGTTCGGGCGTATAATTTTTTAAAACTAATTATGAAATTGAATAAATAATGTATAAATCTTATATTGTATCAAAGAACATCATTCTTATATAATAGTCACATTTCCTGATATTTAAGTTGAATGATTGTTTATTTCTCTTTTTCGAGTAAATTCCTATTAATAAGCTTATTTGTTTATAGACATTTTTAAGAGTCACAACTTCCATCTTTCCAGCCGTCTCTCCAACGTTCGTTAACTTTACTACAATCAAATAGAGGTTTTCCAAGTTTTTCATTTACTTTATTATGCAAATTACACATCCAATTGGCTAGTGATTTTTGGGAAGTAACATCTGGAGGATCATCTTTTAAACTAGAAATTAAAAAGAATACCAATATGATACTTTTGTTCATTTAAAAACAGCTAGACTAATTTAATACGTACTCTTTTCGTAAATCTTTAGCGCATCTTTTACAAGGGTATAATCTTGATAGGAGTGTCATAAAATTTTTCATATCTTTTTGAACATTTTCTGAAGGATTTTCTGGATAATAAGCGGCCATTGTATGAAGAACGGTCCATCCAGATCTCCCTAACTCTTCACTGTCAACTGGACATTCAGAATTACTATTTGATAAATTTTCTGTCTTTAATGTATTTGATGGAATAGGTTCTTTTTTTGGCGGTAATTGGGAGGTTGTGTTGGTGGTCTAAGTTAAAATTATGTAAAAGCTATTTAGAGCTGATGACAAAAAACTTATTATGATGAAATACAGTACCGGTTGAACAGAATCATCTTTAAATTTGCTATTAGAGCTATTCAAATTATTTGAGTTATTTTCTTTCGCTTCAGTTGCTCGGTTTTTTTTTTGAGCTTTTATCCAAGTCTTAAAGTCGACGCAACTTCTGCAAGGTTTTTGATCGCTAGCTCGAGTTTCGTTACTATCCATAGTGCCGATTCACTACAACCTTGACATTCACCCATTCGTAAAACATTCGCCATAGTTCCAGATCCGGTTACTTTTCGCTGAGATCCGTCTAACCGTGTATACAATTTGGTAAAAACATGTCAAAAACAGATGATTCTGCCATATGGGATGACGGCCAGGTTTGTAACAAATACTAATTAAAATTAACAATTTCCTAAAATATATCTAATTGATTTTGCCGTTCTTAATGGTCTCTTTCGTCTTTCTTTTGCTAGTTGAATTTTACCTTAGTCACGTTCCTTTACCGGTTCATAAACATCGGCAATAAACGTATTTATATCATTTTCTTCTATACAGGAATCTTTAGGTGAAGAAATTTTAAATTGGTCTAATGATGATATCATAAGCAGAACAAAATTACTCGATAATGAAATACGGGTAAGGAGATTTTTTTAAAGGCAACGTCCTTCTGTTTATTACTTTCTAATTATAATAGATAATGAAATCCGAATTGATGCGTATTAATCATGAATTAGCAGCGCAAAAAGATAAAATAAAGGAAAACAAAGAAAAGATAAAAGTTAACAAAACTCTTCCTTATTTAGTATCGAACGTTATCGAATTGCTTGATGTTGATCCTCAAGATTCAGCTGAAGAAGGAGCAAACATCGACCTTGACTCTCAAAGGAAAGGAAAATGTGCTGTTATTAAAACTTCAACAAGACAAACTTACTTTTTACCTGTCATTGGCCTCGTGGAACCAGAGAGTCTTCATCCTGGCGATTTAGTAGGAGTTAATAAAGATTCATATCTAATTCTCGAAACTCTACCACAAGAATATGATTCCCGCGTAAAAGCTATGGAAGTTGACGAAAGACCAACCGAACAGTATGGTGACATTGGTGGTCTTGACAAGCAAATTCAAGAACTTATCGAGGCAGTCGTTTTACCGATGACCCATAAGGAGCGTTTCGAAACCTTGGGAATACAACCGCCGAAAGGAGTACTTTTATATGGTCCACCAGGGACCGGAAAGACTCTTCTAGCAAGAGCATGTGCTGCTCAAACCAAATCTACGTTTCTGAAACTCGCTGGACCGCAACTTGTTCAGATGTTTATAGGTAATTTGGCATTTAAAAATATTTCTAAAATTTATGAAATGTTAATTAAATATTATAAATTGATTATCTATTTACTTAAATATAATTCAATATATGGTTTTTCTTTATCGCCCTTTAGGTGATGGTGCCAAGCTGGTTCGCGACGCATTCGCCTTAGCTAAAGAAAAAGAACCCGCTATTATTTTTATCGATGAATTGGACGCTATTGGTACAAAACGTTTTGATAGCGAAAAGGCTGGAGATAGGGAAGTACAAAGAACAATGTTGGAACTATTGAACCAACTGGACGGTTTTCAACCTAACCAAAAGATCAAAGTCATTGCCGCTACCAATAGAGTAGATATTCTAGATCCGGCTCTTTTAAGATCTGGAAGATTGGATCGTAAAATTGAATTTCCCGTACCGAATGAAGAAGCCAGAGCTAGAATAATGCAAATTCACTCGCGAAAGATGAATGTCAAGTAAGCACATTTAATTAATTTAATTAATTAAAATAACTTTTATAATTAAATTTCTACCCTATTAGCAAAGATGTTAATTTTGAGGAATTGGCAAGGTGTACAGACGACTTCAATGGCGCTCAATGTAAAGCCGTTTGTATTGAAGCGGTAAGATCTAACAATCTTGTTTCTCTTAAGAGGGTGCGAATAAAATGACATTCTGTTCAAACAGGGAATGATTGCTTTGAGGAGAGGAGCGGTAGAACTATCGCATGAAGACTATATGGATGCAATTCTCGAAGTTCAAGCGAAGAAGAAAGCCAACCTGAACTATTACGCCTAAATTAAACTGTTTTTGTATATCTTTGTCGAAAATACAATACTATAGCAAATAATTGTATTGTTATGTAATTTTACAAACTAAACTCTCTGCAAAGAGAACAAGAGTAAAGAAGATGTATCGTCTTAACACTAATTCTTTCGTTTTCCTTTACCAAAATTAACAGCAACTTCCTTCGGAGCATATTTTGCATTAGCTATCTTATTGATGAAATACAAAGCGAGTGCTGAGAAGAGGAAACTGTAGTGATTTGAGAAATTTAATATTAATCTCATTAAAGTGTATAAGCCGAAATATTTACCAAGTAGTAACGCATACTCGGTGTACTAATCCCGAGGCGAACATTGAAATCGCTAAACAACCGAAAACTGAAACACAAGAAGGTCTAATGAATTTGTTAATCTCCTTAAAAAATGCCATGCGTATTTTTACCTTCAGGGAATAGTTTCGCTTGGAAATTGCTACCAAAAAGAGCCATTTCAAAATTAGAGACAGCTGTAATAGCCAAAACAAATAATTCAGAACCCAAAAATCCTCCAAGAATCGTCATGCTTTGCTGTGCTGCTAATTGTTGTTTGTAAATTTGCATAATAGCAAATAAAAGAACGAATAAGGCTGCCGAAATGAGGCATGTTGTGCTATTTGAAGCTGCTATAAGGATCAATTATAAATAATGGTTTAGGTTAAGAATCAAGAATGCCTTACCCATTCTTTTATTATAAATTCTTCTTAAAGAATTTAGGTGAAAAAAGTCAATGAAAAGTTGACGCGTTGTCAATCTCCGGGTGAAATATTTCAACCTTGCACCAGTTTTCTCTGAAACTATCGAGTGCGGTAGATGTCGTTACTATTCGCGCCATATGCCACTAGATTATTGGAAATTTGTACAATTGAAACAATTAATTCGAGGAAGATATTGAAGGGTACAAATTGTAATGAAAGAAAAGACGCCCACTATGAACCGTCGCCTCCTGCATGACGTCCGTATTGACGCCGTGTCAAACGTCAAAGACGCGTCAAAAAATGAACGCTCGGAATGCCGGCGATTTCGAAATAATGAACGTCTACGAGTAGAAGAAGAAATAGAAAGGAAGAGAGGCGCGAAAGTGGCCTAGAAGCGTCCTCGAAGAATGTGGCTAGCGGCGAAAAAGCGATGATTTGTAACAGAGGGACACGTTCGAATGTCTTGTTGTCTGTGTTTGAATTAGCTCTCTTCCCAAAAACTTTTCTGCTCTACTGACGTCTCATTACGACTAGCGCACGTGTAAACGCTCATTAGACGGCGCCCAAGCGTCTTTGATCAAACCACGCCGAGCAGGAAACGTCGACGTTAGCCGTCATTTCTTATTGTCTTATGCGCTGTGTACACATCGTATTAGGCGTTCGCTTTGAAGTTGCGGCTCGTAGTAGGTAAACAAGAGTCGCTCAGCAAACGGCAAACGGCAAACTTTGCAAAGGGGAAAACTGCGTTTATAATTAATAATAGATGGAGAATGGCACAGGTGTACAACCGCAACCCGTCCGACCCCCCTGAGCGCAGGCGTTAGTGCATGAAATAGAGACACGCCGTTCTAAATGGGAAATTAGTAGTTTTGGTGCGAAGCAGTTCAACTATTTATATCTCTGTATCAATTCGTTCGTTTTCAGCGTCGCTCAGCCTGCAATTAGGCTAGTATTGAAGAGTATAAGGGAGGAGGGCAGCTAGGCGGTCAACATCGATTAACAATACATCATTAATTGCTAAATCGAACGTAATTACAGGTGTCGACTCGGAGAAGGCGTGAAAGTGATCAAAGTCGCCTTCGATTTTCTTCGATCGTTCTATAGACCACCCAATAAAGATCTACCGTCTCTTTTCAATCCCAGTGCCTATATATATAGGTCTTTTTCTATTAAGAATGTTCCGCCTTTTCCTTCTGAATGCGCTTATACCCCGCTGAGAGAACTAGGTTATATTGACGGCGCTCACATTATAAACTTTTAAGCTCTCCTTTAATTATTTTTCGAACATTGCTGGGGGTACAAAGAACGGAAGGAATCGACTATAAAAAACATGTAAACGTTCATGATATCTTCCGTTTCTTGCTCATGCTCGGTATGCCTCACTACTTTCTAACCTTTTCTTTCTCGTTGCTTGTTGTCCGCTCTTTCTCTCTCTCTCTCTCTCTCTCTCTGTGTCTTGTTGACTGTCTGTCCGCCTCTCTCTCTCTCTCTTATTCTTTCAGTATTCTATAATATCCGTATAAACGTGCAGTGTACCTGATATTCAGTATCTATTATATACTCCTTATATACAATTACTTAACGCTGATTTTTTTCGATAACTATACTCGAACGTACTTAACAGATATATAAAGGCAGGCTAAGGTATTTACCGTGTAATAGACGCAGATTACTAATTAAATATAAAGAGAGGCGACCTACTGAATTCGAAGAGCAGATTAGGCTCCGCCTCCACAGGCCTAATCGGCGCGACGTTAGTGTCAACATTTCATTTGGTCGGGGTAAGCGGTATAAGTTATAGTGCTGTAAATTTTTACAAAACGAAGCGAGTCGACCGTCTAACGAACGCCGGTTAACTCAGGTGAGTGACGCCGTAACTGTAATGTATTCGAATGGGCGGAGCTGCGCATGCGCAATACCGCGAGTAACTGTGAACGGCTCTCGTCATCGCATAACCAGCTCTTAGCGAGGCCACTTGATAATGTCTCTCAGTCCAAAGCCTCACACTACTCCGTTCTCCGTTACAGACATTCTCAGTCCGATCGAAGAAACTTACAAAAGGACTACGATTGAAGAGAACATTCCCGCTATACAATACCGAACCTCATCAGTCTCACCACCGCCTCTTCCTCCTCCTCTTCCTCCTCATTCGCAACAGCAGCAACAACCGCACAGCAATATGAACACGATGAATCCGGCAGCCGCCAATCCTTATGCCAACTATATGCCCCAATTTGCTGCCACTGGTCCAGCCGGAGCTTTTCCTACTCAATACTGCAATAGCGCTTCAACGGACTTTTCTCATTACGCCGCCGATCCTCGCCATTCGACTTCTTCTTGGTATGGAACCAACGCAGCTACCGACCCTAGATTTGCAAGTAAGTACCCTCCTCTATTTGGGTCAATTGTCCATTCAATTAATACTTAAATATCTCTGTGATGTGAGCGGACAACCGCAATTCCAGATTATTTTCATTAGTGAGAATATTCGCAAATAGTCGTAAAAAATTTCATAAGATAGACAGAATGGACTGGATGATAGAAAAAAAAATTCTTTTGCCTAATCTTTTCTCTCAAATCCCTCTCTTAGATCGAAATATGCGAAGATTTTTAAAAGCTATGCAGTCTAGGCCTGAGTAACTTTGTTCGATTTATAAGCATTACAATAGAGAGAAAAATTTCAGCTTTTTAATACCTATATATAAAAATACTTATATAGGAAACAGACGCTTAGTTTATGTACACAATAGCGAACGATAATTTGCCGTAAAAAATATACACAGCAAAGTGTAGTCGTGAAAAGAAGAAGCTCGCTTGTATACGAAAAGCAATTGGAACATTGCTGCGGGCGCCTGACGCTTCAGTGGCCGTTTATTGCAAACGACGGTGCCCACTTGACCTACTTTCTTCGCCCAACATCACCTGGGTTCTTTATCTCACAATATATATTTACGCATTTAGAATCACTACAACTAACGTCTTATTTAGCGGGAATAATGCAAAAATTCACTTGCCGCCTTCCAAAGATTAAATAAAACCGTATATACGTACGAATTATTGCGAAATATTATATATAAATTATTTTATTGGCCGCTCGAAATGTCTCCAGAAAGTCTAACGAAAGGCAGTAGCGTTAGATAAGGATGAGGCTAATCGTTATCTTATCGCTTCTCGTCCTTCCGGTAAACAACATATCGAAACTTTGAACTGAGTTTTAGAGGCGACACTTTGATAAGTTTTACCTGCTTCGCAGATTACGCTCGCGCAGGTGTTACGAGCTTCCCTACGCAAATATATCCAGTATATAGATGTATTGAATTAGAGATAGAGATTTTTTATACTTACAAATAACGTTCCCTATTTACTCTATGAAAGAGAAAAGATAAAGGAGAAATAATACATCTTTATAGATTGTTGATGTATAAAGTTCGTAAGGAGGGCGTAAGGAAAAACAAACGGAGACGCCTAATTCATTTCGATCGTCTGTAAAGGCGTGAGAATGATAAACGCTGACAGCCCTTCGACCGACCCTTTCACTTCCTAACATCTAATTGTGCTGCTGCATTGATTCGGTCGCGTTTGTCTTTCCTCTTTATCTTTTCTTCGTCCTTTCTTCATTCTATCTGTCAGTCTATTCTCGCCCATCGAATTAAATCCACCCACATAAGTAGGGCGAGAGTAAGCCCAGTAGGAACGCTAAGCGTTCTCATTTACTTCCAATTGTTTCCTTTTTATCGTACGTGTTATAGGCCCTATGAGTCAACTTACGGACAAGGGAAAAGTTGGACGCGTTAGATTGTACTTAACTATTACACCTATCCAGTCTATTACTATTCCCTTATGAATAGGTAAAAGCACGTCATATCAACTCTTTCCTATTCAATTGAAAGAAGGAAGACTTATTGAAATGACTAGACGCTTTCCTATATATTTAGTTCATTTTTAGGGTAAATAATGCATAATTCAGCCTATTTTTATAAATATTTAAAATAGTACGAATAGGCCATGAAAAAATAGAATGTCTATTGTTTCGCGAATGTAATCAATGATGCATAAAAACGTGTCATTTGCCGTTTATTGTGAGTGAATGTTTGCCCTAGAAAAAACACTTTTCCCCTCCCCTCGCTACCTCGTTCCCTCCCTTTTCTCTGTCTCGTGCGCACTCTTCTGCTATTTGTTTCTCTTTATCTGTTCATTTATATTCGAGCCTTTTTTTATGCGTTAATGTTCATACGCTATCGCACAACTTGCGATCGCACCTCCCGCTGCTTTCGCCTCTAACGGGCACCTCCCTTAGCCCTCCCTCCTCGGTTTTACTATTAAATGTTTCCTTTGATATAAGGCATAAATCACGCGTATTTGTTACTTGAATAACATTCTCTATTTCTCTATCTATCTCTCTCTTTTTTTTACTCTTTTTCACTCTCGGATTACATTATCACTAATATCCCGCTGTCTATTTGTTCAGTTTCTCGCCTAATGGGCGGACCATCATCATGCTCTATGAGCGGTATGACTGCCGGAATGGGGTCGATGTCGGCGTTTGGTTTGGACGGAAAACCCGGTGCTGCTATGCAATTTCCGATAAGTCAACGGCGGAAGCGGCGAGTTCTTTTCACGCAAGCTCAAGTATTCGAATTAGAAAGGCGATTTAAGCAACAGAAGTATTTGTCGGCCCCGGAAAGAGAGCATTTGGCTTCCATGATTAACTTGACGCCTACTCAGGTATGTTCATCCGTTATTTTTTGCCATTTCCGTATTATAGAAATCTTAATCCTGTCTTGAAATTCTTTATTTAATATGTATTTTTATAAATATTTATCACAGGTAAAAATCTGGTTTCAAAATCACCGTTACAAGATGAAAAGAGCTCAAAAGGATAAGGAAAAAATGGAATCCACTCCTCGCGATTCAGCTCAAACGTCTCCTCGTCGTGTTGCTGTGCCTGTCTTGGTCAAGGACGGAAAACCGTGCGGCGGAAATAGCGGTGGCGGAAGTAGCAGCGATTGCAGTAGTTCCGAACAAGGAACGCCCAACGGTTCTGGGCACACTCCTCAACTGCCTTCTCAGAATCAACCGCCACTAATGGCTCCTGTAGTTCAGCAGGACAGTTCTATGAACCATCTCTCCTCACCCTCTTTGTCGAGCTACGGTAATGCTGGGGTAATGGCCTCTTCGCCTTATTTGTTAAGCCAACGAACTGCGCACTGGTGAAGAAACGCTTATTATTATTTTTATGTTATGGATAATTATTACCGTTCTTTTGACATTTTCTCTGTAATATACATATATAAATATATATATATATATATATATATGTATTTATATATATTTATTATATATATATATTATATATCTATGTGTATACACTGTACGTACAAAGTGCGTATATATATATATATATATATATATATATATATATATATATATACATATATATATATATATATTTTATATATTATTGTATGTATAAAACTGTCTCCCTGCGCACTGGCGCGTTACATATTTAATGTTGTATACAATTCTGACGTATATAAGCTTTTCTACGGAGATTTTCTTGCGTATAGAAGACGCGCGGGGCGTTATAAACCGATTATAACGGACGATCGTGAGAAAGTTTCGAACGGGTGGTAAAAGAGAGCGTTAAAAACAATAGGAGCTTGTTAAATCGACGCCCTAAAATCAGTGATGCAAGGAAAAGTAACGCAGCTGGAAATTTTTTTTCATAAAAAAGAGAAAGAAAATCCTTGCGATTACGTTCGATAATTAGCGCCTATCGATCCGTTCCCGTCCGACCTTTAACGGCTGAAATGTCAAATATCTAATCGAGCTACCTTCCAACCCACTTTATAATATATAGTATATAGTTCTGTTCCCTCTTTCCCTCACTCGTTCCCATTCTCACAGACCCTTTTTAGACACTTACTTTATCCTTTGCTTTTTTTCCTTTTTCCCACTTTTTTATACTTTTCCTGTCACCCCCTACTCCCTTTTTCTTTTCCAATAGTTAAACTATATTTACAAAGCCCATAGTAAAAGGGCGGAGCATTTAAATAAAGCCTTTCTTTACATAACGATAACCCGACACTAGTCAGTGTTAGCAGAGATTTTAACGCATAAACACAAATCGCCTAAGACTACGGTATCCTTATAAATATCTATATAAATTACTTAATATCAATATATGAAGGCCTTAACAAACTTGGTACACTAATCAACAGCTAATACAATCTATATTTATAATTGAAACATTCGTCAATTGGAAGAGATATTATCTAAAACAACATCAGCTACTGTATAACATTCAACAGTTATTTACGGATTTAAATATGTTTATAAATATACCAAAATTATAGGTCTAAATTCACACATAGCGTTTAGGCGATAATGACAAGGATCTCTCGAGTATAATAACGAGCCGAGTCTACAAGCATCATTTATATTTACAATACTCGGTGAACGGTCATTGAAAACATACGCAAACAGTACGCAGCGATAAACTTTTACAGTTTTACAACCTCTTCTATGGCGCCTCTGTAACATCTAAAAAATACTCGCGTTAATCCTTTAAAGCAAAATTAATAGCGTTTATTTTTCTTTCTTTCTTTAGCATTCTCTCCCTCTATTTTCCTCTCTCTCTCTCTCCCTCTCTTTTTCTCTTTTGTCTCTTGTCTCTGTCACCGCCACATCTAATTATTCCAATTTTTTTTTACATCTCAACTTGTTTATTTATTTGTTTGTTTGTTTACAAGTTTTATTATTATTATTATGACTGTTGTTTTTATTTGATAAACAACAAACAATAACAAGATGTATGAAAGCGTGTATACGTGTTAGTAGTTATATAGATATAGCGTGCGACTTGTTGATAAACTGTTACTTTATATACAAGTATCTACTTTCAAAATACGATATATACATAGTGGAGAAAACTCATGAGTATAACTGCTAGGTGTATTCCAGTTATATATATATACATATATATTAATACATAAGGGGACGTAGGGGGTGAGGGAGTGCGGGAAAGAGAGAGGGAGGGAGAGGCAGAAGAGGTTGATTTAAATCGGATAAAATTTATTTCTCTGTTCACTTAAACAAATTAAAAAGAAAAAAAAACAAGTAAATTACAGAAAGTGGAAATTGTCGAGAAATCAGGAGGTCAATGTCATCTTACCGCCCCCTACCCCGCCTACCGACGCCCACTGTAATGACGCTAATTACTGAGCAGCGGAGCGGGCGTGACGTCATGTTAACATGGCGGCTCTTGCCAGCTGCACACACTTCAGAAAGCAATTAGTTTCCTATAATAAGCGCCTTATATACGGCATATAATTAAGGTATAGCTGGTTATAAATGATAAATCTTTTTATCTGTCTATTATTCTTTATATTTGCGGATATACAATAGTGTATCCTTAAAAAGTGTCAAGTCGCCAACGACCACGGAGGTGTTATAAATCGGCAGAGCGCACGAGCAAGCGCGCGCGCTCGCGACTACTAATCCTTCTAATCAATTACGCTCGACCGTTTTTATACTGCAGACTTAATTGGCTGAGTAATTATATTTGAGTTGATAAATAACTAAATACATAGGTAGAGGGTTTCAAGTTTTTATTTCTCTTTTCATTTTTTATCAATTTCTTCCATAGTTTTTCCATAGACACTCTTTCTCTCTCTATCTCTTTTTCTCACTGTCTCTTTTTTATCATTTATTCTTATCATATATTTATATCTATACAGCGTTCTTTTTTAATATGAATGCATCGGAACGGGCTTAAACAGGGCTCGCTCATTAACGAGTCTGGTGTCACTGGTATCGGTGAGCTTGGTGTGAATGGTGCTTATAAAGAGAAGGCCGCATCGAATACTGTTGACGCACAATAGAAAAGTGCTCGTTTACTCACGTCGAAAAGTAATTGGCGCGAGGCGTCTCTCGCGGCCGCGCTAAAAACATCCTAACCGGAAAAGCGTCGCCTCTATAGACATAGACATCTTAAATGCTCGTTTAAATATGTTTCTCCAGCATACCGTCCAATTTAGTGACATTAACTATATATACAGTATTTTAAAGCCAGATCTCTTATTTATTCTGTATCTTTGATATTTTGTGTACTCTATATATGAATTATACTTGAAAATGAATTAGCACATAGGCCTATCTATTCAATGTGTTTTTCAACCTGAAAATAATGTCTTTATTAAAGGTAAATCACATAAGAATATAAAACGAAAGAAAGGGAAAAATTTAACGTTACAATATGCGATCAATCACGCGTACACGCAAAAGATCTCTCTACGGGTGCGGACCAAACGCATTCCGCCTGCACCGTCCGCCCACTGTGCGCGCCTCTCACCGCCATAAGTGTCCATATGCTGGGCAACGTAAATACTTTACATCTGGCTAGTTTACGTCTTTATGCGCCGAAGCAAAGAGAGAGAGAGAGAGAGAGAGACGGGCTTTAAAAAGGAAAGAAAGAGTTAGATGGAGAGGGAAATAGGAGAGACACAGAGAGAGAAAGAGAAGAGACAGCAAGAGGGACACAGAGAGGAGCAGAAGGGGGTATTGAAGAGGGACTGTTGAGGATGGTTGTAAAATATTTAAATTACAATATAGGCTATTTAAATTAGTAATATATCTCTATGAATATTAATAACAAGAGGGAGGATTACAGGCGGATTAGGGTGTTGAAATCCTACGTATACCGTATATAATAAATACAATATTGTATATATATATATATATATATGTATATAATATAGAGATATATAGTATCTGGCGCAGTAAGCATACATACAAACGTTAACGAATAGATAAATATATCTCTGTTAATCTGTCTTAATATAGTAATAAGAATCGTGTTGTTGTTGTTGTTTTTTAAGTCGTTTCTTTAAGAATCCGTCTTTAGTTTTAAGAGAAAGAGTTTAGGCTTATCTACTCTACTAACTGTCCCACTACTAGCCATGACGTAATATGCCAACAGTACTGACACGCTCGAGAGTTGAACATTCTTATGTCAGAACTGCACACATTTAATATTTGACCACTGGTCGGTGCCACCAAGTATACGCGTCAATCAATCTCATAGGTCACAACTACTCTAAATAGAGAAGGAAATAGTAATATATAAAGAGAGAGAGAGAGAGAGAAAAAAAAAAAGAAGATAAAAGCTGATCAAAGTACGAGCCCGTATAGTCATGCGCGAAATAGATTTTCTGTACGCCGCGAAAAATCACTCAACTAGCTATTAGCCGTCATCAAAAGATACAAAGCCTAAAGCGTCTAAAGACGCCGGAAGCGCATCTAAACAACCTCACTTACTGACTGCGCATGCTCGCTCAACGCGGGAAATGACGTAAGCACGACAAACAATCGATTCGCAAGTGCCATACAACCTACTTTAGCCGTTTTCGCGCATTTAGTTTATTGATATTAGAAAATTGCACAAAGCTCGGTAAATAAATGCGGCACATGACCGACCGCGAAGAATTGATATTATTCGTTAACGCTTTCCTTCTAAGTGCCTTTTCGAGAGTAGTAGTAGTGGTAGTAATAGTAGTAAAAGAAGAAAAAGAAGGAGGAGCGCAAGAAAAGAGATGATAAATAGAAAATGAAGAAAAGAGGACACAAGAGTAATACTAAGAGAGAGAGAGAGAGGGGGTGGGAGTGAGAGATCGACATACATACAACCAAGAGCAATGAGAAAATAACGAAAAAAAATGGAAAGCCACTCTCTTTTCTTCAAGAGAGTATTAATCCAAAAAAAATGATAAGGATAATATTAATAATAGTAATGAATTAATATATGTATAGAATACTTAAGATAAAATAAACGAATATATAATTTGTTGAAGGATCATTAAAAGGTTTTTTTTCTTGGCGCGTGCAAGTAAAAAAAAATTAATCGATATGCGATAAATTTAACAAAATCAATTCTTAATAGACAAGTGCAAATCGAGTTCATGAAATCGAATGCAATTTCTTCTCTCTCTCTCTCATTCACTCTTTCTATTACTCTCTTTTTTTTTAATTCATTCCTTAACACTTTTATTCATTCATTCATTCATTTGTTCGTTTTTTCCTTCTCTCTCTCTCTCTCTCTCTCTCTCTCTCTCGCTCTATTTTTCTCATATACACATATTTACATACACATAATTATTATCGTTCTTGTAACACGGTCTTTTTTTTATTTATTTTACTAACTTTTAACTAACTATATAGTTTTAATCCGTTTTTATTCTTTTTTTAATATTTTATCTCCTCAATAAAGTTGCAAAAGATAAGCTATCTGAGTATTTAACTTCTATTATCTGAAAACGGACCGTATAAACCTATATAATCGTTATCATAAATGTAGAGATTAGGTTCTTTTTATTTTCTTTTTTTCTCCTTTTTTTTTTGCTGTCCCTGTTTTTCTCATGCAAAAAATTCTTCTGTCCTCCTTTTCCGTCTTCTCTTTTTTTTCAAACTTTCCGTAAATCTTATATACCGTCTAATCCGGATAGAATATAATGTTACATAATATTCAGTTATATTTTATATGGGCGCGCTAGAAACTGTAACGCGGGCGTCGTTTTTTAATTGCAATGCATGCGGTATTTAATTAAATACACAAAGCTATTTTACGCTCGATTCATTTCTATAAATAGTCCTATAAAGCGTCGAATCACGATCGAATCTAACACTTTTATATTTTATATAGATTTAACAAAATAATTCACTCTTGAAAAAAACTCGAAAGGGGTTAAAGGTCGCGACGTTCGAATGATCGACGTTAATTTTTCATGGACAAAGTGGCAAACAGAATCGAACGATTGCGCGTACATACTTGACCTAGATTTAGGAGGCGCGCATATGTACGATTGAATTCAATTCTATATATATATATACTATAAAGAGCACGAGTAAGCGTAAGAGACAGGGAGACAGAGAGAGACAGAGAGAGAGACAGAGAGAGAGAGGGAGGGAGGGAGGGAGGGAGGTGGAGAGAGAAAAAATGTATTTTAGAGCCGATTAATAGTTTATAAAAATAGAAGGAAGTGAAAAGAAATAAGAAAAGAAACTATTATAAATGATTGACGGTCCACCCCGAAATCGAATCGAGTTTATAGTTAGTCAATAATCATTGCCAAGCCGTCGTCGCCTGTCAATCACACGCATGAAGTAAAGTAAGGGTAGAAAGCAATTAATAATTGTCTGCGCCAAATGGTGCCTGCGCTAAGCCGCTTGGAGAACACTTGCCAAAGGATTTTTACGGATTTTCTTCCCTGTAAGAATGAATCGGGGTGTTGACTGCGTTCGGTGTTATTGTCTTCGCCTCACTCTCCGTGTAAATATTTCCGTAGGCCTACAGACTTAGATTAGATTTAAGATCGTTTAGATTAAAGGTATATATCCGTGTGTAAATTGTATATACTATATATGCGAACAGCATACTCCGTATAATACTTGTATATTACCGCTGAGCGAGCATATTGTATCTTTCTTAGCAAGTATAATAAAGATATGCTTTACATAAATACCGCTTAGAATACTTGTATATATATACATATAAGTTTAGTGCTATTTCCTTTTCTCTTTTAGTAGTTCTTCCCTTACTTTTTGATACAATTTATTGCGTTCTTCCTTTTCAACAAATTCCAATACTTCAACTATAAAATACTCTCAGGCATATATTCAATACAGTAATATATATAAATATATAAATTATATATAAATAGTATATTTTATATATATGTTCTGTATATAACGACATATATATCTGGTATTCACGGGATCCTTTTATATTGAATAGTCCTTATTGGTCGTTCTCTCATGCTAAGCGGCTCGCCAGAACGCTGATAAGGAACAGCCGCGTTTGAACAGTCGACTCGGAGATACGTTGACCCGGTAGGAGAGGACTTCTAAAGTAGGTCATAAGAGAGCTTAAGCGGTGCATTGAAGCGAGTGTAGAGCCAACATTCGCCCGTAAAGTGGTGCTGCAATGGTACTGCAATAGTACCGCAAGTATACTCACACACCGCGTTCATGCTCTCTTTCCGTCAACTTGCGCCTTCTTCGCCTGCTCAAGCACCATCCGCTAGCTTCTATAAAAGAAGGCGGACGTTCAGAACGGAGGAGACTGACGAAAGAGAAAGAACCAAACCATGTAGAAAACAGTCGGGGTTACGAAAGAGCGGATATTTTGCCGAAAGCAGAAAAAAATCTGTAGCCGACGCGAACGTCTACTTCAAAGCGGTTACGCCAACACTCGACGTCAGTAAAATTCGACTGTAGAAGGCTAAGGATGTCTGCCTGCATTAGCGTCTCCCCAGTAAATCTCGTCAATTAGGCAGGGCCTAATGTTGGACGATTGGATGTAGATGCGTGCAAAGTCGAGCCAGTTGGTGAAGCACCATCGAACGAGAGACGCCTCGCTGTGTCGACCCGCTGCGACGCATACCGCACCGTATAGACTTTATATTTATATAGGCGTACTTTGTGTTCACTAGCTTACGTGCCGAACGTAACCGGCCGATTCGGTCCGCTCAGCGTCCATCGATGGCCTTAAACAAATGAGGCCTGGGAAGCGTCTCGAGTGACGCGTGCCGCATGATGGAGAGAGAGGTGAAGAGCTCTGCAAATATCTTCCATCATCTCAACTGTACAACGCAGCTGTACCTCGTCGAGATCGATGTCGTAAGCCCCGGCTTTTTTTTTCACTCTCATCCTCTTCGTCCTTTCCACGTCCTCTTCCGGAACTCACCTAGTATAAAGGGCAGGTGGAAGGAAGGATAGGTGAAATGAGTAAAGAAATGGTAAGGTGGAAAAGAGGGTTTTGGGTCGCGAGAAAGCTACGACAAAACTCCCCAACTGCTTAGCAAATAGCCGCGAGGCATCGTCGCTTTTTTTCACCGTCTTCGTTTTTCAATTAGACGCCCTGAATGAGGGCACGATATTTTTTTTTACTCGAACACGAGCATATCATAAACTCATAAAACGAGTACGCACTATCTATCACAATCATTCGGCAAATAAATAATAAAGTTTTCAACGAACAATAAATGATGACGCTTCGTTCAAGGTCCTGTCGAAGCGTCGACAGAAAAAGAGAGGAAATTAGTCCATTAGTATCTTCGATAGCCGTCGTCCCTTCTGTCTCTTCCTCTGTTCTGTTACGAAAAAATTTAGCTCATAAGTAAATAAAACCTATCGTACCCTAAACTTGTATGCACAATCGAAGCCTAGAAAGACATTCTGACCAATGCCACACCTCCAGGGCAGATCACGGTCATCGGAGTATGCGCGAAAAATATGTGTCAACAATCCTAACGGGCTTTTTTATTTAATTTATAAACGTAAAAATTAAACGCCTTGTTTTGCTGTATACAATCGTGGGTGAATACATAGCCTAAGGCTGTATAGTACGACCCTCATTCAAATACGACAAATAGGCCTATCGTTATACTCGCTAATCCCCGACACCTGCGAGTGGTGCGACTGCTTTAAGCCGACGTAATTATAGCGGAAAGTTAGTACAACTAATTGCTACTTTAACAGTCCGCTTTCAATTCGCCGTTGCGCCTGCAATCCTTGCGCGTCTAGTTCACGCCTAATGCGTTCAATCAACATCACACCCCAATCTGAAAAAAGTCATTAGGGGGTAGAGTTCGATGGATTTAAAGAAAAACCCCTTCATTTTTTTTAAACTGCCTATCGGCGGTTGGTTTTTTTTATCCCTTTAACAACTCTTCGTTCGTCCTTCTGTTTATCTTCCAATCGTCTTTTTTGCATTCATCCGTTTTTCTGTCTCTCACTCTCTGTACTAACTTTTTGTCTTTCTACCACTTACAAGTCGAACGCGCTTGATAGACAAGATAAATGTACCTGATTATACGGCTGGTGAGGTTGCGGATAGCGATAATTCCTTCTATTATCTCCATAAGCCCTAGGTTGACCACTTAGATTTCTGTTCCAAGATAAATTGTCACCTCCTCCGTAAGCGCTAAATCGGTTTCGTCCTATAATAAAAAAGATTTTTGTACATGCACAATAAATAAATATGAGAAAATTAATGAGGTACAAAGAGAAAAAATAGCGATCTATTACAGAATCGTTTTTCATAGACTCTAGCGCACGAGTTTTTTTTACTTTTACAGCTGCAATTTTATTGACTTGATAAAAGCATTTGGCAAGTCGCTCTATATTGTTCATTAATTTCAAGTACGCGTTTTTTTTCCCTAGCATTCTATCATTTCTAATATATCGTCAGCACACACTTTTAATTAATTCGTACATGTATAGTGAAGAAGAGTGTTGGAAAAAAAACGTGTCATAATAGAAAGTACTTGAATATTCCCTGACGACGGAGCTGACATAACGTCGCCTAGATAATTAGCATCAATTTCGACAAATTCCATCGCTAGGCACGTGCTACGAACGGGTTCTAACAGTTCCCAGCGGAACATCATCTAATTGTTATTCGATTTTACGTGAGCGAGACGATCGGACACGCACCTCATTAGAGCCAGTCATGACGTAAAAAATATGGCAAGCGAAAGAAAAGTAAACAAGTACATATAGACAGGACCTCTATATACAGTAGTGAAACACTTCAAGTCGAGTGCTTGTACATGCAGCCTGGCGCCATCATCATCCACCAGCATTCTAGATTTTTTCAACATTCTAAGTTTCTATAAACAAACGTATCGTTCAACGGCTACAGTTTTATATTTCCACTCGGCGTAAAGACGCCGACATCCTCTCACGCTTCTTCCTCTTCATTAATATTCACTCTAACCGACATTCCCACACCTCTCAATCATCTAACTGTCTCAACGTACCGACCAAACGGTGAGAACCAAAAACTCACTCATTAGTCGTAATTAGTTTCATTTCGCACCTGTGTATAAGACTCTACTTCCGGTGGAGGTATTGTATCCGTCATATATTTCCACTGAACAAGAATATAAACGGCCACGGAGTAATTTTCAACAATGAATTAAACGCTCATAGAATTATATACTTCACCCCTCCCCACACGCCGCTCAATACCCTCGTCAAAAGAATTCATTACATGAACGCCCTTTTCCTACTGTGCGTCATTTGTCGACGCTTTAATTAAGTAATACGCCCGAAATTTTTCAATTTCACTGACTACCAACCGCTGAGCAGGCAGAACACAGACAAACCATGCAATCAAAAATCAACCGAAAACGCTCATTTACGACATCGCCGAAGCGTACAGCAATTACAAACCGTACCGTTGAGCAACAACGGCTTAACAAACGCTAGTTCTAGTCCAGACGTATGCCTGACGATGTTCTGAAGGGCAGCGTCAAGTAGGGGATAGAGTGGACAGAAATGAACGCGCCCTCGAATTGTTACCGCAGAGTCGAGTCTAGGATCAAACGATTGCAATGCTTTTTGTCCTACTTCAAAAGAATCATCTACCGCCGAAAAAGAACGCTCGTTTTAGCATCGGGCAGCTGCGTTTGCGGTAATTACGCACGGGTAGCGCCATCTGCTTTTAAAATTAACTGTATTCTCTACCTCTGTCTGAGCCACCAGATCCACCATATCTGTTATAGTCCCCGTCTCCTCTTCCACGGTTATAGTTTCCGCGCGAGTTGTATCCCCTGGATCCTCCTCTTCCTCCTCTATCGTGATTGTAATCACGAGAATAATTGCCATGTTGATTGTGCATTGCAGCCCTAAGAGATGAAAACATAAGAATATTAATATTTTAACAATTTAATTTATGTTTTCTAACCTCGTTAATCTTTGCATAGGCATAGTATTATATGAGCCTCTGTGGCGGTAGCCAGAATCAGGCTTAAATCCAAGTTGTGGTCTATACGCCTGACCGCGTTCAAAATCTCCCGGTTTCAGCGTTGGATTAGGCATACTAAATATAATATATACAAAAGTTCATTCAGACTGCTTTAAAATGAAACATTGTCACACTCACCGAACGTTTTTTAGCAGGCGAGCTTCAAATACAAAATCTTCAGGGTAATGAGAATCCGTATAGAAAACACTGGAGTAATTTCGCGATTACAAGTCAAATCTTGTTTCAATAAGATTAATAATATGTTATTTATTATAAATACCAAATAGATAAATTCTCCTTTAAACCGGGGCATCCAGGCAATGGTGATATTAAAGTTCTATTGTTTATGAAATTAACTCTATAGTTTATTGAAATATGATAGCTTTAGAAACTAACTCGCTGGGTAGACACGAATCTTTATCTCCCCAAACTCTTCCTGCCATACCGGAAGTTAGAGAAGTTTCCAAGTCAATAAGCTGGTTTTTTTTAGGAATTATTATATAAGTTTTTCATAATATGAGAGCGTAGTTATTGCTTACATTTTCTTTACAAACTGGTTCATCTCCCTCGTATACACCTTGCAAAAATGAATATGCAGGGCAGTCCTTACCGACAAAAAGTCGATCATTGCCCCTGGTATTTCGAAACTGCTCCTCATCCGTTAAATCAGGGTAAACACTTTGCAACGCATCTTTAAGTCTACGTTCATCGACAAAAGGAAGCAAGGCAACACCTGTAAATCAAGAAAAATTATCTTTAATCGATACTTTCATTTAACCGTTGTATACACACACCTTGCCATGCGTATTTTTTACCATTCAAGTCTATTTTAAAATCGGACGGATAAAAATCGATTATAGAAGATTCCTACAAAATATGATTAAAGTGAAAAAAATATATAGGCTATTTTTAATGAGAAACATACCGGTATATACATAAGCTCTTGCCAAGTTGGTGGTAAAAATTGTTTACTTGCTGCCGGGAAAACAGCCATTAATTGTTCCAGGGGCTTAAACTAAAAAGTGGCTTTTAAATAATTATAATATTAACAAATTTAAGAACCTACGGGCTCTGTAGATTTCTCAAATTCATTAGTCAACGTGCTAAAGTTAAAATCTGAAGCAAAAGGAGCATAATGGTATGGAAAGTACCATTTCCATGATGGGCATCCCTATAATAAAGTTTTCAGATGGATTAATCTTGAAAATTGTTTTAATGAGTATAAAAAGCATTAGCAAACCTGATAATAATAACGCATAACCCAGCACAATCCCAGGGCGTAAGCGTTGCTCTTCAAAAGAATACAAACCCATTAATAGGTTAAACTGTTAAAAAATTTATATCGTACTCACAACTTTATAACGAAAATTAACATCATTTGAATCAACGCCGAATTTGCTTTCATAGTATCTATCTTTCCACCCGTCCTCCCACAATTTCACCTCATCGTTATCCTCCTCTTCACTCTCCTCTTCAGCCTCCTCGTCTTTCAATTTACGCTTCTGGGCCCGGGGGGGACTTGAAGGTGGTGTTAGATTGTCACTCTTATCCTGTTCATTAAAATAATCTTTACTATTGTGATTGAAAATTTTACTTCATAATTTTACCAGCATAGCTTTTAATTTTTCAGCTGCGTCTCTATTAGAAGAACCAGATGAGAAATTCATTGATTGTGTCCTTAAATCAGCACAGGCTTGTTTCGGATTGACGAGAGCGGCTGGAGTTTGGCCGACTGGTACGGGGGCAAATTGGCCTGAGGGTACAAATGATGGATAAGAGGATTTATTCCATTGCCGTTGTCGTTTCCGGTTGTCAGCTTGTCTTCGTTTGTATTCCAGCTGTGATTTTTTAATCCCAAAATTGTTTAAAGATATATAGAAAGTGGAATTTAGGCAACGATAAACGACTTACATCTTTCTCTCTTCGTGTTTTAAAAATTTCATCTTCGACTTCTCCCAAATCTGTGCAAAAATATGATAATTCGTTTAACATCATTCATCAACGATAATTTTGTTAAATTACCCTTCAAAACTAGTTGAACGCGTTCCAAATTGACAATACCATCCTCGGTGAGGTAACCCTTATGAAAGTAAAATAATCAAACTTAATAGTAAAAATCTTAATTAGATAAAAATGATTACATACACCAGTCTTATAAACACATTTCTTATAAAGTTTCACTAAACGGTCGATTGCGCCCTCTCTTATTTCTAAAGAGGGTAAATGCGGTAGAAAATCATTTCCAACGAAAAAGCACATAAAAACCCAGTCATCAATTGCTCTCTGCAAAAATTTAACTATAAATAAAGTTACAAATTATAGACTAGAGATTACTTCAAAATCTTGTTTCATCGGCAAATTAGGTATATATAATTCTTTCTCCAAATATTCTCTCAATACATTCAAGCGTATAAAAATAAATTCCTGTTCGGCTGCTGGAATTGCTTCTACTACTTCTCCATCATTTTTCATTCCAACGCATTCTTTCATTGTGTGACCAATTTGATTGCAAATTTCACAGGGTCTTGGTTTATTTGGTTTAAACTCTGTTTCAAAGAAAAATGACTGTAAAAAGAGGAAAAGATTTTACTAATTTATTGTCAACCTTCTCTTATTATGGTAAAATAAGGTTCGTGCGTGGCTAGACCTAACATAATCAAATCGGCATCAGCACCGCATAAACAATGGTGAGTATTTGGATCATGATTTGGTTGAGCTCTTTGACGTCGTATAAAATCCATGATTTTATGCTCGCCTTCGCCTGGAGCATTTGCGTCGCTTAAAATAACTTTTAAGCCTTTCCACCCTGGATCATTGTTCAATCTATTATGAATATAATATCTTAAACACTCAGCCAGTCTAAACATAAACGGTGTTCCTGGAGTGATACAATTAGAATCAAAATGTTCTGATTTAGGCTTATCAGGAGGGACGTCGCAGCCTTTTGTACGTAACTCCTCCTTCAAACGGCTTATTTCAAGACATTTGTCTTCACTCTCCTTAGCTGAACGAAATCGTCTTGATCTTTGTTGATTCATTTTGGCTCTTGGAGCAACTCCATCAATAGCCATATACAGTAGCTTTCTTGGTCTAAGAATTCTAAACAGTCTGTCGATATACTCGAAGATTGCAATCATCATTTCGTCTTCATTTTTAGGAGCTGGTCTTGAATTTAGGAACGTTTTACAACATTAAACCAGATTACACCTTTTTTTGCTTTTTTTTTTTTAGCTAATACTGACTTGTCTTCCGGATGGCAACAGGGATGTATAATACCATTCATGTCCAAATACAAGTTGTCGAATTCAACATCATTTGGATTCGGTTTAGTGGTATCGACAGGTACTTCAACTCCATCAATAACTCTTGGCTTTAAAATCAAGAAATTACATAGTGTGTACATCAAATTGTGCTATAGACGCTTACTTTTTCTTCAACACAGTGAACAACAATAGAAGGATATTTTCTACTTAACCATCTGAAAAATGCTGGAACACCCATGCCGTCAATTAACGAAAATAATAACCCACACGAAATATAAGAAAATCTTGTACACAATCGGTGATTGGCTGAACAAGTTTACTAATACAAATTATCATTGGTTGATATTTACTTATCTGGAATTTTATTTGATTAAGCGTAAAATTGAAATTTCTGTGGCGCCAGAATTATCTTAGCACACAAACAGTTTCCCAAATTACTCTCAAAGATAAAACACAGTCGTTAATCAATTTATATCTCGACTTTGATAAATACAAAACATATAAATGTTGGGAAAAAAGAATACTGTATTGTTGCGAATAGTTTTATCTTTTATAGCATTTTGTCGCTTATTTTGTATTAAGTCTTATCGTATTTCTTATTTATTTAAAGAAAAGAAAACTTGACATTGTGCCTCTTTTCTTACATACTTTTTTGTCAGAAAATCAAGTATTGAAATACAAAATTTATTGTTGCTTAGAAAGCAACAGAATATATTCTCTAAAGTTTTTCTTGTAGTAGTAAGTCTTAAAATGTTGGAGAATTCCAAATTACGTATTTAGTTTCTTCCTTCTTTACCCATTTAATAATCTTTTGCATGGAATAGTGAGCAACGGCTTTTGAAGTGAGAGGAGAGAATATGGCATAAACTTCATGCTCATTCGTGGAAGTAGCCATTATATTGTGTCGATCAGCCGCTTTCCAAAAAGTCATTAAGGGACAACCGGGCGTGTGCATGGCTGCGTGTACACTTTCATATAGTTGAATAAGCTTTGATTGTTCATCTGGGGTTGAAAAGGGCGAAGTAAAATTGGGAGCATGCCATTGAGCAGACATCCTATTCTTATACATGAAATGCCTTAACTCTGGGATTCCTATTGCTGAAACTTCATAATTTGGTCTTTCGGTTGCAATTTGTCTTATTACTGAAAGAGGTTTGTGAGCTTTCTCCAAAATTTGCTTTTTTGTTTCTCTCATATTTAATAGCTGATCTTCATCGGATGCAGTAATGAGAATCAAGCATAGATTAGCATCCAAAAATGACAAGAAGGCAAACAGATAACCAGCGTTATCAAAATGTGGAAAACATATAGGTACTAAACTTTCAGTTGTCTTTTAAAGATAGAGACAAGTATAGCTTTTAAACTTACTTAATAAATACAATTTAAAAAAATCTAATATATTTAAATTATACTGTGTCTGCACCTTTAAACTATCGGATGATCTGATATAGGCACAAAGTAAATGATAGTCTTTGGGATCCAATTTTAAAGATTTCTTCCTTACCAAACAGACCAATAAATTATCACAAATTAATAAAGCAAAAGCTATTTTATTAATATTTTTACTTCCTGCATTAGCTATGACTTTTCCTAATGAATTTCTTATGTTGTCAGGAACTGGTAGACATCTTACAGAACAGAGCATATAACTAGGGTTTATATCAAAGTCTGAGATCAGATTTGAAAAAAATTTATCCGTGTTATCTCCAGCTAGAATATTCCTAAGGTCAAAATTTGATCGATTATCAAATTTCCATTTAAGCTTTGTATATGTTAATAAACATAATATTTGATTGTGAACATAATTTAGTAAAAGATTTAGATAGGACGTTGACTGTCCTCTGGATGATATTGCGACTAGAACAAGGTATTCTTTTACGACAAAGACAATTTTTCTATTTCCTGCCACAATTTCCTTTAATGTATCTTTTTTTCTAATGCTTTCGGCAACACTTATCAAGCCTTTTAATAATTTTAGGATTATATTAGGTGATGTTGATTATATCTACTGCTTTTGTTAGATATACTGTATACTATAATTATTTAGTTGATTATTTATTTATATATAACTAAGAAAAGGTTCAATACAAAATTGATTAATTATTGAACTATTTCTACAAAAGTGATCTATTTAACTTCAATAATTGTTTCTAACACAGTAACTGATATAATTTTTAACACCTAATTCAATCCTAACCTATAATTGTAGCCATTTTTGTAACTAATTTATCTTCATTGCCATGCAAGCTATAAACAGGTTTTCCCGCTTTGGATAATACAAATACATGTTTATCTTCCCTTTTGAATTCCTCACTCTCCACATATAATGTGTCCTCGTCGTCTTCTGGGTACAATTGAGCCCTTTCATCATAGGAATTACTTGAAGACACTTCTTGATTCCGATTGGAAACACTCAGAAGTTTAGGAGAAGAGTACGCATCTGCAAGATCATTAAAAGAATCTGTTGTCACAAACGCCCCGTGTTCAACAGAATTTTCCTTTTTTTCGGATGAATCTTGTGTAGACATTTTGTGAAAACTGGTAAAGTCTTAGAAAAATGTTCAGTTTTTTACTACAATAACTGGTAAAATGTACTGATTTTTTGCGACTTTTAACGTAAAACTCAGCCTACAAACAGCTCAATTTATAACATAAAAGAAGTAATATAAAAAAAAATTATGTTATATTTTATCAGCAAATTTAACAAAGTTAAACAACTAATAGCTTAAATAGTTTGCAAAGTTCAATTATATGAATCTTTTATATACAAAGTTTGCTTTGCATGGACTTATCTTTCACTTCAGCTGGAAGATTTGTCAGAGGAATCTCTTAAGAGACCGAATAATTTTACAGAACCAGCATCCCTATCGTATCTATCTTTGTCGTCACATGCGTAGGCTAATAAATACTCTTTTGGATGCCATTTTAGAGTAAACGTAGAATTTTCACATTTGATTTGAGTCACTTTTTCTCCTAATATAATAGAAATTAAGTTTCATTTTAAATTTATATTTAATAAAGAATGACTTACCGCTTGGTATTTCAGCAATATCAATAAAATGATCTTCTGAAGCAGAAGCTAACAATTTACCATCATGGCTAAAGCTTAGAGATCGAACTGGCCAGCTTAGCCTATCGTATAATAAAATATTTGTTTAAAATATTAATAATTTCATCATTTAAAACGTCATACCGTGTTATTGTGTTCAAGCAAGCCAGTTCTGCAACATCCCAAACCGAAACTAAAGCATCTGCACCTCCAAGAGCCATATGTTTATTGTACTTATCAAATGTTATACAGATACTACTTCCACAGTGGGCAGGCTGAGAATGAGTTAGCTTAAGATTTGGATAGCTGGAAAAAATGTTTACAGAAATTGACAGTCATGTACTGTTGAACTTATATCTATCTACCTGTATATGTTTAAATGACCCGAACCAGATGTAACATAAAAGAAATCTCCATTAGGAGACCAACTTATTTCGTTAACTTCACTTCTAAACTGTTCTTCTTTGCGAATTTTTTTTGCTTTCAAATCACAAAATGTTAATAAATCTTCCTTATTCCCAACTGCTATGTATTGACCGTTTGGTGACCAACATATGTTAATATTTTCGCCTAGATTACAAAAATTCAATGTACAGTTATTATAGTTTAGATTTCAATATTTTTCTATTTACTAACCTTTAGTTTTAAAAACTTGAACACATTGACCGCTTCTCGCATCCCATATTCTTACTGTTTTGTCACCTGAAGCAGTAGCTAGATTATCTGGATTTGATGGATGCCAACACAATTGATCGACACTTGCATCGTGACCACGAAGTATTTGGTCTTTTATCTGCAAATTTTGAAGAAGTAGTTAGTATTTATCAGAAAAAAGCAAAAAGCCTATGAGCGTTAAAGTACTAACCAGTCTGTCTTTATCGACTGTAAATAAACAACATGTTTTATCAAAAGATCCAGAAGCTAGACGATTCCCGGTACAGCTCCAGTCAACAGAATGAACCTTAGCGGAATGAACAGGATATTCTTTAGTCTTCGAATAATTCTCAAAATGCCTTTGCATAGATTCTAAGTATGAGAGCTTTTTGTCCGGCATGTTGGCAAAACATTAATATATCTACCAGTTTCTTTTACTTGAAAATTACCTTTTGTAGAAAATAACCAATAAGAATACTTTGATTGTATTTCAATAAATATATAAATTTACAAAAAAAAGTAACTGTCCTCACTCTTAAGGAAGTAAATAAATTAAAGTTAATTAATAGAAGCAAAAATTTCAATACATAGATGTTGTAATCTTTACTATAGATTGTTGACAATCCTCTGCGTTTAGTTCAAGTATTGAATGTTTGCTCTTGAACAAATTAACAACAAACTAATTATGATCTGTTCATACTCGAGCAAGTTCATAAATCTATGAGATCTCTAAATACTTGTAAATACTTGAATATCGGATATGAGATTTGGACAGTGTACATAAATACGCTCAATAGTGTGTAACAACTCCGAGAGCTTATTATTAAACAATTAAGTTTTATTTATAACTTAGTCAATTAAATAGGCTCTAGAGAAGAAGAGGTACTCAATCTACTTATAACCTCATAAGAGATCGCATAGGTCAAAAGAATACAAAAAATAGTTACATTTTAATCTTACGGCTAATGTCGATATAAAGCCGATTACAATTTCAATAATGATTTTAATTGAAGAATACTGGTTATTGGAAGCTACTTCTCTACTTTCTATAAATAATCCTTCCTTCGCACTTTCAATAGTGTTCAACTTTATTTGGATTACTCTATAAAATAAGAAATCTTCTCTCTGCTATTAAAAAAACTCTTTAGCAGTTTCATTTAATTTTTTTCTTTCAATAGACTATCGATTTATTGCACTAATTATAATTATGTTAACAAAATAGTTACTATAGAAAGCTTAGTATTATATTTAAATTTAAGCTTTTTGGCGGGTACTTGAAAGCATGCAATATTTTTCAAAGATGGCGGCCTTCAGTAGAGTAACCCGCACACTTAAACAACCTCTTGCTTCTCTTAATAAAATATGTCCGTTTATTATTTTAAATAAGAATGATCATTTTAAATTATTGTTTATTGAAAAATAAAGTATCATTTTATAAATCTTTTTTTTAACTATTAAATGGAATATTCCGTATTATCGCCTAAAGGGAGAAACTTTGGACAACCAGTGTCTCAAACGCATCCTGAATTACTTCGAGAAGATGAGGTAACACCAGGAATTACACGAAAAGAATATAATCAACGCCGACTTAATCTTATAGAACATATACAGAATAGTCTTAACAGGAAAGATGTTATCGCTGTCATTCCATCAGCATCAACTCATTACATGTCATATGAAGTTCCATATCCTTTTCGTCAAGATACAGATTTTATGTATTTGACTGGATTTCAGGAACCAGACAGTTGTTTAGTTTTTGATTTAAGAGAGAATAAATCGATCTTATTCGTTCCGAAAAAGGACCCAATGAGAGAACGATGGGATGGTTTACGTATGGGTTCAGAGAAAGCTTTAACTTTTACATGCGTTGATGAAACCTACAACAACGATATGCTACCCAATTATTTAAAGAAAAATTGTCAACAAAACCTAATCTTGTATGATTATAAACACGACAGCGACTATATAAATGGAATCATTAGGAGTGAAGTAGATAAATCTGTAGCTCAACCAATCAATTTTTACATTCATAAGCTGAGATTAACTAAGTCAAAGAGTGAAATTGAACTTATGAGAAAGACTTGCCAAATTGCTTCGGAAATGTTTATAGAAACAATGAAATTCTCTAAAATTGGTGTAGGTTATACAATTTCGAATATTATTCAGTGCTATATTTTATCAACATTTAACAGGTTAACGAAGCTCATATTCATTCAAAATTAGACTTTGAATGCCGGCAAAGAAACGCCCAGCATTTAGCTTTTCCTCCTGTGGTTGCTGGAGGTGGACGTGGGACTATAATTCACTATCTAAACAATAATAGACAGATTAATGATGAAATGGTACTCGTTGACGCTGGATCAGAATTACATGGTTACGTTAGTGATGTCACGCGAACTTGGCCTGTTGGGGGACGTTTTAAACCAGAACATTTAGCCCTCTACGAGGGACTTTTAGAAGTTCAACAAAAAGTCCTCCAGGCATGCGTTAAGAATGTTTGCCTCGAAGATTTATACCTATTAATGTTAGATCTTTTAGGGAGTCAATTGAAAAGAATCGGAGTAATCAAAGAAAGTGTAAAAGGAATGGATATAAAAAGGGTTAGTTATTATAAATATCGAATGTGAGTTAAAATAAAATACCCAAAACCAATAAATATAACAGCTAGTGCGTCAAATATGCCCTCACCACGTTGGGCATTTCTTGGGAATGGACGTTCACGACACACATACTATTCCCAGAGGTACACAACTGCATCATGGTATGATAATAACAGTTGAACCAGGTAAACATTTATTAATTGTATTAGTATAAATATTCTATCATTTTCATCTCCACTCTCAGGTATATATATAACGAATGATATGGCTTTTGTTCCTGAATATTTTAGAAATACTGCAATTAGGATAGAAGATGATGTATTAATTACTGACGGAGAACCAGATATACTAACAAAAAATTGTCCAAAACTGGCTAGCGATATTGAAAAACTTGTAAATTGTTGAAATTTTCATGTATATTTGTGTTTTTGTTAACTTTCAAATACAGAATTTTTCTAATTAATAAATCATTTACCATAGGCATATACATATCTTTCTTAATTATTGTAAATGCAACTCTCTTGGACATTAAATGGTGATATCACAAAAATGAAAGATTATCGAGCGATAAGAAAGTTGAGCTGTGTCAATAAATATAGCATAATTATTCCTATGGTAATCTATATGAGGGTTTTTTTTAGCAATTGAAATTTTTATGCCAAAATTTTAATAAAATAGTTTGACATAATAGATTTATCTCTATTTTAATTCATAAGAGAAATCAAATTTAGAGCGATCTATTTTTTAATGGAGTCGCATTACAACTGCGCCACCTAACATCGCTCTCTTGCTTTGAAGGAACGAAGTATTCCACACAGTCGTCGTGTAGTGAGTTTTCTATTGCAAATTTCCTTGTTATTATCGTCTTCAGACATAAACTCTTAAGGTCATTTTGTTAAAGAATATGCATTAAATAATTGTAACCTTTTTTCTACAAAAATTTTCGTGAATTTGACGACGAATTCCTCACTCAAAAAAATTGACCAGGGCGATAATACGGGAATAAACCGACACGTGTTCATTCACCTTAAATTTTATTCTTTTACAGAAATGAGATACGTCGCAGCTTATTTATTGGCAAAGCTCGCCAACAGAAGCGATATAAATTTGGATGACTTAAAAACCATCATTGGCAGCGTTGGTGTCGACGTCGACGAGAAACAAGCTAAAATAGTCCTTAAAAGTTTACAAGGAAAATCTGTTGAAGAACTATTGACCGAAGGAAGTTCTAGATTGGCCTCTATGCCGTGCGGTGGAGCTCCAGCCGCTGCTGCTGCTGTTGGAGATGACTCTGCAGCCGCCGTTGGAGCAGAAAAGAAAGAAGAAGCGAAAAAAAAGGAAGAATCGGATGAATCTGATGACGATATGGGATTCGGCTTGTTCGATTAAGATTAAAGCTTGTTTATTTTTCAACACGAGAATATTTCAATGATATACTGTAGTTTGGTTTATGTATCATTTTTCGGAGGGAAATGTTTATCGGCTATAACGGTCATTCCTAATTCGCGTAACTCGCTTTCTAAAGCACTAGCAGTAGCTTTATCGTCTTCGTTTTCCTATAATGTTATAAAATCTTATTTAAGTTATAAAAACGGATAAGACAGTACTTATGAATAAGACTTACCATCCACTTAAGGATCATTTCTTCAGCGTATTCAAAAGCTTCCTTTTCCTCTCCTTCCTCTGCAATTTCCGCATCAGAGACACCCAGTTCAACTGCCAACTGTTTCCATTCACTGCCAAGGTCGTGGGCAATGGCTAAAATAAGCTCTCTAGATAACTCTATATCACCACTGTTTTCACCTCCCTTGTCATCGCCTAGATCACCAACATGATCGTCCTTTAGAGATTCTACCTCTTCAATTACCTCTGTCTTGACTTCTTCTGAAACGACCGGTTGAGTCTTTTTAACAACATTTTTAGCCGTCTCTTCTAAAAAGACGTCAAGTGGTTGAATCTTTTGAGGGTTACTTGAAGGGAAAAGTGTCCCTGAGTTTTGTCCAAGGAGCCGTAGGGCTCGCCATTGGAATGTTGGCTTAGTCACATGACTTAGAAATAAAATTAAAATTACATATGACTTGAAACTATTTATGACAACTCACTGATATTCCCTATCAATCTGATTTTCAGGATCAGCTTGTTCAATGGCTTCCTCAAAGAATTCCAATAAAGTTGGATTAAAATTCCTGGATTGAAAATTACGAATTAAAATATATAAATTAAAATATAATTTGTTTTAAATCTACTAAATAGTAAACCTTTCAGACGAGACACACGCCGCCATATTATCTGGTTGTAAATTCCACAATCGAGTTAATTCTGCATTACCCATCTTCATTCTTTTGTTAACTTTCATATCTTCTCCAACACTTCTTTTTCGAATACTGTTGTATTGTAAACGACGGATAAAAACATTTGCAAAAAAAAAACAAGTTTTAAATCTAACCGTTGTTGTCTGATTTTTATATTAGATTCATCAAACGCAGTTGAAAATGATTGACAATTTCCATTTTTCCACTCGTTCCATAGATGTTCTCTTTCTATTAGATGCTAGTTAAAAAAAAATTTTGATTCTGGCACTTTAGATTTCAAACTATATCACTATACTAACCTTTATAGTACTGGCAAATGCTTCTCCATCAGGTGGGGTTTCTCTGAGTAGTTGATAAACTTTTTTCGTGTTATCTCTTATTGAATTCATTTGAGAATCCATTAAAGTATCTTTACTATTGAAAGTAATGACGGTGGTTAGAAATTTGACACATATAAACTTTTAAATAGTACCTTTTGAATTTTACATCAGCTGTTAAATATTGAAATAAAACGAGAAATTGTACAAGAACATATCGTCGAAAGGTTCCATCCGACAATTGTAAATCTAACAGCTATGGAATAAACAAAAAGTTATCAACTTTTATCGAATTATGCTACTATACAAACTTTTTCACTCGTAAGATATTTGGCAAAATAACTTTGAAAAGCTTCTTCTTGACGTTTAGATGTTTTTGTATCATCTAATTTATAACTTTCAAAACAACTTAAAGTTGTTTTTGCATACTATGAAATAAAACATGAAAAAATTACTAAAAAAAATACTAAATAAAAGGAGGTTAACTTACATCTAAAAATTTATTCCATTGAATTTTATCTAAACATGAATTTGGTCTTCTAAAAAAGTCTTGTAAAGACCAAAATTTATTATACAAGTTATAGTCAACCGGTATCGTTCTGAAATTGAATAAAATTTAAGTTGTGAATGTACATGCAAATAGTTAAGAATTTTAAATTTACAAGTGTTCATCATTCTCCATTTCTCCTTCTTCTACATCCATATTCTCATGCCTTTCTTTTTCAGTTAATTCCATCTGTTTTAATGAGTACTTTATTTTACAAAGAGTCTTTGAATAATTTAAGTATTTTACGAACCTGTTCCCTACTTTTGTTATACTGTTCAGAGTTTGTGGTAAATTTTGTTAAATTTTCAAGATTAAATAAGCCAGTTAAATTGAGACCTAGTAAGATTAATGTAGTAAAGATGACCTAGAATATGATAATTGAAGAAATTTAGATTTAATTTATTACCTGATCTTTCGTCTAATGGAAATAATCTTGCTAAAAATAATTGTATTCTTCCACAGAATACTGTATTTTGTGATCTTGAAAGACGTCGAAGAAGATCTTTTTAAATATATTTAAGATATTATTTATAACAAGTCAAACGCATTTTATATGAATTGCTAACCATTACACATTCTTAATAAATAATTCCTTCCAGCGGAAAAGAATGGAGCCTAAAGAAAATAGTTATATTAATATTTATTTTGTTTAAAAATTACAATATTAAAAGGAATATTTACCATTTTCCATGTACCAACTTTTGATTCAACAAATAAAAATATTTCTTCACAATCCTTAAGTCTGAGTGTATCAAAAACATCCGACAGAACAATAAAAGGTGTTGGAGTTGTACAGAGATCTATTAGAATATTAGATTATTAATTATTAGCAATTAGACTTAAAAGCTTCTGTTTACCTAAACTAACGCACTCGACGCAGAGATTTAATAAACTAGTTAACGTTTCACTATTTGTCTTTTCAAACTGAAATTAATTAGTGTTATTAATATTTGGTAAGAAATTAACTGCTTAAAGCTTACTAGCAATTCTTTCATAGAATCTCTAAGGGCAAAATCCATAGCCATCTTTTTATCGGCATCACTAGTGTAAAAAGTAGCATTTAAGTATGAAAAAATTTACAACTGATTAAACTCCAACCTAATTTTGTATTTTTCATAATCCTTTCTAATGATCTGAAAGTCTTGCTGTTTAATCGTGAGCTTCACTGCCGCCTGTTAAACAATAATAATTTTAATATCGCTCACAATAAGTGCATTTTTACAAAAGTGTATAAGATTAATGCATATTTTCTTTTAAACAATAGCAATTAATGAATCCTCAAAATGCAGCAATATGTAGATCGCAATTTTTTAAATCTTACACTGAATGAAGTTTGCAAGTTTTTGAAATTGAACACTTCTGTGGCCGCCATTTGTTAACCACGGTATTCAACAAATTCAGTCCTAGAGGGTCACGTGGTCCATAAACCGGATAGCTAATACGAGGAAAAGAGTAATATCTTTTGATAGAGTCTCCACCTGGCGGGGAAATGTGAATTATTCACTGGTAGTTGCTACGCCTTATCTTCCATTGGCAGGGCATTAAATCATCTAGGTGGCGTAGGCTTCCAGCAGGATATAACTATTTATTCTCTCAGTCAACGACAGTCTCTTGTATCCTTATCCTTATATATATATATATATGTTATATATATATATATATATATATATAAGGGGATAAAAATCAATGTTTTCAATTAATTTCGCACAGTTTATTCTTTGTTAATTAATTGACTGAACTATTCATAAGCATTTGGTAAGTAAACCTTTTTTTGAAGCGGGGTGATTGGAAACCCCGACGATCTTATTATTCATCAATCTGATTCGTGTCGAGCATTAAAATTGTAAGCAAAGACATAACATCATTCTTCTATATTTAAATATTTAATTCTCTTCAGCTCATGGTCACAAATTAACAACCTAACCTGAAAAAGCCTGCAGAGCATTGTGTCCTGACCTAATATAAATCTACTCAGTAAAGGATTTGGTTGTTATAGAACAGAAACATTATTTTGATACAAAAGAAGAGAATCCATTAAAAAATTTTTTATTACATTTTCAATAATTAAAGAGAAGATCTGATTTCATAAGTAAAAATGGCTCGAACTGAAGTTAGTCTTATAATGAAATACCTGATATTTGGTTTTAATGTTATTGTTTGGGTAAGTTTAGTTGTAGTTAAACTAGTTTTGTGATTCATAATTTTCTTAAGTTAAATGTGAACAGTATTGCTTATAGAACATATACATTGTTCACAGCTTCTAGGTGGAGCGCTTATTGCGGGTGGAACTTGGGCAATACATGAAAAAAACGCTATGGGAAATATTAAATCGTTGACAAACATAACATTCGATCCGGCAATGATAATTGTAGTTGTAGGCATAATATTATTTACAATTGCATTTTTTGGATGTGTCGGAGCTTTGAGGGAGAATACTGTACTGTTAATTCTGGTATGACTTTAAAAAAAACTATTGTTCTTTTTTTATTTAATACTATATCAATTGTTATATACATATTCATGTTTATTGTTTTATTTTTTACAGTACGCAGTTTTGGTCTTAATTATTTTTCTAACTGAGTTAGCGTTAGTAATAGCCATATTTCTTTATTCGGAAGAATTGGAGAACAGTGTTAAAGGAAAATTAAAGAAATATATAGAAAGATATAGAGATGATCCAGATATGCAAGATATTATAGATTGGGTTCAGATGGATTGGGTAGGTATTTAATTAATTATACTTGTATTACTATATAGCAATACAATTTTTCAGTTGGGTTGCTGTGGAATAGACAGCAATAAAGACTGGGAACATAACATTTATTTTAATTGCTCGTCCGCTGCCCTTGAATCTTGCGGTGTACCGTATTCTTGCTGTAAAGATCCTTACTCTTCTGTGGAGGAGAAAGGTAAAAAACTCGTTAATCTACAATGTGGATATGGAGCCTTAGAAGAAACTACAGGACTAAATTTTGAATATAAAAAAGGTTGTTTTCCAACATTTAAAAGTTGGGTTAAAGATAATATGATACCTATAGCCGGTGTTGGAATATTTATAGCTGTATTACAGGTTTGTTTATTCAACTTGCTAAATATTTCTCTATTCTGTCTTCTCTCAATCCTTTACAGATTTTGGCTATATGTTTTGCATGCACAATGAAATCAGACATAAATGCACAAAAAGCAAAATGGATAAGTAGTCGATCAAGAAGGGTTTAATTTGCAAGCCTTTTACCCTGTAATTCTTTTTTAACATAATTTTATATAGATAATATACAGTATATTACATATGTATAATATGTAGAAAATGTACTTCCTTTTCTTTTCTTTTTCGCTTATTTTGCATATTTTGAACATTAATACTTTTTTTCTTCCTCTGTTTGCATTAGTTGTTTAACAGCATATGAATCTTGTAATGTGATATTTGGTATGTGCTATAGCGTGTATGAACGTTATCGTACGAAAATAATGGAGACTTATATTTAAAAGCATGAGATTACATTTCTACAATAAAATATTTGCCTACAGCTTCTTTTTTTTTTGCTTTTAAACCTTTATTTAATTTATGTTTCTTTTTTATTTCTTAGCAGTTATTTTCAGCTATTTTCATAAAATATATATAATATTAGTAATATATAATGTAAATACTGCTTTACATATCATTCATCAACTCTTCACTTGTTTTCAAATACCTCGATTTGTTCAACTTCCATTTAAGAACTTTTACAAATTTATTACTTTTTATAACTTTTAAGAGAACAGTATAAGCATTTGAAACACCGTAATCAGTCAATACTTACTAGAAAAAAAACGGGATATTTAAGGATAGTAAAACTATATTGTTATCTCTCTTATTTAAATGCTAAAGTAAACTTAATAAAAGTACAAAAAACATACATACACACACACAGAGACAGTTTATGTTTAATTCATGAATACAACCTAAAAAAAAGTGATCGCACTTTAGTGACGATGACGTCATTGAAAAGGGAAGATATATGTGAATAATGTTTTTTTTATAAATGTTTTATTATCCAATATATAAAAAAATATAAACAGTATATAGAAATGTTTTTAATTCGTCAATTTTTATATTATCGCTTTCTTGCTGATATGTTTAATGCAGTATATATATATATATATAAGTATGAGAGAAAAATGGAGGGAATTGTAATATTAAGGTCATCTTAGTGAGGTCTCTGTTGAGTTTGTACAAGTTTGTAATAAAATTTTTGTGCATCCATTAACTCTTGATGTGTTCCGATTTCTGAAACTTTTCCTTCAGATATAACAACAATTACATCAGCATTCTTTATGGTACTAAGGCGATGAGCGATTGTTATGCAAGTTCGACCTTCTCGAGCTCTATCTAACGCTTCTTGTACAACCGCTTCACTTTCGGTATCTAGAGCAGACGTTGCTTCGTCAAGCAATCTAAATGTTAGGTAATAGATTGTAAAAGCGATAGATAGACAAAGAAACAGCAAAACTTACAATATTTTTGGATCTCTAATTAAGGCTCTAGCTATAGCCACGCGCTGCTTTTGGCCACCTGACAATTGAGTACCTTTATCTCCAACAGGTGTTTCGTAACCCTTTAGGACATTGAGAAATATTTGAAAAATCTTATAGAAATGAAAATTTTATCATACATTTGGTAGAGAACATATGAAATTGTGAATATTCGCCTTTTGAGCAGCTTCTATAATTTCATTCTGACTAACTACTCTCGAATTATCCCCATAAGCTATATTTTCACCAATTGTACAATCGAAGAGTATTGGCTCTTGTTGGACTAAACCCATTTGTTGTCTGGCCCATTCGATATTAAGCGAACTGATTTCTAAACCGTCTATAGTCTAAAAATTATCAACATTTTTAACAATGGTTCGGTAAAAATGTCTTTCTTTCTGCAATAACTTACCACAGAACCAGATAGTGGATTATAGAATCTTTCGAGTAGGGAAATTGTTGTACTTTTACCGCATCCACTACTGCCGACCAAAGCTAAAGTTTGACCGGTCTCCACTTTTATATTTAAACCCCTTAATACGGGCAAATCAGGTCTTGTTGGATAATTAAATCGAACAGCCTTGAATTCAACAACACCGTTAGTTTCCTTAGGTCGCATGCCATCTGGTGAGAAGCTATCAATACCCGGCACTCTGTCAAATAGCTTAAATAGCCTAGCAGCAGCCACTTTAGCTTTTCCATAATTCGGAGCAAATGACGCAACTTCACCAATAGCTTGAGCACCGAAAGCAACAGCAGAGAATACTTTGAATACATTCTGAAAATTTTCTCCGTCTACCTTAATGAGATGTGCTCCAAACGTAAAACAAGCAGCAAAGGCGAAGAAGAAAACTGATTGACTAAGACCAAAACCTAAGCCAATTAAATGGATTTTTTTCATCTGTAAAAATGCAATACAACCGATTATTTATCTAAAATTAAAGAGAATAACAATTACAAATTACTTTGCTCTTGTGATTCAATCCAAGGAAATTGTAGTAAACCCTCTTAAAGTACTTCTCTTTACATAATTGAGCGACTGTACGAATATTTTCTATACATTGAGTTGATATTTTGCCGGCTTCTTCTAAATTTTTATTAGATTTTCCTTGTATTCCCATCATTACAACCATTTCCATAGAACCTCCAAGAATGAGGAAAGGGACAAATGCCAGAAGGACTAAAGTTAATTTCCAATTATACACGAAACCGAGAATAATACCAATTCCTAATGTGCCAAAACTTTGAATTATTATACCTAAACGAGATCCAGTTGCTCCCTGTACTGCTGAGGCATCGGTTGCAAGTCTTGTGGTCAATGCTCCAGTCGAATTTTGAGGTTTATCGTAATAGGGTATATCCTGTTTCATAAAGGCGGTGAAAGTTAATTTTCTCAGTCTCATTGTTAAGCGTCCACCGGAGACCCCTAGGGCAGAGTCTTGCAAAAATTTCATAATACCCGATCCAACTCCCATGACAACAAACATTCCACAATAGAAAGCAATGTCTTTAGCTTGTTGATCCTTAGGCTTTGTAAGTACTTTAAGAATATCTCCGAATATCACAGCGAACGCAGGTTGAACAGAACCAACACCAAGAGCTCCAACACAACCCAAAATAATCCAATTAATTTCAGGAGAATTCAGTCTGAAAATCCTACCTAGAGAAGGTGATCCTAACTCCTCTTCATCCGTTGTTTCCAACTTTTGAGCATCGTGCATGCTTGGTGTTACACTACCATAGGAGAGAAGGGACGTTGGATGTTTCATTCTCGTACTGCCTCCACTAATAGTACTTATGCTGCTAAATCGTCTACGTTTTTCGTGAGAGTAACTATCGAGAGAAACTGTTTCTTCTTCCTATTACGAACCATTTAATTAAGATTTGTACAACAAGGAAAAAAAATACACATACTTGTTCATCTGTTTTGTTTTGCTGAGTTGATACTAATTTGTGATATATTCCATCCTCCATTTCCATCAATTCTGAATGAGTTCCTTCTTCAACAATTCTACCACCTTCAAAAGCACATATCCTGTTAGCTGTCTTAATCGTTGATAATCTATGAGCAATGACAATAGTCGTTCTACCGGCAGAAGCTTTATTTAAGGCATCTTGCACAACAGCTTCACTCTCCATATCTAACGCCGATGTGGCTTCATCTAACAGTAGAATAACTGGTTGACGAACAAGTGCTCTAGCTATAGCTATTCTCTGCTTCTGACCGCCAGATAACTGAGCGCCTCTTTCTCCTACTAAAGTATTAAATTGCTTTGGAAGTTTTTTAATGAAATCATAGGCATTTGCATCTTTAGCAGCTTTTCTAATTTCTTCTTCAGTGACGTCATCTCTTCCCAATCGTATATTTTCTTCAATAGAGCAATCAAATAAAATTGGTTCTTGAGAAACGACACCTATATTTTTTCTCAGCCATTCAACGTTTATTTCTTTTATATCTGTGCCATCAATTAAAATTTGCCCCTCTTCACAATCGTAGAAACGTTGAATTAATTGCACAGTCGTCGATTTACCACAGCCACTACTACCAACAAAAGCTAACGTTTTACCAGGTTCAACCTTAATATTAATTCCATTTAGGACTTGAACATCAGGACGCGATGGATATTTAAATTTTACATCTCGAAATTCAATATTGCCATAAATTTTTGGCTTTGACCCAACAGTAGAATCACTATTAATTTTTGACTGTCTATCAATTAGATCAAAGACAACATAAGCCGCTCCTCTCGCTGTCGTTAAAGCTTCAATATTGGGCCCCTGTGTTTTATAGAGTACATTGTGTAAATTTCAGTTTATCGTTTAAATAACTAAATGAAAAAAATTTCTTACCAGCATTCCAAGTGAAAAAGCTGCTATGACAACCGCAAAGAAAACGGTAAGGATGTTTCCAGGTTCGAAATTATCGTCTCTAACTAATTTACCTCCAAACCAAAAAGCTAAAGCCATCATACCAAAAATGATTACATTAAATGATCCCATAAGACTGCCAGTAATAATCCCTTTTCGAATACCGAAATCTTTAGCTTGCACCAAGTTTTTCTCATATCTTGTTATTTCCTTCTTTTGACCGCTAAAAGCCATTACGGTTCTTATTGAACTTATAACCTCCTCAGCAACTGAGCCCGCTTTTGCATAGGCCCCTAACTCTTTTTTCGTTAAAAGACCCATAATCTATGGATTAGCGTAGATTATTAAACAAATATTAAATTAGTTAATTATTAATGATAAGTATGTATACCTTTGCGGTAATACCACCCATTATAGCTAAAACTGGACTTATAGCTAAAATAACTAGCGTTAATTTCCATCCTTTTGCAAATCCGATGGAGAAACCTCCAATAAACATTGCAAGACTTTGAAATATCATTCCAACTTTATCGCCAATTCCTTCTTGTATTTTATTAACATCGCTAATATAGAAATTTATAACAAATTATTAAATCAAGTAATAAAAGCCAAATAAGGCCTATCTTTAAAAAAATATACTTAGTGTATTGCGCAACAAAACAGCTTTCATATCAAGTTAAAGTTATTGATAACCTGACATCCTACATAGCTAAAGCCTTAAAGAATGAATAGGCCTATTAGATGATAACCTACCGTTTTACTTATGATATCTGTAATGTGTTATGATATCGTAAACACTCTCACAAGAAAACTGACTAGTTATTCTATTACTCTATAATTTATAATTACTACTACATTATTATTTAAATATCTGCTTTCTAATGTATCTAAAGTACCCACTATGCATATATATCCTATTTGCTGACTATTTCATCACATGATCTAAAATGAGCGTTCTTTATATCATTAAGTACAGGTAGGTTTAAAGATAAAATAAGGTAAATGATCTTTTATAGGTCTTATCTTTCTTTGTTTTTTCTACTAAAAAATAATTTTTTACTTTTCTTACTCTGTTAATCTTGTGTTCAATTCTCCAGTATCGTTTGTATCGTACCATGAAATTTCTTGATGAATTATGTTACCAAATAGTGCAACTCGAATTTTATAAGCAATTCTATAGGAAACGCTCAGGAAACAAGCAAATTGTGCATAGCTCAATATAAAACTAGCCGCTCCAAAACCAACGTAATAAATAGAAAATTTTTTCATATCCTTCATTAATTTCTCCATTAGTTGTTCCCTCATCTCGTCACTTATTGTACCGTTCACGGGTTCAACATTCATAAACGAATTGGTCATTTCTCCAAAGAAAAGAAACATAACAGGTTGCAAGGCACCTGAACCAAGACCACAAAATACTCCTAAAAAGAGTATTAATTTATCGTTTGTAGTCGCGTAACGGTACTGTTTAGAAAAGAGAGACGTTATATTAACAGGAAATGGTAATCATATTATATTATTTAATTAATATTCGCCTAACTAACCAATTCAGTGATGGAGACGGCTTTTTCTTTCTTTTTCTCCTCTTTCTCATCCTTTTTCTCCAATGTATCTACGGGTTTCTCATTGTCGTTCTGAATGGGAGAATTCTGGTACATATCTGCTGATTATAAGTCATAAGTAAAATAAGCTGGTATAAATTTAATAATTATTATTACTAGTCGTTGAAGAGTCAGATATTTGCTCAATTTGATAGCTTTTAGTCATTATGTATGCTTGTTAGAGACCTATGCCCCAGTGTTCTAAATCGTCTAATTAAGAAAGTGCTATTTATACTCCAGATAATATTTTCTTCTCACGGCTAGAGGTCTCTGATGTATTTTTTTTAGTTTTGAAGAATATAATTTTAACTTGAAATTCGTAGCAATTGCTATTGTGTTATCTGTCAATGACTTAATTTTTAAATAGCAATACCATATTAGGAAATAAAAGAAATTATAAAATATATTTCATAATCAAGAAAAAATAATCTTTTAATATCTTATTCGACTCAAGCAACATCGACAAAGCAATAATTTCAATGATAAAGATAAGACAAGCATAAAATTAATTACCATGGTAAAAGGAAGTGGTCATAGATAACAAACAAATAATTACATATATCTATATTTAAACTATGAAATACCTCTTTAGTTGATTATATAAATTAACTGTTTTTTATTCTTTTTGTTGTTCTTACATTATAAATATTAAGAGAATTGAAAATTGAATGAAAAGTGGCGTATAATTTTCAAAATTTGTATTATTATCATTTTTTCAAATTATGAATATTAAAATATTTAAATAGATATATTATAATATAAGATTTATTTAAGAATCTAATTTGGAATTTGTCCTCCTGCTCCTCCTCCCATATTTGAATGGATAATTTGCTGTTGATGGGGTTTTCTTGCAACACGGTTGTCTCTAACTGGTACATTCATATTTACATTTGATTTATGGTTCACAACAAATAAGGGATTTACGTTTGATAGTATTTCATCATTTACCGAAATACCATCAAGATATGATTTCAAAAGAGTTCTTAATTGTTGATTCTCTAGAGAAAGATCAGCCTTTTCTCTATCTAATGCACATTTATCAAGTAGAGATTTATTGTAGCGTTTCCAAAATCCTTCTAACGGAAGATAGAGACGGAATACTTCTGCAAATTCGTTATTTAATTCTTCTTTCATGGCTTCTTCAATATCTTCTTTCTCTTCTTCGTTCAACGATGAAGCGTAGAATGGTAAAACTTTTTCCTGCTCAGTTTCTAATTTTCTACAAATTTCAGCCTGCTTCAGTAGTTTTTCACCCTAAGATTAATTTAAAAATTAATAGAATACTCTTTCAAACTTTGTTTTGTTTGGCTTTATTAATTTACCATTGCTAATTGTTCTTTAAGCTTAGAAATTGCATCCTGACTTTGTATGGTCAAATCTTTAAGACGCTCGTGTTGATTGCCTCTCATTTCGTTCATTTTTCCCTTTAGAATTTGAAAATGTCTGACCATAATTTCCTTTTCCTTAAAAAGATAGAGATAATTATATATAAAAGTGCAAATAACCTTGAAAACTATCATTGAAAATATACCTCTTTCAATTCCCTATTTGCTTCTTCGCTTTCTTTTGCATTTGCAGCCATTTTTGCTTTTAATTGAGCTATTGAGTCAGATATTCTTTGTATTTTTCTCATTTGTGTATCAATTTCGCTTGCAGAATTTTCATCTTTTCTCTTCAATTCTTCAAATGCTTTCTTCCTTTCGTCAGTTGTTTCTTTGTAGTTGTTTATGGCCAAGTGCATCTGATCGAGGAGATTTTTACCAGCACTATCCAATTGCGCTTTTAGTGCATGAGTTTCTTCAATATTCTGTGATAGAATGTATTATAATATTCTTTAGCATTTATTACAAGTTGAGTAATGTAAAGGAGAAGATAACTTACTCTGTTCTTTATTTCATCCATATTAGACTGGAATTCGTTCCTTGCAAATTCCTCTTGTTCATTGAAATTCATTTCCATTGCAAATAGTATATCGTTTAAGTCTCTCATCTGTTGATTGAATTCTGTATCAATTAGGGATCTTTCGCTATCAAACTCAGTCATCAGTGTTTTCTGTTCATCTTCAAATTCTTCTCTCAATTTGTTTATACGTTTATATTGTAAATCCATTAGATTATCAACATTTGACAAATGTTTTCTTAAAGCTAGTAGATATTGTTCATCGGCCTCTTCCAGATCTTTTGCCAAAGCTTTTATAACACTTTCTTTTCTATCGACAACTCGTTCGAATGTTTGGCTAAGTATTTCAATATCTTTTTTCAATTCTTTTGATTTTGCCTCTCTCATAATATTTCTCCATTGATGATTCAATTTGTTTAAATTAAATTTTGTTGCCTTTTCTTCTTGCATTAACTTGTGCTATTTTATTATTAATATTTAATAATAATAATGGATTTTATATTCAAAATAGTGAATTAATTACTTTTAAGAATTTCGCTAAATCGTTTTCTTTTTTCTTTCTCATTTCTTCCTCTGCTAATCTTTGTTGCTCTAAAACCAGAATTCGATCTTCTTCTGACATTTTATTCAACTTTCTCGATGATCCCTTCCTTGTCTTTTTCTTAACCATTTTGATTTTGTTGAAAACCTTCAAGATAACAGACTATGGTTGTAAACATATAAGTGAGAAAATTTTAATAGTTATTATTTCCCCCGCATTGATGTTACTGTTTGTTGATTTGTTAATGGTTGTGTCGTACATCACTAGCTGTATAATTACCCTTGTTGATAATGATAATAACGCTAAAATCTTACTTTAAGAGAAAAATAATATATCCAAGAGGATGCTTTATATGGTCGTCAGGGAAATATCAGAGGAGCAGTGAATATAAAATTATGCTAAACAAAATCTTTCTCTAAACTTATAAATTACAAAATTTCAATAAAAATTTCATAGGAATTAAACTGTATTGAAATATCGATAATTTTTATATATACGAAAATAAGCAAAAACTAAATAGTAGTAGCACCCAAAATGGCAGCAGCGTTAGCAGAAGAGTTACCGAAAAGCGGTTTCAATTTCGACAATTGTATAAGGTAAATTGTATATTTTGAAAAACCATCAAGCAAAGTATTATTTTAAATGGTATAGTGAAGTTTGTAAAATTTTGATCAAGCTTGTTAAACTCTCTTTTACCTCATCTGACTCAGCACTATTCAAAAAAATTCTAAATATCGCTCTATTACAAACAGAAATAGATTGTTGGAAGGTAAAGGATTAAAGGCTCCGAAGGCTCTGAAGACTGGTACGACCATTGCTGGAGTGATCTTTAAGGTAAATTGGCGCACTAAGTCCAAGATGTTGTTCTAAAGTTCTTTTATTTAGGATGGAGTTGTTCTCGGTGCCGACACAAGAGCTACCGAAGATACTATCGTAGCCGAAAAGAACTGCGAAAAAATTCACTATATCCAGCCTAATGTTTAGTAAGTATAAAATGCATTACTTTTCGTACTTTATATCTGACAACCTGACAATCGCTCATATTATTTTGAAAAAATGTTTGAATGATATCTGATTGAATCAACTCTGGTACATTATGATTCTTATATTCTAGTTGCTGCGGTGCTGGTACAGCCGCCGATACGGAAAAGACAACTAAAATGGTTTCTTCACAAATGGAATTGCATCGCTTGAACACTGGTCGCCAGGTCCGTTTTGCAACAGTTAACCGAGCTCTTCGTCAGATGCTTTTCCGCTACCAAGGACACATCAGTGCTGCCTTAGTACTTGGTGGTGTTGATGTTACCGGACCCCACTTGTCTTGTATTTATCCTCATGGATCTTCATCTGTGCTACCATTTGTAACAATGGGTTCGGGATCTTTAGCTGCAATGGCTGTTTTCGAACAAGGTATACATTACATAACAAAAAATCTACAATGATAGAAACTCCTAACTACATGACTATTTTCATTAGGTTATAAGCCAGATATGGAGAGAGCAGAAGCAATGAAACTAGTACGCGATGCAATTGCTGCTGGTATTTTTAACGATTTGGGATCAGGTTCATATGTGGATCTATGTGTTATAACAAAAGATAGGACAGACTATCTAAGACCTTTCGATCAGGCTAACGAGAAGGGAAAGAGACAAGGTGTTTATCAATACCCTAAAGGAACTACAGCTATTTTGGAAGAGAAAGTAAAGAAAATCAGTTTTGATGTTGTCGATGTAAAAGAGAAGAAAACAGAAGAAATGGACACCGCATAGCTCTTGTAGTGTTTATATTTTGAAATATAACTCATAATAAAATACTTTATTTCTTTAACTAAATTTCATTTTTTCATTGCCAAAAAGGAAAATCTAGATTTATGAAAATTTTAACAAAATCAAGTTTTCCCCTTAACGACTCAAAGAAAATATTCAGTTTTTTACTGTTCGTAGTGCATAAAAAGAACTAAACATAAATTTCTAATCCATGCGTTTCTATAGTCAAAACAAGATAATTGTATTATATTTTGGTTGGTTCATTTAGCTCCACTCCGTTTTAAGGCAGACCTATGTTCAAGGTCAAGGGTACTTTTCAGAAGTTTCTTTCAAGCATGGTTTCAAATTGATTATTCTAATCTCTTACACTATAATAGGAATATGACAGCTCCTCTTCGTAGATTATCAAGGTCTTTTTTAAAATCTACCTTAGGATTATCTAGGGAGCAACGATGCACTGCTTTTTACGAGGCTGATAGGAAAGGAGGTTACTCGGATAAAACAACTCAATCCTTAACTTTAGGGAATGCAGTCAAAAAAGGTCTTCCTATGATTCTTCCCGAGTGTAAAAAATTTGCCAAAGAGTGGCAAGACAATCTAAAACTAAAACATATTTTTCCTCTAAATCATGGAGACTATGAAGTAATTTTTCATATACGTTCCCCCTACTTTCTTTACTCAGTCAAGATTCTTTTTTAATAGGTTCTTTGGAGATTCGACGAGGACGATGTAAAGGATTGGTTAGTAACATGTGACTCTGATTTACTCGAGGGAAAAAGTAAAGCTGAGATATTAAAAACAGAAAACGAAACAGCGCTATTTAGAGGCTTTCTAGATATAGATGTTCCAGATGATGGTCATACAAAAAATGCAGGTTATGCTAATATTAGAGCACCTGTAAATATGAAATCATTTAAACGTCAAAAACCATATGATTGGTCGGATTACACTCATTTATTATTAAAAGTTCGTGGTGATGGAAGAGCCTATTCACTAGTATTAGCAATGGACAGATATTTCGACATTCAATGGAATGACGTCTATCAATACCCACTCTTTACACGAGGTGGTCCATATTGGCAAATAGCAAAGGTAAAATAAGCATTTGAAGTTGAATAAAGTTGATTTATTTAAAAATTTCTATTATTTTTTACCCAATCAGATTCCTTTTAGTAAATTCTTCTTAGCATCTAAAGGACGGATACAAGATAAACAACAAAAAATAGATAGAGAAAGAATTAAATATCTAGCAATTACTGCTTCAGATAGATTTAAAGGTGAATTTAATTTAGAAATAGACTTTGTTGGTATCTTACGAGACGAAACTCATAAAGAAGAATTCCACTATGAAATGTACTACGTTGATACAAATATGTTATACTAAGACTAATTGAAATAGTAAAAATTCATTCATACTATCATCATCATCGTCATTATCTTTGTTTACTTGTTCAATAAACTTAAAATTTTGATATTATATTTATACATAGTTAAAAATAATAGAAGTATGGTTTTATTGTCCATAGCGCCATCTAGCGGGATGATTCATGCAGTTAGATTTTATTCTGGTTGCATAGTTTTGTTTTATCATCTAAGGCCTTTTTCAGCGCAACGATAGACAGTCAAACGCTTATAAACAATTGTTAACCGGTATTTGTAGTAGATAAATATCGTTATCATAATATCTCTACGATATTTTTCACAATAGTTTTTTAAAGCAGGTATATATTAAAGATTTCTTTTTGCCTTGTTTACATGACTATATTCTAAGTAAATTACAGGAATACCTGTACCATAACTCGCTATAAAATTGTGTTGATTGATTTTATTAATTAATAAATATTCATATTTTATGTATGTATGAAAATTATGCATATTGTATTTATAGAAATTTGCATATCAATCAGAAAAGGTGAAAACTACTCAAAAAAAACCAGCACAATACTATCTGTTAGACTGTTACTGTAAAAGTCTTTAGGCCTATTACTTCAAGTCAGCCAATTTTTTGTCCTCTATACAGGTACATACAACAACTGTTGAATAATTGTTAAGGGATAATTAAGGATGGACGAAAGAGGAGAATCTTTTCCTCTCGGACCTGACTTCGAAGGGGTAATTGACCTCTTTAAAAAAACAATCAAGATGCCATTTTCATTATCCAATTTTATTAAATTTAGAAATATAAACCTATATTTGAAAATTATGGACCAAGGGGAATACCTTTAAGTGAAATAAGAAAACAACTACTCGAAAATGATGATTCTATTCCCAGACAACTAATGAGGGAACTTATCAGAAAGGCTGACAGCGATAGAGATGGCCATCTTAGCTATAACGAATTTATTAGATTGGTAATGTTCAAAGATGATATTTCTTTAGTAAAAGATAAGTTTATTGTTCATTTAACAGATGCAATTACGCCAAAGACATTTAACGAGATTTCAAAGATTAGTTAGAGGAGCCATTAGTACAGTTGTACCGAGAGGAGCCGTCAACGAATACGGTGAAGACGTTGTAGATAGTTATATCGACCATTACACCTGCAAACCTCCGCCTATGTTTATGATTTTAATAAGTGTTATTGAAACAATTGTCTTTATCATTTACGCTGTTATTCTGAGTAAAAGAGGAACTCCGGGTAACACATTTACATCATTCTCTTTGATTGTGAAATATTCATAAATAATAATCATTTCGTATTAGTGACTGCAAATACCGGTTGCCCAACTGATTCTCCTCTTATCTTTAATCCATCGAGAAGATACGAAGCTTGGAGATTTCTTTCTTACATGCTAATGCACGTAGGCTATCTTCATCTTATTTTCAATCTCATTTTTCAACTTTTACTTGGAATTCCATTGGAATTAGTTCATAAATGGTGGAGAATGTTAATCGTCTATTTCTTAGGAGTTATAGCCGGGTCATTGTGCCATACTGTATTTGATCAAACCACATTTTTAGCGGGAGCCAGCGGTGGTTGTTATGCTTTAATAGGAGCTCATTTTGCTATTGTTATTATGGTAAATTAATTAACGATTGTTAATTCCAACAACTGCTAAAAATAAAATATGTTGTTCTTATCTAGAATTGGAAAGAAATGACACACGATTGGATGGACGGGGTGGTTAAATTCCTGCTAAGTGCACCGGTTCGGCTAGGTTTTTGGACAATATTAGGTTTGTCATTAACTCACTTAGATAGCTTTTCAATATTTTTTATTGGTATGTTTGCATATCTTATAAATTTTCTGTTCTTTGTTTTACACAGCTGGTGCGGATATTGGTGTTGCAGTATATAAACGATACTTTCTGGAAGAGACAACGAACGTCGGTTACGCAGCCCATTTAGGAGGAGCATTAGCCGGTTTACTAATTGGTATACCGGTAATGAAGAATATAAAGAAATTAAAATGGGAAAGAGTTGTATTTTGGGTTTCCATAGTATTATATCTACTCTTTGTAGCGTTTGCAGTATTATGGAATATATTTTACAAAGGATTTCCAAAAACTGATTGGACAAAATGCTGTAAAGCAGATAGTTAGTTAATGATTTTGTTAACGATGTCGAATTATAAATTCTTACAATTCTTGCTTATTTCTTTCTTTCGTGTTTATATTGTTTAATCTATTGGTTTTCTAGTACTAGTATATTGTTAAAGCTGCTAGTATTCTCGTGCAAAAATGTCATTAGCATTATTATATATAAATATATATATATATATATATTATTTTCATTTTGTTAAAAAGAAATAAAATGAGGCTAGAAGAGAAAAGGTTCATTGTTATTTTTTTGTTATTTCATCAGTTCTCTCAAGTTCCGATATTGAATATTTGCCTTGTATAATCATATTCGATTGTTGGTATAATAGCTTGAACGAATTTTAAAAATATCATCAAATACATATGAACACCCAATTCAGTTCCTCCTTCAGCACAGTTTTCAATTAATCTTTTCATCACCTCAGCATGTCTGAAAGATTTTTATAATTTGTACCTTATAGCTGTTTGTCGTAATTGTTTAAAGTTAACAACAAACCTGCATGGGTGAACACTAGCCATAGAAGCGCCGTTCAAGTGAGGATGAGTTTCCAAAGTAACGGTTTTCTTAGCGTGATCTTGACTAAAATCCTCGTACATTTGTTTATCGCTTAGCGGTTTCTTTTGCTGTTTTAAAATTTAAAGTTAATCGACAATCAATTACAAATTATAAGAATATTTAACAAACTTCGTCATATCCTGAAAGCCAAAGACGAGGAGTTTGGTAGTATTTGTCGTATGTGATATACAAGTCGTAAGTTCTGGTCTGCAGAATTCCACTTGTCGATTGGCTCGGTTCTTCTTTAGGTTTTGACTGAAATATAGTCTGAAAAGGAAGAGTAATACTAAATGTTTAATCACTCTACTTAAAGAATAACATATATATTTATACATTATCCTCTTCTTCATCCAGCTTTCCGGATTTTTCAAATTCTTCCATATCAACGGCCGATCCTTCATCATCATCGTCGTCATCGTCGTCATAATTGGCAATTTGATCAATTCTTTCCTATGTAAATGAGGGAAAATTATTGTAAAAAAAGGATAAGAATTGAAGTCTAAACCTTATCATTTACTCCCATTTCTGCAATTGCAGTCGTTGCTCCAGCAATGTCACTAGCTAGAATAATTATATGATTTATAGAGAAGTTTTACATTTGCGTGTAATATACTTTACAGTCAGATAGATGATGAGTATCAACCCAACCGCCATCCTCGTCGTCTTCTTCGATGATTCTTTCATTCTCCGATTGATGGTTTTCAATTTGTTTTACCCTCTTATGACAAGGTACTATAAAAATAATTAAAAAAAAACTTTACCTTTATGATCAAATCGAAGTCTATATACCAGAAAAATAACCAAATATAAATCTCAAGTCAAGTGAGTATTAGTGTTTACGTGACAAATCATGTGACTCTGACTTCGTTTAAGAGTTTAAATACTTCAAAATAATGCTAACCATTTTTTGTAAAAAGAAACTGTTTATCATCAGGTAGGTAAGGTTTGCGCTTTGATATTTCTCCAGACTTCCAACTCCATGTTGGGCAATGATGCACAAGATGATCGCCGGCTGCTACAAACTGAAAGCATTTTTAACATAAAAAACTAGGGAAAATTCATTGGTTAGAATGGTTTATACTTCTTCTGGTGTCAAAACACCTGTCTCCTTGAACTTCGATTCCTATTTGGTAAAATTTGATAAGAATTTTTGCGGGTGTCTACGAGTTACTTAATGGATATAACCTTTAAGATGGGCGTAAATGACTCAGCTATCCCCAAAAATTTTCCTTTCACTAAATTAATGGCGTCTTGCATGGTAGATAAATTTACTTTATCAAACAACGACCAAATAGAGGAAAGGTAAAAATTTACCAGCCGGAAATATCAGAAAAATAAGCTGGGTATGCCTAATTCCTGGGAGTCATAATGACTTTTATAAAAACCACCAAAAATTCATTTGCCAATTTAAAGTATCTCACTATTATGAAAATATATTAATTTATTGAAAATGTTAGCTTAAAAATTTTTAATTATTAAAAATTTCAACTGCATTATTGCAGTTTTCATCTTTAAAGCATACTGCTTTTAAAACTCTTTTCTGTACCAGTTTATCTCTAAAGTTTCAGTATTAATGTTTTGTCCGCGGTTCTTTTAAAAATCTTGTTCGCTTATTGTTAGTTGTTTTTTTTATATATAAATAAAGCGTTTTTAACAAGAGAATTAAACTTTTTCAATTAAATAAAGATTCTGGTTAATTCATGCTTTCTTTAGAGTTGTGAGAAATGTCAATGGCTCAAAAGAGAGTCAAATAGTAAATTGTAGATATTATAGCTCTATAAATTATCTAAAATACATTTACTTTAAATGATAACTTCATTAAGAAAATTCAAGGTTTAAAAAAGCTTTTAATTGCTGATGAAGAAAAACTATATCACAATATCAGTACGTTCAACGTCATAAACTAAAAAAAATGTAAATTTTCTTTCTTGGTTAAAAAATTTTTTTTACACTTTAATATTAAGAAATAGTTATGATGTTTTATTTCATCGAAAGAGCGATAAAAGGCTAATTTTCCAAAATGTTTATTTTTTATACTATATCCTTTTAATAATCACTTGTAAATATCGCTTTATTCAGCGAAAATATTGCATATATTAAATATTAAAAAATTTAAATAGTGTCAATGGCAGATTGTAATTTTTTTAAAGGATTGCTTGATGCTCAGTACAGCTGAGCAGCAAAAATGGCGGAAGTTGCGCATGCGTGGTTTTCATTCAATCACTAGCTGCGTTTACATCAACTTGTTTGAAACATTTTGGCGAATTGCTGGGGGTGTAAGTTGGAAATTAGTCTAAAATGGCTGTTAGACTGAAGAACACAAATCAAAATATTAGCTATGTTGTTCTACAAAAGCCAGAAACATCGCAACCTACACAAAATACTATTGTGACGCAACCTAAGCCGTGTATGAAGGTTTTGAAATACCCCGACGGCAGTACTACTTCGGAGTTTGTTATCAGAGCACCTAAGTTTGTTTATTTTAATAAAATAACCATTAGATATTTGGGTCATTTGAGTAATTGGTTAACTTCAAAAGGAAATTACTTAACCACCATTTTTTTTTTGTCTCCAATATTTAGCTCAAGATAATTTTTGTACATCTTTTTTTTTATATTTTCAGAAGCAACAAAAGAAAATACTCGCTCATGAAGTTTGAGTATTCGGGTAATTTGGACTTTAATCGACTTGGGGATGTATGCTAACTTTCTTATCTTTATAATATTATAAAAACTAAACGTCAGCAAGATAACTTTAAGAAACGGTAGGCACACAATAACTTTATGCTTTTTCTTGTCTTTTAGGCCGTTATACAACGTGAAAATAATTTGAAAGCCTACAAACAAGCACATGATATTGACTCGGCACCAAAGTTCGGAGAAGGGAGTGAATATCGTAAAGAAGAGAAGGAGGAAGCAAGAAGAAAAAAATATGGCATTAGAAGACAACATTACAATCCGGAGGATCAACCATGGATTTTAAATTTAGGCGCTAAGGAAAGACAAAAGCGTTTCAAAGGCGTTCGAGCTGGTGGAGCCTCAGACAATGCATCGTATTATATATTCACTCAGTGTCCTGATGGTGCATTTGAAGCGTTCCCTATCAGTGATTGGCATATCTTCAAGCCTTGTCCAAAATACAATCACTTGACTGCTGAAGAAGCTGAGGAGGAATTTCTAAAGTAAAGCGTTTTTTTTTGGTAAATTTATCATTGAATTTAGAATAAACAAACTGCCGTTTTCAGTCGTGATAAAAGATTAAGTCGCTTATCTGTCAAGGTTTTGCGTCAAATACGGAGAAAGAATGATGAAGAAGATACCGAAGAAAAAGAAAAAGAGAAGAAGGGTAAAGATTTGGTGAGTAAAAATATTGTTTGTTATAAAATTTTGTGGATGTTTACATCTCGACTATAGATGCTTACGGAAATGGATGATTGGGGTGGATCTGATAGGGAAAGTGGGGATAACGACGATGGTGTGTCTGATAAAAGGAAGAAAAAGAAAAATGTCCAGAAGAAAAAATCTCAGAGGAAGAATTCTGACGATGAGGCCATGGATGATAGTGACGATGGCGATAAAGAGCAAGAAGAATTGGACTATATGACTGATACGGATAGTGATGATGAGAATATGTATGATGATAAAAGAGGAAAGGAAGACGCCAAGAAATATGAGGAGGACGGTGTTGCTGATGAGGACGGACTGAAAAAATTATTAAACTCTGATGACGAAGAGGAAGAAGAGAAGCCTGAAGATGATGAAAATAATGATGAAGAAAAAGAAAAGAAAAATAAAGCTGAAAAAAAGAAAAAAGGTTAATATTAAATACTTAACTCGAATATTCAACATCAAACTGAATTTATTTTGTAGGAAGCGAAGAATTGATGAGCGATTCCAGCAGCAGTTCTGATTCAAGTGACGACTCTGCTGATTCTGATCCCGAAGCTGGGGTCACTTCTCCGCTGCTTTTGCAAAAGAAAAAGAAAACTCCCCCCGAAAGCCGATCTGCTACTCCAACAAATAATGAAGCAGCAACTAATAAGAGGAAAGCGGATAGTGATTTACCTCCACCAAATTCTAAAAAAGCTCGTGCAGAGAGAATTATCGCCCAAGTCGAGAAAGCCGGTAATACTCCACCTGGTACTAGTGTAGCTACACCTAATTTAGGCAAAGGAGAGAGTAGTTTAAATGTTGAAAATGTTAGACGATATCTCATGAGAAAACCAATGACAACAACCGAACTGATTAAAAAGTTTAAAACAAAGAACCAAAATCTTACAAGTAAAGAAATTACTATGCATCTGACTGATATTCTCAAGAAAATTAATCCTGATAAAAAGAAGATTAACGAGGCTCTTTACCTGTCTGTTCCAGCTGATAAGTCAGCAAAAACAAGTAGTAAAGAGTAAATTAGTGTTCATAAATGTGGAAAGTTTTTCTATGTAATGTATTCTTTGCTAAATTCCTGATAATTTGAAAAAACAAAAATTGTTGTATGTATTTTTTTCTCGAATGAAGTAAAATAAACAATTTGTCCTTACCTCTTTTTTCTATCATTGCCAAAAAGATCTTATAAATATGTGATTTTTCAGCAAAAAAGTTTAAACAGATTGTATTACTAATTCCTAAACCAAAGTAAGAGTAAGGTTTAATCTTAACTATAGGCCCCCAGAAGTCATATTGTGCAATTTATGGATAGTTGTTACGAATTTCTTTTCCTTAACCAGCAGTGTGATCTTGCTTGATCGAAGTATTATGCTAAAAAAGGTTTGAAATTTTAAATAACATATTGATTATTACAGTTGAACATAAAAATATATAGGCGTGCAAGGTAGAGGTCACTGAATTATTTTATTAATCCGTCTTTCAAAAATTTTATGTTCAAATTTGTGGTGTCATTTGTAAAATCATATGGATTATACAAGTGAACAAAAAGTTAAAATGAAAATAACAAATAATAGTTCTTAAAAATTCAAGACAAAAATAACTCAAGTACGAACAAATTAGCAATAAAATATTTATATAAGGAATACTAGAAAGACGCATGTGTTTTTTAACAACTATCATAAATAGTACAGAACTAGATTCACAAATTTTTTACTTAGAAAGCAAAAATAAATCCGGTAGAGGGCTAAAGTATGCAATATATACAACAATAAGAACTTTGCAATATTGTGCTACGCTTCTCTTATTTGTAACTATTCCTCTGTTAACAACGGCACTGCTAATATATTTCTGGATAAAAAAAAAGTAGGTTTGACCAGTATAAACTAGAAATTTTTTTTTTTTAATTTGTTTACACTTTCGCGATCAGTGTTCATGGATTCTCTGACCTTTACAAAGCACGTGTGCTAAATACTGTCAAGTTTTCTTATTTAATACAGTAATCTATATTTTTTTACTCATTTTATTTAATAAACTAAGAGTTGAGTAGTTTTGACTAGTTTCAACTCAGAATAAAGGTCATTCTCAGCTAAACAGTTTACTAATTTTTATCGATTGAATATCTTTCAAATATTATATCACAACCAGTGGGTATTTTCCTAGTAAATGTATAGGTTCAGATCGTAAATATTATTCTATAATACGAATATATAATCTAAATTCTAAATGTTTAATCTCAATTTTATAATTAATTATGTTATATACTATTATTGTGAAGTATAAGCCTAATATTTAATGTTTAGGCCAATAATTAATCGATTTTAGTACAAGCATCTTACCTAATATCAAGCAATCATCAAGTTTCTTAATCTATAAGTTAGTGAGAAGTTTATTTTTATTTTACTTGATTGGTTCATTAATTTTACAAAATTGCTAGATAAGAAAAGTACTTATCGTTATCAAGCACTCGTTCCTTACCTAGAGTTGTTCAGTGTTACGATATATATATATATATACGTATATCCATATAAATTTCTTTTTCTTTTTATAGTAACTGAAACAAGCAACTATACTCCTTTAGATCAAAACCGTGAAAACAGTATCAATCAATTAGAAATGGAAGAAAATTTGGGCAAAGGACAAGGTATAAACATACAATCCTATATTTTAGAAGATAATGTAAGTATATGAAATATTCTTACAATTATTAACTAAACAGTCTTATTATATTTATCATTAGAAAAAACACAACGAGCATAATGATTCCGATCATTCCAACCATCATCATTCTCACAAAAAGCATGGGAAATTCTATATTGGTAACTGGTTTAAACATAAGAAACCTGATGAATCTGACCGTCCAAAATCACCTGAAGGTAAGAAGTATTTAAGTTTGATCGTTTTTACAGCTAAGTTTTATCTTATTGATTCTTTTTTTCAAAGTATTAAATGTTGAAAACTGGACTGTTTGTGAGGTAACCGAATGGTTAGTGAGCTTGGGTTTTAAGGAATATTGTGACCTATTTACTTCATATCAAATTAATGGAAAGCAATTACTCATTTTAGAGTTGTACGATTTAAAGGTAAGCTTTTGTAGTAGATTGAAAAATGTTGACATATCTCTTACAGCTAAATTAGCAATTTAATTAGTCTGTTCATCAATGTGACATTATTTTGTATCAGAGACAGCAGTTTAAGAGTATCTACTTTATTTTAAATTTTTACGATAACTTGCGAGATAAATATAAATTCTTTGCATTGTTCTGTTTGAATTGTATCCTTCAACTAAATAATATCTGCTAAATATTATAAAATATGTTACTCTCATAAATATCTATAGGATTAGTTTAAAGGCAAAATGTAGTCTTTATACGACATAATAATTGAAGTACGCTTTATTTTATTTTTTTGCGGCTATTTTACCTAATTTATTATCTATTCCACTTAAATGATCACTCGAAATAATCTAGGCCTGGTAAGACTTTCATCCGAAATACAAATAATAATCGCATTTAGATAAGATACCAACGGATTCTAAATAAGATAATACGTTATATTTATTTTTGTTATGTTTTTTATCAAGGATCTTCCAATTGTTAATGATCATCACGCTAAAAGAATTCTTCACGAAATAAAGCATCTAAGACGTATAACCGACGAAAGACACAAGTTGGAGAGAAATAAACCCCGAATGGTCGACATAACTATTTTTTAACCATAGATACAAACAGACTTTACTTTTAAACATACTTCCTTGAACTACTTTGTGAAATTATTTATTTGTTCAAATAAGTTAATCATTTTTTTTATAGACACTAATACTTTACCTTGAACAAAATAACGTTTTAAGGTATCCGTATCTAAAGATGGCGCTGATTGTTCTATTAGAATGTTCTATTGCGATGGCGGACAATAAAAGGTTTTATGTGTCTTATATTTTTAATAAAAGTATTATTTTTATATAAACAAAAAAAAACAGCTTTGTTTATTTGGCACTAATTAAATAAATTATTCGAAAAATTTGGCCACTAAATACAATACTTTAAAAAAAAGAAAAAGGAAGAAAACATGCAAAAAATTTTCAAAAAATAATAAATATACATTTAATTTTACCTAAATATTGTTAATAAATACATTATTAGGCACTTTTGATTTTAATCACATTCAGTCATTTCGGGCATTTCTGCAATTTGAGGTTCAATAGGATCATTTTCGTATTCGGCTGGAACGTAAATATCATCCTTTTGTTCCCTCTCTCGTTGTTGATGTATATATCTATCAATTAACCATTCAGTGCCACTTTTGTGTGAGTTTTGATTCATTTCAAATAGGTTAACAACGGGTAGGCGCTAAAATACAATTATAAGTTAACCAAAGAAGTTCATCAATATAATTAAGTACATAATTCGTTACTACATACCCCTTTTGGTAGAGGTGGAAGTTGAACCATAGAAGGTGGCTGAGTGAGTCGTAATCCTTTACTTCCAGTAGGATGGAAATATTTTGACGCTCGTGGGTTATAGATACTACTACCCCGCATTGCTTGAAAGACTGCCGGTAAAGTAACGTCTTGTAAATTTTCATTTAGATCATTTGATCCTGGTTTATGAAGTTTAAATTCAGCTGCCAATTTCTGTTCATTGGCTGTAAACTGTGAATTTAATTGCTCTTCCTGCAGTTCCTTTTTATGTCTCTCTGATAAATCTTGGAAAAGTGCTAACCGTTCAAAGAACTGCAATAGAAATAAAAATCAATATCTGATTTTAATGCTTAAAATACAAGATAAATGTGTTACTTACACTCTTAGGAAGATTACTACCATATTGAGGAGCAGTTTTCAAAATCTTCCTTCTTGGTTTAGGGACATCTTCAATTGGACTGAAGTAATAATTTCGATTATTTAAAAAAATGTATAGTTGATAAGATTTACCTTGTACTTTGTGGTATATTTGGGGGCTTTGGACCTTGTAGAGTAGTTTTTATTTTTGGAGAAGGAGTTCTAACAGCTGTTCGAACATCCTCCGTCTTTGAAGGTTTATTTACTTCATTGTTTAAATTATTTAGGCTATTAACTAGATGTTCTAATCTTCCTTCATATTCTTCTTGCAGTTGTAGGAATTTTTCTTCATAATTTTCCTTCATTTTCTCATATTCATTCTTCGAAACAGTTTCCTCAACAGGTTCAGGTGTAAATCTAGGAGCTGAGAGAGCCACTGAATCCGTATCTCGGTGAAGGTCTTCTTTACTGACTTTTGACATATCGAAGCCGGTTACATCATAAACTATTTCTTCAACCGTCTCGCTTTCTGTCAATTTGTGAACAGTTTTAGGTATTTCTCTTTTAACCCAAAAGAAAAGAAGTGGTTGCTGCCCACAAGGCATGTGCATAGCATCAGCAAGACCAGTATGGATGGAATAAAGTGGATAATTCATCGGTTCAAAATTTTCAACTTCTTCTTCAATGTGAACTTTTTCAAGACGCTTTTTCTCCTCTTGCTGATAAGATACAAATGTTGATGTTGATGGATTTGACAAATCTGGATCGTCTCCAATATCTGGTCGGAGAAAAACGGAAGGTAATTCTAGCTTTTCTAGTTCCTCAATTTCCACAGTTGCTAAAGCAAACATATCTTCATTTTCCCCATGATGCAGGGCTATCCTTATATTATCTTTAAAAGAGGATTTTTCCTCTTTTCTACCATCAACCCAAGTAACTCCATGTTCCTCATTAACTAAAAGAATGCACTCTTCAAAATGTCTGAAAATATTTTTTTTTGTAAAATTTGAATACAAGCATTTAATAATATTGAACTGTTACCGTTTTGAATTCTTCTTATCTTTTTTAGCTGCAGTTGGCCTCTGAACTCCATTAGCTGAATTTAAAATAAATACAATTGTTTTGACGTAAAAATAACTAAGAACTTTTATCTTATTCTAATCTACTGTAAATACTCTTATCCTTAATTTAGGTTACAAATTATTTCAATATTAGAAGGATCTGAACTTACTATTTTTACTTCCAATTAATCTACCTCTACCAGGTCTTCGAAGAGGTGGAGGTTGTTGCTCTGCAGCGTCTTCTGTCGGTTCCTTTGATTAAATATTAAGGAAAAAACACTTTATTAAGAGTTACTATAATATCAATAAAGAATTTACTGGTGAAATGGGAACGTCCAATATTCCAGTTTTAAAGTATTGACTGCCATACGTAACAACCGATTTAAGTTGTGATTGAGTAATATCTTGCGGTTTATAGAGACGGATATGGAGTTTTCTATCATAGACCGGTTCATTAGTATACACACAAGCATCTTTCGTTTCAGGCTTAAAATAGACAACTTTTTCTGGTACAGGTGACTTTTCCTATCGATTTCAATAAATCAGATGAGTTATAGTAGTATATTAAATTATATGAATTTATTTAACGCCAATTACTTTATCGGATTGCACTTTTGCCGATTCTCCATCCCTCTCCGTTTCTGTCTCTGAATCATTTTTGTCTGTGAAAGTTTCACTATCCAGCTAGTGAAGATAATTTAAACTTAAAAAAATTATAGTTTTTACTTTAATAGCTTTTTACCTTTCCAGTACTTTGTTTATCTTCACTAGGAGTAATGATTCTTTCCGCAGCTGCCTCCAAAATGGCATTTTCTTCATCCTCCGAGTCTTCTTGATCGTCTTGGTCAAGAGTATTTACATAATCTTGAAAAGACTCTGGCCTTAAGAGTAAATTACACATTTTGATATATTTTAAAAAAATTAATAAAACTACTATTTACCCTTCTTTTACTCTTTTCTTAAAAGAATCAATAAGAAATTTCCATCTCCTCCCATGTCCTTTCGAGCAGGAGATTTTAGAGAAGAGCTTCTCCCAATTAAGAATGCGTCTTTCTCTAGCCATTCTAAGAGCTTGAGCGTCAACCATTTGAAGGCGTTTAACTGCAACATCTAGTTGGCGAGCTTTTCTATCATAATCTTCATGTAACTTCTTTAAAGCAGCACTTTTCTCTTCCCAAGGGGTAGAGTAGAGACGGACTAGTCTTATTAATTCGTAAACAGGCGTGTTCATATCACTAACACTGAAAGAAATTAGAAATATAGCAGCAAACAATCTAAACTACCCAGAGATTGAACCAACCTTCTATATAATTTTGTAGATGTTAAGGATAATTCGACAAGAACATTCGGAGGTAAATGATGTTCTAATAGTTTATCTTTCATTAAAAGGGTCTGAAAATGCGGTGGTTTAAGATTAAGGTAATGTTTGTAAAATTTATTAATAAACTCTACCTCTGTTAAGGCTGAATGGACCATTGTTATAGCCTGAACAACGCCATCACATAAATTATCGAACTGATTAGGTTTATTTCGCCATGTAGACATTTTCTCCTCATAATCACCGTCATTATCATCATCTTCTTCATTTGGTTGTTCATATTCATCTTCATCAGCTTCGTATTCACTTTCAACATACTTTTGAAAGAATATTTAATTAGTCCTAGTAAAATACTAAATTAAAAAATATTTAAAAATACTTCTTCTTCTCCTGACGACCATTCCATCTCATCCTCTTCTTCCCTCAATGTCGACAAACCCAGACCGGTCGACACTTTTGATTAAGACAATAATTTTTTTATTTTATAGATATTTATCATTGATATATTTATTATCGCTCAAAATATTACAATAAACTTTAATTATTTTATAAATTTTTGCCATAGAAAACTTCTTAATTACAGTTTATCATTGATTTATCGTACAAAGCAATAAATATCATTAAAACTTACTTTTTTATTAAATTTGTACTCCGTCGTTATGATACAAACAAAGCCCGCAGAGAATTTTTCACCAAGATTATTCACCTAATCCACTTTATCATTCAATCTGTTTCCAAGATTGCACAGTGGCGCTACCTAATTCTTTTTAAAATGAACTTGAAATTAGCCTTATATAAACTCTAAATGAATGTAGAAATAAACACAGGAACCAGATTAGAGTTAAACTTATATCTTAAAAAGAAGGGTATAAGAATTGTTCTGGAACTTATTTGTAAGTTAAATGATTGAACATACTTGACATATCGCTTTAGTTGATTGATAATTTGACTATTATAATCTATTTGAATATAGTAATATTCCCAATATTATACATTGACTAAAAATTCTCAAAGAACTCCGAATTACCTCGATATAATGAGATATAGAATCATTATTCGATCATTTTGATTTGAAATCATAGTTAGCGCCATTGATGCTTGAACTCCCTGGTTACCAGCTGTATTATCGCTGTACATACAGACCGTCAGAGAGCTAATGTTAGAAATTATATAAAAATGAGTCGAAGTATTCGCGACTTGCGGGAGCTAATTTGCATTTCTCGCTTGTCTTTCATTGACGAAAGTGCAGATGAAGGTCTTGGTATTGGAAGTGCTAGTAGTACGCCTCCATTGACGCCACGACATTCTTCTCCTGATTCAGGAACCGCAGTTGTTACCCCACCACCGTATCATTTACCTAAACCTCCTCCCTTGCCGCCAGTTAAGAGAACAGTTAAACTAGATGATGTATTGGCATTTGTAGATACTCCTCTTCTATCAGAATGGTTGGATGAATGCAATGAAAAAGTGGACGATATGGTAGAATGGATTAGAGACAATTTTGTTCACTTCGCACATTTCTGGCTTACAGACTTTCCAGACAATAAAAAAGTTGAAATAATGAGACTGGAAGTTGGAATTGTGTCTGATTCCATGAGACTCTTATTTAAATCGGGATTACAACATGGAAAACTATCCGGTTCTGATATCGGAAAAATAATGGAAGCAACTCTCAAAGAATATCCAAAGATACTACTCTCATCACAATTTTCATTTATTTTTCTCGATTATTTAAATACTTTAACTTCCGGTAGGACTGATGAGTACCGAAAATTATTAAGTGACGTTACAATCACAACCAAAGTTCGTACACATGCTCAAGCGGCTCTGGGTTTAAGAGCTTATACAATAGTTAACGTTTGGTTTGCAGTAGTTTCATTTTTTAGGCAAATTACTTCATACGAACCTCAAAAACTGATTGATTCAAAGAATGCATTGCCGTTATTTGTCCAACGAGCGTTTTACTCAATAAACCTTGGTTTTATTGATGTAATTCACTATCTCATAACTACCAAGAAGATAAATATAAAAGTACTAGATAACTCTGGAAGATCTCTAGCCTTTATTGCAGCAATGAAGGGTCAAACCGATATTTTAAGACTATTACTAAAATTTAATTGTAATATAAACATTGCCTCTAAATCTGGAAATACACCTCTACACGCCGCCGTAACGGCTGGATCGGAAAAAATAGTAAGAATCTTATGCAAACAGCCAAATATTGAAATTAACGCAAGGAATAAAGAATGTGGTAATTGTACACCACTTCATTCAGCAGTATTACAAGGTCATGAAGAGATTGTTAAAATGTTAATAAAGTACGGAGCTGACAAAAGTTTAAAAGCCAATGGCCAAACCCCATTAGAGTTAGCAAATGATTTAGATCATAGCCATTTAATTAAAGTGCTAAAATCGAACTGAAAGAACCATTACAATAAACTTACATTGAACCAAAATTGTAGTTATTGTTTTTCAGCTCAAAATGAACAAATAAAGACATCAGTAATTATCATACTTTCAATTAATACGACATTACTCTATCTTGGTGTTACATACTTGAAAACATAACAATTCTCTTTGTAAATAATGCATTTAACATTTTTCTATTTTATTTAAAAAAGTAGAGTCATAAAAAAAATAATTAATACAAGATTTCTAGCAGTGAAATACTAATAAATTGGTATATACTATAAATAAAATAAGGTAAAATGCTAACTCAAATTGCCTTAATTGCAGCAACCACAACAAAACAGAAATTTCATACAATTTCTACATTGAATACTGGGAGGAATATTTCTGCATTCTCTTTCCTTTTGAAGCTTTGCAAAACCTATAAAGACTTCTTCTAGTGTTGTTTGACTCACTGAGTAATCTTCTATTCGATATCTTTCTTTCGCCTTCTCCATAATTGAGAATAGAGTACTCCAACGAGCGTTCGTTGACGAAATTTGATAATGAACATAACCGTCGTGAGCATCTTTCAATTTGGAACCTTCGAAAGTTGACTCAACAAAGCCTTTAAGCTCTTCGGTTGCGTCGCTTAATGAATATTCATCATTGAGAGATGATTTTACTTTTGCAATTAACGAGTAGCCTTCGCCGTATTTTGATTTCAGATGTTGAACTCCGCCGTAACATTTGAATTCTCCGTTAACCATAATGGCCATTTCCGTACAAAGTGCTTCACATTCTTCCATACTATGAGAGGTGAGCACTACGGACGTTCCATTGTCTCTCATCTTGGTGATTACATCCCATACAATTCGCTTGGCTAACGGATCCATGCCGCTAGTTGGTTCGTCTAGAAACACTATTGGTGGATTTCCAATAAATGCCAAGGCCGTTGATAACTTTCTCTTATTTCCTCCAGATAAATTAACAGTTAGCTTCTTGGCATGGTCGCGCAATAGAAGAATGTCTAATAGCTCATTGCAGAGCTCCTTCGCATTATCTACCCCTCTTATTCTGCAATACAGATTAATCATTTCCGTTACTGTCAGTTCATCAATGATGGCATCGAATTGAGGACAATAACCAATAAGTTTGTGAGTTTTATCTAGGTCTGTTGAAACGTTGATACCGTTGATATAAGCGGATCCTTTACTCATCACCTCGTCTCCAGTAAGCATCTTAAAGGTTGTAGTTTTTCCCGCTCCGTTTACACCTAAAAGACCAAAACACGTTCCTTTCTTAACACCTAAAGATAGGTCCTTGACAGCTAGTAAACTTCCGTAATACTTGTATAGCGTCTTCGCGACTAGAACATATTCAGAAGTTTGATCATTGATTTCCCAGGATAAAATTTTTTCTTTTTGTCTATCGACATCTTCATTGACTGCTGGCCTTGAAGAAGAAATTTTTTCAGGACTAGAATCATCATTAATTTGTTCATGAGCTTCTACTAGTTTTTTATGCATCTTTCTTTTCAAGTGAACAAACATATTTGACTCCTTGAGAACAACAATACCAAAGAAAACTGCTCCTTGTAGAAAAAGGAAGAGAATGTGTTTTCCAATTCCTCCATTGTCAAAAGAGAAATAATTTGAATCTCTGTTTTCCGATTTACAGCAAAGGAAATTGTCATTTGTTTTACAGTAGCTCTGAAGAGTACTTTCATCAATATTTCCGCATGTTTTCAAATTCGCCTGTTTTTCAAAAATGTTTGCCAGCCCTATACCAAAATTGTAAAAGGGCCAAATGAAAGTGAATATCCAATCTAAAATTTCGCTAACTTGCAAAGCTCCAGTTGTGCCAATTATCCTCATTACCAAAACGGAAAGGACTGTAGCAGTACCACTAAATAAGTACATCATTAAAACCATGGTATTACCAGTAGATGGAACCGTAAATAAATTGCAAAACAAATACGTTAAGGGAACACCGGCTGATGCAAAACTGATACTCAATACAAATGCTTTCAAATAGTTCTCATCTGATTTTAGACCCTTCAATTGAGCAGCTGTTGCAATAATTATTATGATAGTCAAGGCAAGGAGAATATTTAGAAAGTCATAAATGTAGTGTGGTATCCAATAATTCAATGACGACACGCCTGAGACAAATTGAAGGTGTTTCGATTTGGACATTCTTTCCTTTATTGCATATATACATAAAGTTCCATAGATAATAGCAGATGCAATTATAAAATTGCTGACAACTCCAGTAGATGCTATATTTGTTGACTGCTGATCTTTTTTAGCTTTAGCATCAGGAAGAAAAGGTAGAGGATGATTGAACGTCTTGATCGAATACTTTTCCCCCACAAAGGCCTTCATTAATCCATTCATGTACGCTGATAAAGATATAGCCGCTGTATGATAGTATTGTGCATTGAAATACGCTATTTTCGTGTTCGTTGACATTTCACAAGCAATTAAATACCGGCTCAAAAAGGTTGTAACCTCTTGCTTTCCAATATCAATAAGTACAGCGGTTAAATTTGGATTGTTCGTAGTATCGAAGGATGTTCCCTTAAATTTTGTGACATAACTCTTGTAACCATCTTCAAAAGCTTGAACTGTAGATCCAAATACAACATTATTATGATCTACCATACCCAAACTTAAATCTCTCTCCGAATTATCAGCTTTTGTAGCGTTCTCTATATTTTCACTATTAATAACTGCTAATAAAACTAAAATTTCAGGAAAAATCATCTGAAAGAAAGCCAAAATCCTATTATTTAATGTAACTGAGAGTTTCTTTGAAAATTGACTTTTCAGTTGTTCGAAAGTAAAATTGAAATCTTGCAAAGTTTTTGATTGAAATAAAACATTTGCTTCCAGTTGGGTAAAATCCGTATTTTCCCCCAACAGTTCCTTTGAATCTTCAGTTTTTTTAAGGCGTTCTATTCCATCAGCGTTTGTAATTTCTCCAACTTTTAGGAAAACTTCTTCCATTGTTGTTATAGAAACTCCGAATGAAGTGATTCCTAAAGTTTCCAGATTATCTTCAATATCTCTGAACATTTCCTCATAGTTTTCAGAACTTTCTTTCGGCAGAATATACGATAGTTCTGAACTGATGTTCGATTCCAGAAGTGCATTTGGAACATACTGTCTAATTGTTTGTGATATCTTGTCAACGTCACAATTAGATGCTTTTGCCATTACCAAATGATATCCAACTCCGAATTTCGATTTTAGAAACAAACTAGATCCTATACATTGCAATTGACCATTCGCCATAATTCCTATACGATCACCCAAAAGATCGGCTTCATCCATAAAATGAGTAGCCAATATTATGGTTTTTTCGTTTCTTATCTTTTGTAGTATGTCCCACATTTTTCTCCTGGCTTCCGGATCCAGACCAGCTGTTGGCTCGTCCAAAATTAAAGTATTTGATCCATTAATCAAGGCAATACCAATGCACAGTCTTCTCTTTTGACCACCGGACAACTTACCTGCAAAATCTTTTCTCTTATCATTTAACCCAAGGAGATTGATTGTATCATCAATTTCTCGTTGTAAATTTTCCTTTTGACATCCTTTAAGTTCGGCAAAGAATCTCAAATGTTGTTCAACAGTTAATAGATCAAACACAACATTATCTTGAGGACAATAGCCTAACTGCTGTCGAGCACCTTCTATATCTGTTTTTATGCTGTGACCATTAATATAAGCATTTCCGCCGCTTGGTTTTAAAAGACCAGTTAACATGGCCATCGCTGTCGATTTGCCGGCACCATTGTGGCCGAGTAGAGCAGTTATTTGACCTTCAAAGATGTCCATATCAAGTCCATTAACAGCTTTAGTTTTCTTTCCTCTCACACTGAAAGATTTTTCAAGCTTCCTTACTCTTATGCCTATATTTAGGTTGTCCGTAGGTTTTTCGAACATATCATTCAACTGAGTGTCATTTATTTCTTCTGTAAAATTATCTGTTTCAACAGGACTACCTGTCCAAAATGCCTTACTACATAGAAAATATGGTGGTTTTGGAATACCATATGGCCCCGGAAATACGTTGTCCAAATACCAAGCAATAAAAAGGTAAACAACAATATCAATGGTGAAAAGTATAAGTACATTAGCTATTTTGAAATTCTGATCAACTGTCACATAAGAATTGATATTGGACCATTTAGCTCCATAGCCAGCTGTTTCATGAAGTTGAAATAATGTCCATCCATGTACCAAAGCCATATTGTATAGTACTCCAGTTCCCCATTTCGCACCTGTGGATACTGCTTCCCATCTATTGGCTAGGAAAAAATTTGGCATATAGGTGAAGAAACTAAATAATGATCCAACTGTTGCAGCAGCTCTGGCTATTTATTTAAAAAAGATTATAAGTTATTATTGTTTCCTAGTGAAATAAAATAGTACAACCTTGAGAAAAAATAGCTGAGACTATACAGCAATAGGAAAGAACTGACATTCCGTACATGAGAAAGAATACGAAAATGAGTGATGGATCACTCTTTGCTAAGAATGCTCCATTTTTTGTTTGTACACATAAAAAGAATGTAAACAACAATGAAACGACTACGAGTACAATCATAGATCTCAGTATCCAAGCGAACCAATTAAGGGAACTTTTTAAGCCACAAATTTTCATCAGTTCCTGTAAATTGCAAATATAAAAAATATATATTAGTACATATATATATATATCTACTGTATATACCTTAAGGCGTTTCTCTTTCTCTAGTACAACGCCTCTAATAAAATTTAGCGTATTAACGTTGAATGATATAAATATTATGAATGCGAGGAAGGGCATCATTGTCGGAATTGGATCACTAGTATAATGTGGATGAGGTAGTCTGTTCATTAATATGTCAAAGTAGGATTCGCTAATTTGTGACGAACGCTCTCTCAATAATGCCCTATTTATAGCTAATTGTAATGGTAAAAACCCAGTTTCGGCATAGCTTGGATCAGCTCCATAAATAACATCCTTTTCTACAGGACTTAATGTAATAAATTGTCTCTGTACACCCCTAGTAAACCAATCCTTTGCACCAAGTTTTCCATCAGGATCGGTAGGGAATCTTAAAGAATAGACTGCCTCATCGGCAAGTTTACCATTATCCATTTCTTTAAATATGATACCAATAGCATTCTTATAATCGTCTCCACGTTGTTTTACGATATCTGCTTCCAAATCGGATTCTTTATCATACCATTTAGGTCGATTAGAGATATTAAGAAAATTTCGAGCACTTTCGGCCAGTCGTTCTGTAAGAGCATTCTTGGGTGTAGAATAAATTTGTAGGTATGTTCCATTCGTTTTCTGTAAAGAGAATTGGATTATTTTATTTGATTTTGACAGACTTTCAATATTCTCTTGTTCTTGTCCTTATTCTATATGTAAAATGACTTACATTTGTAAATTCTTTAGCAGGAAATGCTGACCAAACAGTTGGTTGATCGAATACCTCTGGTTTAATTACATTTCTTAACGTGAAGAACAGAAGTCCCAGGCATAGAGGTATCAATAATTCGATGGCAAGCTGACCTTTACTGCTACTGACCAAAAGAAAATTTTTCCGGCAAAGAATCCTAAATTGAGTTATAGCTGACGATCCATTTTTTTTCAGATTCTGCTTTGAAACGCTGTATGAAGATTGCATTTCCGGCACAATTCTTGGCGACGTCATATGGACGATTTCGCAAGAATCTCTTTATATGAAGATTTAATTATAATAGTGATAGCAATTAATTATCTAAATGTAATATTACGTTTATTGAAGCAATCAAATATTCATTTTAAAGCAAGAGCTGTAACTCATTTGGATAGATCAGCTTTCACAAGTAGAATATAAAGGTAAATTATCACGTGACCATGCATAAAATAGAGACACACTCGGGCACAACAGTATTACTCATTTCCCCCGCGAAAAAACCTATTAATAACCCTCAAATATCGCTCTATAAAAGACAGGGTTATTTTTAAAAAATTATATTGCAATTTATTTTATTTAAACAAAAAATTTGAAATAAGGTACTTTTATCATAATATCAGTTAAATACTGATGAGCAAAGGACCCAAATCATATGACAGCAACAAACCAAAAATTCACTGGTGAATATATACAGTATATATGTACAAAATTGTCATTTTAATAAATTATCCACAACACCCACAGCAAAATATGAACTGCATACAATTTCCACATCTAATCTTAAAAGGAATATCAATGTGCTCTTTGTCGTGTTGAAGCTTAGCAAAACCTATAAAGACTTCTTCTAGTGTTGTTTGACTCACTGAGTAATCTTCTATTCGATATCTTTCTTTCGCCTTCTCCATAATTGAGAATAGAGTACTCCAACGAGCGTTCGTTGACGAAATTTGATAATGAACATAACCGTCGTGAGCATCTTTCAATTTGGAACCTTCGAAAGTTGACTCAACAAAGCCTTTAAGCTCTTCGGTTGCGTCGCTTAATGAATATTCATCATTGAGAGATGATTTTACTTTTGCAATTAACGAGTAGCCTTCGCCGTATTTTGATTTCAGATGTTGAACTCCGCCGTAACATTTGAATTCTCCGTTAACCATAATGGCCATTTCCGTACAAAGTGCTTCACATTCTTCCATACTATGAGAGGTGAGCACTACGGACGTTCCATTGTCTCTCATCTTGGTGATTACATCCCATACAATTCGCTTGGCTAACGGATCCATGCCGCTAGTTGGTTCGTCTAGAAACACTATTGGTGGATTTCCAATAAATGCCAAGGCCGTTGATAACTTTCTCTTATTTCCTCCAGATAAATTAACAGTTAGCTTCTTGGCATGGTCGCGCAATAGAAGAATGTCTAATAGCTCATTGCAGAGCTCCTTCGCATTATCTACCCCTCTTATTCTGCAATACAGATTAATCATTTCCGTTACTGTCAGTTCATCAATGATGGCATCGAATTGAGGACAATAACCAATAAGTTTGTGAGTTTTATCTAGGTCTGTTGAAACGTTGATACCGTTGATATAAGCGGATCCTTTACTCATCACCTCGTCTCCAGTAAGCATCTTAAAGGTTGTAGTTTTTCCCGCTCCGTTTACACCTAAAAGACCAAAACACGTTCCTTTCTTAACACCTAAAGATAGGTCCTTGACAGCTAGTAAACTTCCGTAATACTTATATAATCCCTGAGCAACAATAATGTAATCATAGGTACCATTATGAATTTCCAAAGATGCTATTTTATTTTTTTCTCTTTCGACATCTTCATCAAGGGTTTGTCCAACTCTAGATACCATTTCAGTATCATGATCATTATTTAACTGTTCCTGAATGCTGACTAATCTATTGTTCATTTTTCGCTTGAGATTAATAAAAATATTCGATTCTCTAAATATAACAAGGCCAAAGTATAAAGCGGCTTGAAAGAAGAGAAACAAAAGATTTTTTCCAATTCCTAATTTGTCGAAAGAAAAGTAATTTGTATTTGTGTTTTCTTCTTTACAGCATATGTATTCTGAATTGATTTCGCAGTATTCTCGAATAATATCTTTATCAATATCACTACATGCTTTCAAGTTTGCCTGCTTTTGTAATATATTTGTTAAACCGATACCATAATTGTAAGAGGGCCAGAATGTAGTAAATAACCAGTCCAGCGCAATAGCGACGTTCATAGAGGCACTAGTATCAATAATTCTCATAACTATAACTAATATATTAGGGAGGATGCCAAGGAATATAAAAAACATTAAAATGAAAGTGATGCCAGCGGTTGGTGTAGTAAAAAATCCGCTTATTAGGTAGGTTAAAGGCATTCCAGACATTGCTAATCCAATTGAAAGAGTAAATGCCTTTAGGTAGTTGAGATCCGCTACTAAGCCCCTCAATCTGCCAGCACACGCAGCAGCCAAAACAAATGTAAGACCCAATAGACAAAATAACACGTCGAAAATATAATGCGGTATCCAATAATTTAGGATCTTTATGCCAGATACAAATTGCAAATGCTTTGAACCGGATGCTCTCTCCTTTATTAAATAATAAGAAAAGGAGTTGAATAGGAGAGCTGCTGATATGACAAAATTGCTAATGATTGCAGCGGAAACAATATTGGTAGAACGTTGATCTTTTTTAGCTTGAGCATCAGGAAGAAAAGGTAAGGGATGATTGATTGTTTTGATCGAATACTTTTCTCCCACAAAGGCCTTCATTAATCCATTCGTATACGCTGACAAAGATATAGCCGCTGTATGATAGTATTGTGCATTGAAAAATGCTATTTTTGTGTCGTTTGATTTTTTACAAGCAATTAAGTATCGGTTCAAATAGGTTGTCACCTCTTTCCTTCCAATATCAATAAGTGCAGCTGTCATATTTGGATTGTCCGTAGTTTCGAAAGATGTTCCCTTAAATTTTGTGACATAACTCTTGTAACCATCTTCAAAAGTTTGAATTGAAGGTCCAAATAGAATATTATTCTCATTCACCATACTTAATGTCATATCTTTTGGCGAATTATCAGATTTCGTGGATTTTTCAATGTTTCTGGCATTGATAACTGGGAGTAAAACTAGGAAAGCCGGGAATAATAGTTGAAAAAGTAATAGGAGCTTGAAACATGTACTGATAGAAAACTTCTTGGAAAATTGACTCTTCATTTGATTGAAATGATAAGACAAACCGCTTATTTGATTTGATTGAAAAATTGCTGAAATGCAAAGAAGATTAATATTTTATGGTAAATATTATAGTATTAAATATACCGGTTGTCTGTGCCGTTATTTCAGCAGTATCCTTCGCAATCTCTGAGGATGTATCATGCTTCTTCTGTAGTCTTTCTATTCCATCAGCTTTTGTAATTTCTCCAACTTTTAGGAAAACTTCTTCCATTGTTGTTATAGAAACTCCGAATGAATTGATTCCTAAGCTTTTCAGATTATCTTCAATAACCCTGAACATTTCCTCATAGTTTTCAGAACTTTCTTTCGGCAGAATATACGATAGTTCTGAACTGATGTTCGATTCCAGAAGTGCATTTGGAACATACTGTCTAATTGTTTGTGATATCTTGTCAACGTCACAATTAGATGCTTTTGCCATTACCATATGATATCCAACTCCGAATTTCGATTTTAGAAACAAACTAGATCCTATACATTGCAATTGACCATTCGCCATAATTCCTATACGATCACCCAAAAGATCGGCTTCATCCATAAAATGAGTAGCCAATATTATGGTTTTTTCGTTTCTTATCTTTTGTAGTATGTCCCACATTTTTCTCCTGGCTTCCGGATCCAGACCAGCTGTTGGCTCGTCCAAAATTAAAGTATTCGATCCATTTATGAGACCTATTCCTATGCAAAGTCTTCTCTTTTGACCTCCCGAAAGTTCACCAGGCAAATCGTGCTTCTTTTCGAAAAGATCAAGAAATTTCAAACTGCTATCAATTTCTCGTTGTAAATTTTCCTTTTGACATCCTTTAAGTTCGGCAAAGAATCTCAAATGTTGTTCAACAGTTAAAAGGTCAAATAGAACATTATCTTGAGGACAATAGCCTAAATGTTGTCGAGCACTTTCTATGTCTGTTTTTATGCTGTGACCATAAATGTATGCATTTCCGTCACTTGGTTTTAAAAGACCAGTTAACATGGCCATCGCTGTTGATTTTCCAGCACCATTGTGACCGAGTAGAGCGGTTATTTGACCTTCATATATATCCATATTGAGTTTATCTACAGCGGTAGTCTTCTTGCCATTTGCATCGAAAGTCTTAACTAATTGTCTTATTCTAATACTTGGTTTTAATGAGGAATCCGGATGTTCAAACATATCTCCAAAATTTAAATCTCTAATATTCTCCTGACTTTCTTGTTTGGGGGTTGTACCAAGCCAATAGTTCTTTGTAAAGGGAAAATATGGGGGTCTTGGGACTCCGTATTCTCCAGGAAATACATTATCTAAATACCATACAATCAGCAAATGAATTACAATTTGAATGGTAAAAAGAGCGAGAACATATGAGAGCTTAAAATTTTGATCAACCGTAACATAAGAATTGATATTGGACCATTTTGCACCATAGCCAGCTCCTTCGTGAATTTGAATAATAGACCAACCATTACCTAAAGCCATATTGTATAGTATCCCAGTTCCCCATTTCGCACCAGCAGATAATTTTGGCCATTGATTTGCCAGGAAAAAATTAGGCATATAGGTTAAAAATGTTATCAGACTTGTTAATCCAGATGCTACTCGTACCGTATTGAAAATGGCAGCCGTTATACAACAAAAAGAGAGAACGCTCAATCCATACATAAAAAAGAAAAAGAAGACAAAAGTTACGTCACTTTGAGGAAAAAATGAGCCATTATTTGTTTTAACTTTTAAGAAGAGCGTTAATAATATTGTAATGACTATAAGAGTGATCAGTGATTTAAATATCCATGAAAGCCAGTTAAGATAACTTTTAAGACCATATATTCTCATAAATTCCTGAAGATGATAAAGAAAATATAAATACAAAAACAATTATGTAATAGATGCGAACCCTTAAACGTTTCTCCTTCTCTTCTACAACGCCATTAACGAAATTTGCCGTAAAGACATTGTATGACATAAATATAACAAAGGCCATAAATTGCATTATACGAACTACTGGATCGTCTTTATAAGGTGGATGAGGCGATCTATTCATTCTTACTTCGAAATTAGCCTCATCAATATTCGGTAAACGATGTTTTAATATTGCGTGATCCAATGCTAATTGAAATGTTAAAAAACCAGATTCTACGTAGTTTGGCGAACCTCCATATATATTTGATTTGTCTACAGGAGCTTGACTTGGCATATTATTGGTAACACTTCTTGTAAACCAATCTTTTTGCCCAAGTTTACCGTCAGGGTCAATTGGCAATCTTAACGAATATACGACGCTATCAGGTAGGCTATCATTTACATCTCTGAAAACAATACCAATAGAATTCTTATATCTCTCGCCAGGTTGCTTAACAACTTCCGTTTCCAAATCAGATTCCTTATTATACCAAAGGGGTATTTTGTCTATCTTAAGATAATCTTTCACATTCATCACAAGTTCCTCAGTAATACGATTCTTCGGTGCAGAATGAATTTGCAGTAAAGTTCTATTTATTTCCTGCAAAAAAAACAACACAATAACAGTAACTGTTTAGGTTGAAGGAATAAACAGATTTGTAAGTACGCCGTTAAATTCCTTTATTGGAAAAGAATTCCATATTGTTGGTTGATCAAACAGTGTTGGTTTGGCTGAAAGTCTTATTATGATAAATACTATACCAAGAAATATTGGTATTAATAATTCTAGTAAAAATTTTCCTTTGCTCCCATTTATCATTTGTATATGTTTCCAACAGAGTATTCTGAATTGGGTGAGGGACGACGATGGTTTAGTTCGCTCCCTTTCCACCTTTCCTACGATTCTCTCAGAAGATTCGGAGTTCATGACTGGTGATACTCTCAAAGGTTTCATTAGTCTACTTTTTCCACCATTTGGTTTTTGAGATCTATAGATATTTGTGCCGGACTGTTTCTTTTAATATATATATGATAGACGTTATCTACTAGCCACATGATTGCTTATCAACAATGCACACTCGGTCAGAATGTAGTTATTAATTTTATCCTAGGAATATCCTATGACGTATTAATTTATTGTTTATTTTATATATAGTATAGAAAGTATAGAAAACTAGAAACAATAAGAAATTGTCTTATGTTTAACTTCTTAAGAATATGAATATTATTATACAAGTATAAAAATAGATAGAGCTAAATGTTTCTATAATTTGTGTATTGGAAGTGATCACTCTTTTTAAATAAAGAAAAATGTTTAACAACATTCCTTTGATAGTAATAGAGTAAATTTTAAGTACAATTGATCAGTGTATATATATATTATATATATATGGTAATGACCGCAATAATTTTCGGTTTGCAGAAAAAAACCAGAAAATAATACACGGCTGGACTAAAATTTCAGTTAAACTTAAAAATGCCGAATTACACTGTGCAAAAAAAATCTCGCCAATGAAGAGAAAGCAAAAATCAGTCTTTAGGATTACACAGTCTCTTTCGAAATAACTATTCTCTTCATAAACGATTCCAAAAATATTCCTAATTAAGGTGGAATCCTCTATGCTTCGTAGCAGCTAGCAATTGCGTTTTTAGGACATCTTGGGAAGAATACTCAGGTAGTTTCAAATAATGCATACAAGTATTGACGGAAGGATAAGAATGGTCGTTTCCATCCTTTTTGACAACAGTTAATCTCGGATTGAGGTTGGCCAAACCACCAGGAGGAAGGGACGAACAGCCAGTAACGAATTGTAGGAACCACTTTCGCTCCTCTGATTCGAAATCAACAAGTACCGCTGCCAGATGTTGAAATGTAGCAGATTGTTTATCAAATCCATTTTTAGGTTCGCAATACTCTAATACGTCCTCCCTTGTCCAATTAGGCGATTGTTCACCGCAAATCATTAGCTGCAGTTCTGAAATACTGAAACAATTCAATTTGCAGATTGGTAAAACATATTCAAATCCGCGTCTAACTGCTTCAACTTGTTTTTTGATACCAGAATTCAAACAAAAGTCCTTAACAATTTCAACATATTCTCCGACATTTTCTAAACATACTGCAACGTGACTTCCATTTTCCGTAAGCTCGTGATGATCATAATCATAACATGTAGACGACGGATTGAAGCAAAAGGTTAATCCTAAATCTTCTAGGTTAACTGCAGGTTCTCCGACCTTTAGATCTGAAAGACTTTGTTTCTTTTGTTCTTCCGTGTACTCTTTGTTACTTAAAATTTGTTCTCTTTTTTCATTTAATTCCTGCAATTGTAGAATAAACTTCGCTCTGTGGGGATATATATGCAGAAAGTCGCTATCGTCAAGTTCTTCTCCACAGAGAACTTTAAAAAATGCTGGTGAGAGTGGCATATCCATAAGCCTTGAATCTAGAAGACACTTTCCAAGGGCAATTCCCAAAAATAAAAATGATCTTTCAACTTTCTTCAAGAGTGAACAATTAGGAGGTAGTGGAGCAGGAAATAATCCACAACTTCTTTGCACATAAAATCCAACAGGCTTATCTCCTTGAACTGGCTTCACCTTAGCCATGGCATCATCATCGACGAGCCACATACCAAAATCTTTTCTTTGAAGCTCAGCAGCAATAAGTGCATAAAATTCCAATGTTGGGCCCAATCCAGTTCCTTCTTCGTCTTTAAATTCAATTTCGAGAACTGATTTCAGTCTTGCATGCTTAAACATTACTTGTTGAGCCCACTCAAATAGTTTTCCATCATCCCTAGGAATAGTTACTCTATCATGTCTCAATCTTCCAATCTGCATTTCGTGAGCATCATCTCGTTGTCTTGATCCTGTAGCAGCCCTCCATCTTTCTAAAACAGCGTCTCTTTTTGATTGCAGCCAAACTATGCTCCTCTCAACTCCAAAACAGTTAGCGTACAAGTAGTTCATTCTGTTTTCCAAAGGAAACAATATTCTACAGTTTGAAGACAGAGTCGAACACCAATTTGGTAAACAGGAGGATGCTACAACAACACTATCGTGTAGCTGTTGCGTAAGTTTGTTAGTTATTTTACGAGATTCCAATTCCTCATTTGTCAAATTCAATTGAGAGACACTATTCGAGAGTTTATGAAGTATCTTAATTAGCTGTAAAACCTCTTCAACGCTTCGGACATCAGTTTCTGAAGAAGTAGTAAAGTCATCAACTAGAAGTAGATCATTAATGGGTAGTAAGTCGGATCCTTCAGTTTCCGTGAACTCCTGTTGTAAGGATAGAATATATTAGCAAAAAAGCAATTTGAGAAAATAAAATATGCTTCGATTTCCTTTCGAAGACCCAAACATATAGAAATATATGCACGCCTTCACAAACAATCAAGAAAGTTAATTTTAATATATTTCCTTTTTCTAGTTAATAACGATTAACGATTATTAAATAACTAAAAAAGGAACAACTTCAAAAATCAAGTACTGAAGACAAATATACATTTTTTAAAATGAAATTAATTAAGCTGTTGAGTTGTTAATAAATTTTTTAACAGTATTAAATAAATGCAAATATCAATTTTTTATAATACTTCCTATTTTGCAAGCTATTTTTAAATAATTAAAAACTCCTATATAATATTAATATAAAATTATCAAATGTACAGAAAAAATCAAAAAATACAGAACAGTAGTCGGAGTAGAACACAATATAACATATATGCTAGATAATGTATATATAGTGTATATATACTGTATATATTTAACATTGACAGCATATATTTAGTATACTTTTTTCAAATTGAACTCTTGTCAATTTGAGAATTAAATAGTAAAGGAATAGAAGAATGTACAACTCCGACCGACAAACGAAGCTACTAAAACAATCACTTCTGCAATGCACCTTGTAAATTTTTACGAGATTTTGACAATTTACTGTCTTCTTAACAGTTTTCCATGGTCCAGTTAGTTTGTTTCTCTTCATAAACTCCTTAGAACAGTGAGTCTTTAAATACTCTACAACGTCATAACGTTGAATTTCTCCTTCATTAAGCTTTCGATCAACCTCTTCGGTCGTCCACCTCAGAGTTGAGCGCCCAGCTTCATTCTGAAGATATACATTCTACATGCGATGGACTCGTGAAATTCTTAGTTGTCTTTTCTAAATACACATCTACTACTATATTTTAAAGACTTTTCATTTCTGGTGAAACCCCTTGAGATTGAACGTATTAATAAATAAATCAGCAGAGTAGTAGAGAAACTGACATTAGAACTTTAAGTATTATTAGAATATAATAAATATCTAATATCATGCTGTGCTTCAAGCAAAGCGACTTCAAGCTTTAAAGAATATGTTCATTTCGTTTCTCAATTGTGTTCAGAGCAGGTAATTGCATGCTGTAAATTCATCATGCCACTAGATTTTAGATTCTACTGAAATTTTCACTCAAGAAAGTAAAAGATTAAAACAAGCAATAGACGGAAACTTAGTACGTAAACAAAATTTTAGCACATTACTTTTTAACGAATATGATTAACCAATTGCAGAAAAAAATCTCATCATAAAACCTTATCAATAAGAAAAAAAAATCATTTTTAAAGATATAATAGCTATTATTCGCTGATATTTTTGCTATAGAGAGAAATTATGCATATGATAAAAATCTCCAGCTATTAAAACTTTATACAGAAATTTAAGTCAATTAAGCTAAAAATAAATGTAAATTAAAATAGCATTAAAAAGTACATGAATTTAGATTTTACGATGTTTCATGCAAATGGAATTAAACAAGCTCATTTATGAATTATTTAAAATGATTAACGATGAACAACTTTCACAAAATATGTAAAATTTCAAATAAAATGCTTAACGTAAAATAGTTATGTCTAAGTATATGTATAATTTTTGTAATTCAGCCAACTTTAGATACAATTGTTGGGGGAAAAGAAAAAAAATAAATATTTTTTTTCACAAAGCAGTTAGCGAAAAAAGTAAACGAGATTTAGCGCATTAAAAAGCACTGAAGAAAAAAGTACAAAAATTCTTTCTACATCAGCCACGACATAACGTGAGACATTTGGATAAGAAAAGGTATAAAAGAAAAAAAAAACTGACCTGTTTGTCTTCAGCAGATATCCGACTGTATATGATTCTGTATAAACAAGAAGTGTTACTTTTATGTTAAAATTCTTATACTAATTTCTTACGTGAAAGTAGGCTCCCAGATTTTCTTCAAGCGATCTGTCTTTGATAACGAGTTTGATATACCACAGGAACTTTTCAATATTAGCTTATGAAGATATTTAAAAATTGAGTCCGATTTTCGATTCAAGACTATCTCATTGTCCTTAAAACCAGGTAAACTTGGGCCTTTTACAGTTAATTTAAGGGAGACTTTTGGTTCAGTCGATGTTAAATGTTCGATATTTGACGGGGGTGACGATATTTCGCTATTACCCACGGGGGGTGGAATAAGAAAATCTTGAATTTGAGGTACATTTGTCCGACCGGGACGAGGATCAAAGGCAGGTATCAAGGCCGAAAAGGCTGATTTTAAAACAAAATCATCATCCCATTGTTTACGTGATGTTATTGTTGATGGAGGTCCAATAAACTGTTCTAATTCATCTTCATCGTCGTCGTCGTCCTCATCCATCATCGTATCTATAATCATAGAACATGATAGAGTAATGTAATAAGAAACAGAAATTCTAACCGTAATCCTCATGCGATGGGCAGTCATCTTCTTGGTCTTCTTCGTCCATTGCAGCTAGATCATCATCATCAAATTCAGCAAGCAAGTGTCTTGCTCTACTCATATCTAGTAAATCATTATCACTTTCTGTTATACTACAGGTTAAAGCTTGGGAAAACGCTGCCAAGTGATTACATGTGGCAGTTGCTCTAGTATTTCCGCCACTGGATTGTGGTATTGTTGACACATTTGGCTGCAAACTAGGAAAACTCTGGGCGGATGATAATAGTTGACCTGGATTTAGTTGGCCATTACTGAACATTAAACGCATAAGGTCATCAGTTGCATTTCTTGCATTAGACAGACTAAAATTTCTTCTCGCTGCTGAAGCAAATGATTCAAATAGATGGGCGGCATCAAACTGCTGTTGTTCTGATAAGTTAGGAACGCTGACGCTTAATTGACCAGCTGTGTCTTCGTTTCCGGATTCTTGCATGTTTCCAGAAGCATTTCCCGCCTCGGCCATTTCAGGCGCGCTAACGGCAGAAGATGAATCATTCGATACGTCCAGATTTTCAGCATTGGCCATAGACACAAGACCTTCTGTCAGCTTTTCTGCTGTCTATATATCACCAAAAATGTATTTTTTTAAATTTAAAATTTAGAAAAACTACTTACTGATCGAATTTCATTAGAGATATTTCCATCAGACACAGCCAAAGCCGAAGCTTGTTGTTCCGCATTCGTTTCGTTTAGGGTTGGTGTTGATGTGCTCTTTTTAGAAGTAAGGAGACAAACTTTATTTTTGTTACTTTCAGTGTGGCTCCCAGGAATTTGATTTGGCAATCCTGACGTTCCACCAACAGCACCGCCTCTAACTAATTTTGATGGATCATGGGAAGGTGCTAAAATCAAATCGAATTTTCCTTCAGCTCCCATTCTATATGAATTTGAAGTACCACAATCCCAAGAAACATCCACCCAACCATTATGTAGTTCGCTGAGAACTGTTCCCTCCTTGCTGACACAACTTTCTTCAGAATCGTGTCCTTTCTCGTGATCCTGATCTTTCCATTTCCAATCAAGACCTCTAACAACTCTAGCTCCAGGCATTAACTGTTTCAAGATCTGTAATTTAAAAAACTTTTTAGAACAAGTTCTGTTAGAGATTATACAGTATAACTAACGTTTGTTCTTGCAAGTCTTTTTTGCTTTTTAGACTGATCAAAATCCTTTGCACTTTTACTAATGTCATCAAAGACACCAGTAACAGTTCCATAAATTTCAAAGCCGCTTAGAGATAGTCGATAAGAATTTCCATTGCTGTTCGGTCCAACTTGTTGGAGCTTAACAAAACGATATCCAATCTTCTCTTCTGGACATTCTAGTGGCCAAGAGGCTGTTGATCCTTCTTCATTAAGAGCAGTATCATTTTCATGACTATATAGAGTCACCCAAGTGTTACCGTCTTTAGAAACTTGAAATTTCCAATATCTTGGTGCACTTCCTTGATTGAATCCACGAGAGTGGCGTAGAGTATAGCAAGTTGGTATTATAGACACTCCTAAATCAATTTGGAACCAAGCTCGTCTGAAAATAGGTGAATTTGAATCTTCTTTAACCAATACGGTATTTTGGTGTACGTAATTCTGATGTGTTAGAACGCATACTTTGTTTACAATCTATATATAACCTATATATATAAATATATACTAATATAAATTTATATATATATATATATTAATTTTTATGCACTTAGGCCATCGCAGTACAGCGTTACATAGAAAAATACAACTAAATCTAAATTGCATCTAGAATTTTTTCAGATTTTACCAGACGAAATATTTCGTTAATAAGAAAAATCACTTTAGCAATGGCTCTAGCTGCACTTAAGCTCTTCCGGTGTAAACGCCTCTTTATGAGTACAACGAGTGCAACTAATGAACTAAATTTCGATGTTTTTACTGTCAGTGAACTTTTTGTGCACATAAAAGAGCGTGAAAAGGATTCTATGTAATGTTTTTTCTGGTAATCTAAGTGCATTCAAGTAAATTTTATATTCATACGAAAACTTAAAAAGATGTTCACAAAAAAAAATCAACCTATCAATTTAGTTTTTCTCTCAATATAACTGTAAATGAATGAAAAAATCAAACTAACCTGTCGTCACTAGTGTGACAGTTTAATGGCTGAGAATCTCGATTCAACAAATCGTATACTTTTCCGTAGGAAATCTTTTTTCCCTCTGAGCAAAAAACATTTACGAGACTGTACATTCCTGGATTACCCCATTCAGTTGTTTTGGCATTACTGCCAATCCAATAAATAAGACCATTCTCATCAAAGTCAGTTTCATGCACAAATTCTCTCTTTTTTTCCTTAATGAGTTTGACAAAAGTGAAGTTGCACCTATCATGATCATACCATTGTTGAGCTAGCATCTTTAGTAAATATTTCTCCAGTGTTTCAACCGAGCATAGGGGCTCCATTTTCAAATTCCTCCCTGTTCTTTCAAATAACATTTTTTCTTCAGGGTGCCTTTCAAGCTTGAAGCGTAGCCGTCTTGTAAGACTTTGTAAAGCATAGCCAGAACCCACAGAATCATATTGATGAATAATTAGTTTCTCAATTAGTTCCAATACAGCGATTAATTTTCGGACTAGAGATACGCACGGTGAAGTCGGTTGGCCATCGACTTCGGTGTCTTTAAAAACATCCTTGAACACTTCAATTGATGAATTATTTTGCAACTGTTGAAAAAAAACTCTTTAATTAATGTTCAATAGTATCGCTAAGCGAGCGAGTTTATCTTTAATTTAATTCACTCCGCTTTCGGCTTGGCAATCGTTAATTTTGCGCGATCTATGTGGAATATATTACTAAACTTTGTAATATAGGCACCTTTCAAACCACGCTTAATAAAAATTAAAAGGAAACCCAGCTGTTTTTTCCGGTCTTTTAATTTTTGATTGATATAGTAAACTATCTTTTTATCATCATAAAACCGATGGCTTACATTGTTACCGACTATTTTTACGTATACCCTCAAATAAAAAGAGTCATTGTAAAAAAAATATTGTAGTTACCTTGAAAAATTTCAATAAAACTTTAACGAGATGGCTTGTATGCACCTCATAAGACGACAAAGTATGCTCATTTTTTAATAACTCTGCTAATTCCTCCAGGGTCATTTCCATTTTTTTCTTCCATTGATCGTTTGTTTTCTTCTAGTATAAAATATGGACAGTCAGTATATTGTTATTACTAATAGTAAAATATTATAATTTTTGTTGAATAACAGAAGGGTAGCAGTTTTAAACTAAAAGAGAATTAATAATTAATTCTTTCACTCACTTTGGCATCCGCTTCGGAGCATAAGCTATCCATTGTGTCGACAACAGACAAAAGCTGAGCCATAGCCCCTCGCTGCAAGCTCTCGGCTTCTTTTAGATGTTCATCATAAACTTCTCTAGCAAATGCAAACACTCCTAGTTTAAACTCTTCTAATTTGGATCTGAAGGTGGTTGTCTTTTTAGTTGTAGTCCAACCACCCGCAATATCTTCTTGAATAGGATTCTCAGCTATAAACAAATGCTTGGAACCTCTATTGGATTCGAAAATAAAGCCTGACATATCGTCTTTTAAATAAGTTGACTGCGATTGTCCTTCAACATTTTGCACACACAATGTACTACTATTCATTTCGGTTTTAGTTACTAAATGCCAATTTCCAACAGATAACTTCGGCGATTCTGAGGCAGAAAGAATTGATTGAGAAATACTGTTCGCTTTCACGTTGCTTTTTGCTTTCATTAACTTTTCCAGGTATTCCGCCTTTGGATGTGCTGATTCAGAGTGATTTTCGGGACTTCCGCTTGAGTACATAGTAGAAACTTTATTGTCCATATAAAAGCGAAACCATCCGTTAGAACCATTTGATAGTTCTAAGGCAGCAGATTCTGAGAAAATGTAGAGACAGTCGCGACTTCTGACAAAATTCCATCCTTTCCAGTGATAGGGTTTACCCAAATGAATTTCTTTAGCATCATCAGCGGGATTCGGTGTAGCTTCTTCTCCAACTATATCCTTCTGAAAGTGTTACATTATTACACTAAGAGGAAGGAGTCGTTAACGTATCTTTTATATAAAAAGTATATAGAGTATGACAGATGCATAAATATTTCTAAGTTTTAGAAGAAACATTTCTAGTTACCTGATTGGATTTACCATCCCCTTCTTTACCCGTTACTGACTTTGAAGCTAGGCTTTGAACCATGGTCAAAACTCCTAATCTTGCAAAATTATCCAAAAAGACATCCTTACTCTTTTTTGAAACATCTGCTATGATATGAAGAGCAACCATATGGCTATCATCGTCATCTCCGTCCAAAACATTTGCGATAACTTCTACTATTTGAGATGCAAAATTATTTTTCGATGCAATTTCTTCCAATAGTCGACTTTCGCAGTAGTGTATCATTTTACGAATTTGAGCAAAACTTGCTTTCCTAACCGAATGAACCATAGTTGAATGATATACATGAGCAAAAACTGGTAAAAGCTTTGAGACGAATACTGGAGCAATTTCTGGGTCTCCTTTATCTTTTTCAGATTCCTTGAGTTCGTTTTCCACTTCCTCTGATTTAGATTCGAGCTGAGCTCCCTAAAATAGTCAAAAATGTTATAGCTGAGAAAATTTATTAATACTCTAATGCTTACGGAGGAAGAAACTGGCTGAACGGCTGCTTCACTTCCTATTTCCCCATCTGACTCTTCCATTGGTGGAGTATGAGGTTGACTAGTTGCTGGTGTGGTTCCACTTGCTGGAGTTGATAGCACAGGTGTGTTGTTATGTTTGGCTGCCGGGGCAGCTTGGCCTGACGATTGAGATTGTATTGGCACCATATGTTCTCCAGGGCTTTGAAGAATAGCAATAACTTCCCGATGACCCTCATCAGACCTTTCTCGTGCCTTGTCCAAAGCCGTTTTGCCATCTTCATCTCGAAGTTCAGGGTTTGCGCCCCATCTTAACAGGGTCTGTACAAAACATTTGAATATAAGGAGCCTCTTTATACAACTTGCAGAAGGACTTTGACAGAATATCAATAAGATTACAAATGATTTTTAGCTCATAAAATAGTAATAAAATATTTGTTTAATATGAGATTTTCCTGCACATGGGATAGGCCTAAACTTGCAAGAATGACACTATCATCACATCCCTTTATCAAAAACCAGATAACTAGTCATCATTACTTTTCTCAAGAATGCTAGGCAAATATATTCGCTCGAACTAGATTTTTTTATTTTTTATTTTTATAGATTTACAATTTGCACTCTTTGTTTAATTTCTTAGAATAAAGATGACTCATTTTCATTTATTAAATTAATCGCCTAAGATAGTATTACCTTGACGATTTGAGGTCTACCAAAACAAGCTGCGTAGTGAAGAGAAGATGAACGAAGACCGCGGTTTACATCTCCACCTCGCTCGCAGAGAAATTCCACCTGTTAGATAAAAAGCCAATTTTTAATTTTGTTTTTCATGTTTGTTATTTTAGTATACATACCATCTCCTGTGTTCCGAAAGCAGAAGCCCAATTTAAGAGGGTTTGACCAACATCATCCATAAAATTGACCTCAAAACTACCCGTTTCTATTGCTTCGACCAGAGCTTCAGTGTCCTTGCTTCGGATACAATCAATGAGTTGGCGATGAGAACGCTCACTGGAGCTATCCATTCTGCGCATATTGGAAAGTTGAGAGGCAGCCGCTTTTGGCAGGGCGGTTCTCCCCTCGAATAAAAGAACTAGCAAAAGGTCAACTAAGCGTTGAGTGTCTAAAAATGTTCTCTCTCCCGCTTTTAAAGCATTCTTCAAGAGAAAAAAGAAAGCTATAGTCAAACAATTTATTAGGAAATTTTGTTTACCTCGATAGCATCCAACAACTCAGATCGAACCAAGTCGTGAGTAATTTTTGGGGATCCTCTGCATAGAGTTGATAAGAGAGATATGACAGTTGAGATTGAGGAGTTTTTTGAATTGTCTGAAGTTGAGCCCCCTAAGCCTGATGGAGCGGTTGATAATGGAAGATGATGACCTTTACCACAATTTGATAATTTTGATACAAGGTAATCCTTTAGGCCTTTGGCAGCTAACGGGGCAGGGTCAACATCTCTTCGAGCAAATCTATCGGCTAAAGATGCGAAACAACGCAGTGCACCGTCAGAAACCATCGCATCATCATGTTTCAATAGTACTGATAAATTGTCGACACAGCATTCTAATGAGTTGTCCTGAGCTTCCATTTTGGTGCATAGACGTGAAACAACATTCATAGCGGAGTTCAATGTGTCTTTATAGACCTTTAGGTGAAATGCGTAAAAAGATTTAGTTATAATGTTAGATGTTCTTGCTTGATAAAGACTGTTTTAATAGTTTTGTATGATTAAAAGTAATTTGCAAATTATCAAGACTACAATAATGGAACTATATCTAAAATCAATAAAGTTTCCAGGTCACTCGATTTCATATATATATATATATATATACATATAATATTATATTCCATATAATTATGTTAAATTTTAGTCTGGTCGATTTTAATTGAGGTTTCAATTGATAAGTCAAGGTTATCTCCGTGGTGAAAGGGAGTGTAGTTTGTACTAGAAAATCTTTGCACATTAGGTTGACTTGATTGTTTTAATAACCTCTTTCGAGCCACACTGTGTTATTCTTTAATAGTAATTGATAGCATAATTATTGTTTGAGAGAATCTCTTTAAATGTCCATTTTGTTATATTTTTTATAAACGTTAAATAAACACATTTGAAGCATTAAAATATCTCACCTGACTCCCATACTCTCTGATAAAAGTTAGCACGCAATTCAAACCTCCTGCCTCAAAAACGGCTCCACATTCTCTAACACAAATATGTTCCAAAACTTTTATACACTGTTCCACTAAGTCTTTACTGATCCGTTCACTAATTTCAACGACGACTAATCGATTACATATAGCTTTAACGGCTCCTTGTACTTGTGTTATGCGTTTTGTACATTCTTGAGATATATCCAAAAAATAGGTTAGAGCTCTCGCTGCTATTTCCAATATACTATCGGGTGCTGTTTCGTCTAAGAAGATGTTGCATAGCGGAGGTATGAATTGACGTGGTGGTACTCTGAAAAGTAAAAGAAGGAATATTTAAAATTAAAAGCTAATAAAATACTTAAAGATAAGTTCATAATGCTAAAAGTTAAAAACTTCAATGGTTTTGAAACGAACAATCAAATGGAATGGAAAAATCAATTCTTTTCATTGTTTATTGTTGTACGCTTATTTATTTTCGTTAATAAGCTTTGGAGGTGGCCCAGATTGTTTAAAAAGGAAATTTGGTATCTCGAATAGTATTATATAAAAACAAAGAGCTAAAATCAAAAAATAAAATTCGTAAACCAAGTCTAATATTTAACCTTTTATATGAATCTAGGAATTTTTAAAACTGAGAACATTTAAATTTCTGTAAAACAAACCAGAATTTACGGATTAGTGCTTTACTTTGTTAGGGTAGCTATTTTAAGGGGTTTAGTTACTAACCCTAATGGAATTGGCATTCTAATCTAAATACAAATAAATTATAAGCGTTAATTAAACTTTCAACTAAATCGAACTTTGAATAGTAGACTGTGAACATATCCAGATTGTAGATATTCACATTCAGGGTCAAATTTCAATTGGGACATCTGTTTATCTTAGTTTTGTTTTGTAAATATAAAGGGTAGCCTTTTTCTTTAATTTTATACAAATATTGTTCGAGTATAAGCTATTTAGGGTAAATATTCTCGCTAAATATTTTTAACTTCTTTTTCTATTACATATATAATTGAATAACATCCTTATGAACGAGTAAATTGACACCTACGCTAAATACTTATTACTATTTTCAAGTAAGATGTAACACCTAACTGTTTTCAATGAAAATCCCAAAATACTATCTGTTAATTAAATTACAAAGACGCTGGTCTAGAATTTAGGGCAATATATAGTAAACATAACTCAGGTCAAAAAACACAGACAAAGTGTAGAACAGACGCAAACGGTTGTTTACATGCAATCCGTTTAAAATCGGAAATGCAGCGGTCAAATATTCAGCAGTAATAAACTGAGATCAATAATCATACTGAAGAGTAGTATAGCAAAGCTCCAGAAGGCAGTGACTCAGAAGTTAATATGAAGAAAACAACGTTAAAGGATTATATTTTTAATTAATCTTTAAATGCTGAGAACTATATGCGTAAAATTTTCTCTGAAATGATAGAAAATCAATAGTAATGCTCTTACTTTTCGAAAACCCTGTCGACATTATCAGCCATTAATAGCAACATGCACAACTGTTCCAAACCATAGGACTGCATGTCTCTCTCTTCTCCTTGTCCAACTTGGATATATTCGAATAGCGAAGCTGTATCCACGATATCCATGTTTGATGGATAATGTATACTCCGTTTTCTCACACGCTTGACGATACCTGAATATTTTTCCCTGTATAAAGAAAGTTGAACTATTATCCACAATCATTGCTTATAGTCAATCCGTTATTCCTATAATCATACATGTTGTGATCGTCAAAAAAACTAAGACATCTAGGCTGAAGTATTCATTTAACCTCTCAAAAATATTATATTCATCCTTAAAAACAGAGGTGTTTGAATGAAAAAGAAGGTACCTATAAATTAGTTAGAGTTGCTATGATTTATGAGTTGAATACATCCAGTATGTTGTTACGTAATTGATGGGTAAATTAATACAGAAAAAGATTTAAAATTTGTTGGAAAATCTGCAGAAATTGAAGAAAGTGAAAATATACTAGCGAATATCAAGCAGAAGAATGAGAGATGACGTCACAGTCTCTAGCGCCACAGGCTCGCAGCAATCGACAAAACAGCGTAATAGGTAAATAAAACAGTCAGTTAAATATGGCGTCCAACAAAACAACAAAGAAAGAACTCAAGCAGACCACCCTTAATAGTTACATAATGTAACTAAACACTGTTAATGTTTTATACTGTTTTCTGTTATATGACGAAAATAGATAATACACTCAAATCTTTTTACAATGAGGAAGCCAATAATTCTTAAATTTTTTTAACTTTTCGATACATCAACTAGCTGTTTTTAAATTTTATTATGATACAGCATATTTTAAAAATACCTTCCTATGTTTAATCATGGTTATACAACAAATAATATATTGTTATTCAAAAAATTATGGTTCATATATTATTCATTACCTTGAAACTAACGTTAGAACTTACCAACGCAATTTATTTTATTGTTGTCAATTTACAGCGCGTTGAAACATTGGAAATTCGATAAATATCGATGAATGTTCAAGAATATTCTGCAATCCTTTAGAAGCAATACTAATAATTTTCTCTTTATATATATATATACTAATAAATATATATAGATATAAGTAATTCAGAGCGGAAGTTATGCTCTCCCTAAAGTTGCTCGAAGACTATCAGAAATTTCGCAATATCCTCTTAACCTGCGCATATTGAATTATCTTTACTCTTACCAAACAACATATGATAATCTATTTATTCAGAAATTTTATTCGCTGTATGTTAACCAGTTCTAGGAACGCAGAAAAGTCTTTGTATAAAATCACTCATAAAGGCAGAGAGTATTTGAATAGCAAGAATAATTGATAAATATAAGTTAACTGACATGTCATGTGTGTAACTAATGGAATTACGTAGGTTAAAAAAATAACATGTATCTCCTGTAATAAACTGTTGATGAGAATATTTAATTTTATATCATATAGGCCTACTTGTAAACGTGTAGCCCGCTGAATGGTCGGTTGTTAAAATGAATACTTATCTTTTTTCCTGCTTTTTCTTGTTTGTTGTCTACTTAATTACCAATAAAGTAGAGGGACGTAAGTACTTAAGTTCTTCAATTAATAGGGAAAAGTTCATAAGCTTTACTGTTGTTATTAATTGTTTGAATTGAGCTCTGTATCAAATATACCCTATTTTCGTGCGTATCTTTATAGCCGTTCGGTTTTGAAAACAGGAATGCAGTATGAATACGTGACTTGTGGATCTATGATAAAATTGAAAAATGTTAACTATGGTACAAGACTACATTCTCATGATGTCAAATATGGATCAGGAAGCCAACAGCAATCTGTAACGGCAGTTCATGCATCAGAGGATAACAACAGCTACTGGAGAATAAAAGGAAAAGCCAAGTCGGACTGTGTGCGAGGAACACCAATCAAGTGTGGACAAACTATTCGTCTTACTCATATGAATACTGGAAGAAATTTACATAGTCATCATTTCCAATCACCCCTTTCGAACAACTACGAGGTATCAGCATTTGGAGAAGCGGGTGTAGGAGATGATGGTAAAAATTTTATAAAACTTCATCTATTTATTCTTTTTAATAAGTCTTTAACGTGTGAAAAACTTTTTTAGGTGACAATTGGAACGTACAATGTGATGAAACTTCTTGGAGGAGAGATGAGGAAATACGCCTGAAACACGTTGTAACTTCTGGATATTTGCATATAAGTGGAGAAACTTATGGTCGTCCAATCAAAGGGCAAATGGAAGTTAGCGCAGCTCATGGAATAAGTTCTAAAAATGCATGGAAAGTCGCCGAAGGCGTTTACATCAAGCCCTCAGATACTTCAAACTGGCAAAAATCAACAGAAACTCATCACCATGATGAATTATAGTTTCTGACAATATTTTCTAGGACGATTATTTCCTTGTTATAGTGGTGTGTAATAATTAAATATTTTGACGGGATGTGCTCAGCGCCATTTAAAATTACCTTTCAAAAATCAACTACAAAAAAATTCACAAAACCTCTCGTGCCTCTTTAATAGACATATGTATATGCACATTTTTGCATAAACACAGTAAACTTTTGAAACTTAGGACAAATGTTCTTTAGCTTTAAATATTTATAAAGAGAAAATAAGCAAATTTCATTTTTGTTGAATACATGATTAATTCTTAAATTCTTGTGTTTTGTATGAATAATGTGGTATTATTATCATTGCCTGCTGTTTCGTCATTCTTTTATATATAAAGGATAAACAATTTCACGTTCATTCCGGAGAGATTACTTTAAATAAACTATGAGAAATAAGAATAAATGATTGGCTTTCTTTAAGTTTTAAAGTTGTGTTTACTATTTAATACCAGTTTCCTGCATGTGTCAACTGCAAGAGATATTGCAAATATAAATTGTAACTTTTATTATTAGTATCGTTCGGTTCCTGCAAAATTTTTTGATACATTTATAAATTGATATGGAAGAAACTGCTAATAAGGATTATGAACCTGAGAAGATTGACGAAAAAGCAGGAAAACAGGATGAGAGCGATAATGCAGATAAAATTGAGCCTACATTATCAAAAAAACAGCAGAAAAAGCTTGCTAAATACGAAAAAAGAATGGCATTCAGATCAGAAAAAAGGTTTGAGTTTTTCATTTACCATTAAGATTTACAGTGTAAGAATTTATTCTATAATCTATATTTGTGTCTCAACCAATACTTTTATTAACGGATAAATAGACAGAGAAGCGCTATTAAAGTCGTATTTTTTAAAGAAATCTATAGAATATTTATATTCCTGTTCAATAGATTAATTGTTAATAGATTTTATTAAAAATAAAGTAAAAAGCTATTTTCATTGAATAGACAACAGGAAAAATTGAGGAAAAAAGAAAGAAGGAAAGAATGTTTGGAAAAGGGTCTTGAAGTACCACCATCCAGAAAAAGTCTCAAGAAGAGGAAAATGAAAGAATCCTCTTGCCAGATTCGTGTTGTTATGGACTGTGGATTCAACGATTTAATGAATGAAAAGGTTTGCTTATTGTTGAAGAAAAAATATTCTTTCTTTTATTAACATTTTGCCTTCCAGGATATTGGTTGCTTATCAAAGCAAATACAAAACTCTTACGCCGTGAATAGAAGAGCTCCGTCACCTCTACAATTACACATATGCAATGCGAGCGGTGAACTTTTAAATCAACTTCAAATTAAAGGCTCGGACAATTGGGACATTGTTTTCTTAGACAAACCTTATTACGAGGAATTTGATAAAAAATCAATTGTTTACCTAAGTAGTGATTCGGAAAATGTTTTAAATACTCTTGAAGTGGATAAGGTTTATATAATAGGAGGTCTGGTCGATCACAATCATTCAAAAGGACTTTGCTTAAAGTTAGCCGAAGAACGAGGTATTTCTCATGCACAGCTACCAATAGGAAAATATATACAAATGTGTCAAAGAAAAGTTCTAGCGGTTAACCATGTTTTTGATATTTTGTTAAAGTTTAGTGAACAAAATGATTGGAAAGAAGCTTTTGAAACAGTTTTACCTAAAAGAAAAAAAGTTTAAATTTTCCAATGGATTCTCGGAACGTTCAAAATTGAAATATTTCTTCTTTAAATAAAATTCACATTCAATCTATTATTCATATATTATTATTTTTTTCCAGTTTATATCACTTTCGTAAGAGGACGCTAGTAGTGTAGCTATAACACTGGGACTTACTAAAACAGGATTATCATTTTACTGAGGAAATACTAAAATATTTAAATATTTAAAAATAATATAACTTTGACTCAAAAATGAAAATTACATAGAACTTGAACACTTTATGTTGTAATAACTAATTTAATTATTTCTTCCATGTTTTACCTTACAAATAGTATAATTATATTATTACACAATTCGAGTACAGCGCCTGAGAAAGAAATGCAGGCTGTTAGGCGCCAGCCAAGGTATCTTTGCTGAATTTATATATAGAAAAAAATATGAGAGGGACCATTGCAAAAATTGGCAAATAGTTACAACAGGGTTTTTTATTAAAAGCTTAGTATAAAAAGTTTCATTCAGTATGTTGGAAAATTACTGTCCAGTTTTAGTAAGTCCCAATACCTCTAGAAAAGGTTCTCATGCCATAAACAGTGAGTTAAAGTTCAACTGAAATATGACGACTTTTCTACTAATATGTATTGCCTCTCCGGCGGCTTTGGTTGTTCTTATGTACGTCATTGATAGATTAATATCTCCTAAGAAGTTCAATCCAAAAAATGCTCATATTCTGGTTATTTTCTATACTTTAAAAAAATAATATTTTAAAAAAAGACATCAGTCATAATTTCGGCTTCACCTGTTTTAGATTACAGGCGCATCCAGCGGTATCGGAAGGTCACTTGCGATTGAAGCAGCAAAATCAGGGGCTCATTTAACACTTTTAGCAAGAAATGAGGTATTAAAAGCTTTTAAAATAGAAGTTATTCATATTGGAAAATTATTAATTGATATCTTTCCCTTTTTAAAAATAGGCGAGGCTTTCAGAAACGAAAACAATGTGTGAGAAAGCAGCTAAATCAGATAAACTTGTAGGACATTTAATGTGATCAATTTGAATTAATTAAGTTATTTTATGAATAAAACAGAATATTCTCTGCGTTTTGTGTGATATAACTGATGATTACGACCAAATTGAAAGATGTGTTGAAGATTCTGTGAAAAAAATGGGTAATATTTCCATGTTAATTAATTGTGCAGGAACGTCGACTTCTGGTCGTTTTGATTCGTTGGAATTTTCATATTTTAAGGTTTTTAAAGAAAAAATACTGAATTAAATTACAGTATAACTATTTTATTTTTCAGAGTTTAATGGATATAAACTATATGGGAAGTGTTAAAGTTACTCGTGCAGCGCTGCCATCAATTAAAAAGGTAGATAACGGTCGAATTGTTTTCGTTTCATCAGTAGCTGGTCAGGTTGGATTGTTTGGCTATACAGCTTACTCTGGTTCGAAATTTGCTTTGAGAGGATTAGCTGAATGTTTACAAATGGAATTGAATCGGTATAATATTAGAATAACTATAGCTCATCCGCCTGATACAGAGACGCCTGGATTTGAGGAGGAAAATAAAGTGAAGGTGAACTCTATTTATAAATAAAGTTGATAAATAAAGTTAATAACACCTGCTTTTTCTTTAAAATAATTAGCCGGAAGAGACTCGACTTATATCGGAGGCTGCTAAACTTTTTCAGCCTGACGAAGTAGCGAAATCTATTTTCCAAACTGCCATTAAGGGAAAATTTCTACAAAGCATTGGTCTCGACGGTTATTTTACCAAAATCGCGACTTGCGGATTTGGACCCTCAACATCGATTTTGGAAAGTGCTCAACAAGTTGTGTTGCTACCTATTGTTAGAGTAGTTAGCTTGTGCTACTTATACTACTTTAGACGTTTAGTCGACCGTATTGCTAAAGAATCAATGGACAAAAAGAAACAATAATTCAAATACATAGATAGATTAATTTCTTAACTTGATTTTCTTAAAAAATCGTATTTTGTAATTGTTTTTTTTTAAATGTAAAACTGCTTTATTTTGTAAGCTATTAAGCCATTACACTGTATTAATTGGAATGTAGTTTACCAGCTTCAGCAATGGAATATATATATCTATCGTGTCATGTTAAATTCGGACTCAGTGGTTGAAGAGTTAAACAGATAATGGTCTAAAATTAATGAATAACCACAAACAGCAAGAGTTCGAACAGGGATAGCTCTACTTTTCATTGATAAATAAGAAAACGGTCTAAAAGTTCAGAATGAAAAGCAAAAAAAACAAATATGTATATATATGTATATATATATATAAATATAGTATAGTATTACAATCAAAAATTGTTGACTAGCATATTTCAGAACAAGCTCAGTTCCTTGTGACGAAATGAAGAAAATTTTGTTTCTACGACTGTTTAATGGTGGAGAGAAATTTGCACTAGAAAGAGACTATTTAATATTTAATCAGAAGAGAATGTTTTCCCTGAATCCTACGGAGTACAGACACCAGCATTTGACGACGACCAGAGATTTCGTAGGTGATCTAGCATCATTGCCGGTGTTGCTATATGAGTAGAGCCTGGGATGATATTAAAAGATAAAATTGATAATGTGCAATTAAATAGTGGATATGGGTTTCTTACCAATAATCACTTCCCAATTAGAACGATTTCGTCCCGTGTAATTAGTAACTTCGTATGCGCATCTCATTTCGTTCATCATCACACCACCGACAATGAAGATGATCAATCTAGGACCGCTCTTTGGTGTTTGTGCTTTATTGTGCCAATTTCCATATCTTGCGCTTATTGGAGCACTGCCGCCCATCATGCTTCGAGGACCACTGCTTAAGAACGGAAATCTGAAAGGACACAATAAATTAACAAATGGTATCAGTTTGTCTGTTGCAAGAATTTTATGTTCTACCTTCTCTGATCTAGCTTATCTTCGATTGCCTCTTCCATTATGTCTTTGACATAGGGAACCCATCTAGACATTTGGAATCGCTGTTCATGTGTTCTTTCTCGTCTATTTACAGCCTGATAATGCTGTTTCACAGTACGTCTATTTCCCTCTTGTATTACAGTAAGATTTAGATTTTGCAGACATTTTATTGTGTTTATGTCTTCCGTTGGAAGTTTAGCGTGTTCGAATAGCTTTCGGAGATTCTCCTCATTCATACCTCCCCGAAGAATGATGTAAAGCATTATTAAGCGAATTTTATCATTTTGGATGACGTTAGGGTTCATTATTTGCATTATCATGGGTCTTGGTGGTTCTTTGTGGACTTGAATTCTGTCACCATTACTATCAAATCCTGTGGCTAAATCTTGCTCCATTTTAATAATTTCTTCAATGTTCTTAAATTGCTTCATGCAGTCTTCCGCTAAATGGAAGTGGGTGGCGTATTTATTCAGCTCTTTCTGATATTGTGGCATCTTTTTAATCATTTGGGCGACGTCTCTCATAAGAGCCTTACTACCCTGTTGAAATCTTTTTTGTTGACTAAAGTCTTTCAACTTCTTTGTCACTGCTTGAGAAACAGTTGCGATATGTTGATGTCTCAACTCCATCCACATATCATCATTTTCATCCAATATTACTTCTCTTTCATGACTTTCACCACTCGGGGATTGACTTTCGTATTTGTAAACGTCATTATCTAAAAATTTACAAAATTCGTTATAAAAATAGAAAAAAAACAAAAAAATCAATAGAAGTATAATGTATTTTCTTTATACAATATATATGAATTTAGGATTAACTAACCAATGGGAAGTAAATCATATGCCATAGCTTGGAAAGATAATTCATGGACAAACATAGATATTGGATCAAATCCTCTATCCAAAATAATGAGTTGAGAACGATCCTTTTGTGGACCCTAAATATTTTCATAAAATTCAATTTTTAAATTAACAGATAATTGTAAAATAATTATTTACTTGTCCCATAGATGGATCATCTGCTTTATATGCATCCAATTTCTGCTGAACTAGCTGAGCAAATTCGCCGTTTCTATCGAATTCCCTTTAAAAAAACATTACAAACAAATTAGTATTTATTTAGAATAATCCATATAATAAGAATATATTTTATTATTACGTACTGCCTGTATCTAACGCCTGGGTATTCTCCCAAGCAGCTGCAGAGTGTTGCTATTTGCTCGGCTATTCTCTCAAAAACTATGGTTCTTGCTTGACTTTTATTGCCACTGTAGTATAGTTCAAATATGTCCGGTGCATCCAGCGAGAAAACTTGTCCTTCGTAGGGTAGGAAGGCGATGTTTACCTCCTTACATGTTTTGATTAAATTTCTTTTGGCCATTTCAGAATTGCAGAGTTGGTTAAACAGCTCATCCGGACAAGCTATAAATAAAAGATATAATATATTATATTATCTTAAAAGTATATATATGCTAATATATTCCATATATTCACTCCTTCATAAATATTTACCTTCTGTGAAAAATATATGAGCACATTTATAGAGTTGATTGCTGTCCACAAAGTCGTTAACCATGGAGCGGATAGACTGTAAAATAAATATACGTATCATCAAATATTCCATAGCCGTATATATCATTAAAAAACGCTATAACGCTATAAAAAAGAATTTTAACTGTTATTATCTCTTTAATAATATTAAATAATAATTTTTTAAATATCGGTTCGTCTTATTGAAATAAATATTAATTATTAATACGAAATTACCAACTCAATAGATTAATAGAAATACATAGGATAATATTTTAAAATAATTCAATAATCTTTAAATAATATTGAATAAAGGTATATATATATTGCATATTATTAGACAATTACTTTTTCAGTTGGTGTAATTAAGTAAATTGCATCCAATTGAGGTAATGGCTCTCTTCTCTTGTTAATATCTTCAACAACTGCAGAGGAAATGTGAAGAGATTAAATATTTATTTGAAAAAAAGATTTATGGGCACTTGGGCATAAAAAAAATATGCATATATCTATATATAGTAGTATACAGTATATATTTACGTGTTATTCCAGCTGACATTATTTCCGTCATTTTCGAACATGCAGATATCATTCTTGTGGAAAGCTGATCTAGAATTAAAACTTTCCAATCCGATCCCTTCATTGTTCCGATGACGTCCGTCATCATCTCTGCAATGCAAAAAAAATCAATCTTATTGATTACCAGAATAAGTGATAAAACTTATGATCAACAAGGTTTACTCTGATTATAATATCATAATTAAATGAACATATTTGTCGATGTTGTCAAACTAACGTTTGTAAAGATGTATTGATTAGTTTGCTTCATCAATCTACTGCGATTGATATGAAAAAAGAATGAAGTATTTTGTTGTCATTTCCTTCAGTTTTCATCCATCAGACAAAACAAATTTTTAAAATCGTTAATATAACTTCATGCTTCACAATTTTAACTCTGATGCATATTGGATTTTAATAAATTTTACGATTGTTTCATTATCAGGTGATGACAAATCACGGACTGACGAAAAATTTTATTTGTAAGAATTTTTCGCATATGAAGCATGTTCAGTCTCATTATAATACAATTATTAATTAACTTGAACGGACAATGATCGAGTAACACTTAATATCAACAGAGAAAACTTAGAAACTTACTCTGATGGACTGCTGTCTTGAGCGCCATTTTGATTTTTGATTACCGCCTATGTTATTTTCGTATTTGTATTTTTTTAATGGCGTTAACACAAATATTTATGTATAATTCGCTATTAATAGCATAAAAAAATATAATATATTTTAAACAACATCTAATGTAAGAAATTTCTCAACTTTTATTTAAATTAATTAATTTTATTCTAAATTTAAGTATAATTTATTAATTCCCATCCCACTGATGCTTAATTGAAAGAGAAACTGTTTTCTAAAGCCACAGAAAATTTTTTTACGAAATCTAAGTAGGAATAGCTGAAGAAACTTTAAACCTTAAAAGAAAAAGGTTAGAATTTAGGTAAAAATAACAAACTTAACCCTGTTTCGAACAATTTCTAAGAAAGACAAACCAAACTGATAAAAAAAGCCAAAACTGCTCGAAAAAGTAAAGAAATGGTAAACATTTCACGTAAAAATCGAGAAATCTCAGCATTTTTATAGATAAATATAATATAAATCATTGTTAAAAATAGAAAGTGAGATTAAAACCTATAGACTATTGTTACAAAGTGAAGTAGACAAAAAAAGAAATGAGGATGTAATTTTTTGAGTTGAAGGTTAGGCTTAAAAGACGCAGATTAGTGTTACAACTTCATATATACTATGTGCTAGAAACTATTTATATATAGAGGGATCTATATTAAATAAATATAAGCTATATATAAAGATATGTACTGTATATATATACTGTATATAGTCTGTATATATACGTGCTAGTGTATTTTCACTTTACATAAGGCATATGTCCATTTAACTAACAGTTGTCAAGAGCTACAAAGGTTAGTATCTATCCTTTTCATTTTTTCTCCTCCTCATCTATAGCTGCAACTACCTTTAATCTTGTAATTATGTTAACTTATTCATTTATTTCTTTTATCATTATATTAGAGATTTTTCTTTACTATTACAGTTTATAATATTCATTAACTACTCAAAAATGAATGATAATGAAACTGAAGAAACTTTACTATTAAAAGAAGATTATTGGAAAAAAGATGGTATTATCTTAGGTGTTGATGTTGGTAAGTAGGAAACAATCTATATAACTTATTCTCCAGCTAGTTAAAGACAGCGATATGTAATTATAATAAATATTTCGAAGGATGAAAGGGTTAAGTCTAAACTTGTAAGGAGGATTTTCCTACAAAGTGCACTTACTTAAATGATATGTTTTGTATTAAACAATGAAAATTATTACTATTTTTCATCTAATATATTCATTTCTCTTTTTGGCAAATGTCAACGGCTGAATAAATATTCATGACTAGGAACAACCCTTATCAAGATGAGTATTGCTAGACGAAACGTTTGTATTCTTTCTCTCATTGAAAATATATTCTATCTCTTTCATCTCCCTCTCTCTCTCCCTCCCTCTCTCTCTTTTAAATAAAATAGATAATTACCTTTAAAATGTTCAACAAAGAAGAATTTCAAAGTTTGAAAAACTTCCTAGAAACGCTTAAGGGCGATATTATAAAATGTTCCGGATGTGGAATTTCAATAAGAAGTTACAAGAAAATTTTTGAGCATACCTTAAATATAGAGTAGTTTTTTTTATATTTTATAAACTTTAACTATACCTCATAAATATTCAAATATCGTTTTTAATTTGCATAGGATGAATATTAACGACAACGAACTAACAACTTTAGCTAAGGGTTTATATTTTATGTCAAAAAATGTTGACAAACCACTTTTTATATACGATGATAAGAGAATAAACAACATTCCAATACAAAACGTTATGATAGCTTCATTTGGTTCTAGTGGACAATTTTTAAAAGTTGGTAATGATGTTAATGATATAAAAATGTTGGCTGCAAGTGGAGAGGGCGGAAGTAGTTTTCTTGGTTTGTCAAGATTAATCTCTCAAATGAGTAACGTTTGTAGACCTTAACTTATCACTTTTCTTCTATTTTTTTTACATTAACTTTATTCGCGCAGTTAAATCATTTAGAAGCAATAAAAATGGCTACTTCCGGAGATAATTGGAAAGTTGATCTATGTATTAAAGACTTACATAAACACTTTGACAAACTTTGCGAATTAGAGATGGATAGTTATCAAATAAAGGAAACGACCTACAACTACGGCAACTACAGTGGTAGTCTATTATCATCGAAATTTGGAAAAGTCTCTCTGGACATTGTAGATATAAAAGGTCTTCATTAAAATATTTAAAAGAGAAGAAACTAGACTTTTCTCTTTGCTTCTATTTAATTATAAACTTTTTTTTATTGAAAAGTAAAAAACAAACGCTATTTTAATAGATATTAAGACAGAAGATGTTGTATCATCAATCCTTCATTCGACAGTATCAAATAATACTAGAATGATGTATTTGGCCGCCAAAACAGAAGACATTAAGGTTGCCTACGTTTGCGGTAACTTTATGACATATAATCCAATTAGGCGAATATGCCTAAAAACTGTTAACCAATGTCAAGGTTTCTTCAAGGTTTTATAAGTTGAATTGAAAAAGTTTATAATTAAAAAAAATTCATAATCCTAATTGAATAGGGAAAACTGAAAGTTGTTTTTGTTGAACCAGTTGGATATTTGGGAGCTGTTGGGGCAATGGCCGATGCTTTTCATTCAATTATACCAGAATGATTAAGGGAAGTTACGCTTTATCCAAGTTCAATATGAAAACTACAATGAATTAATAAATATGTATATATTAGTATCTATAGAATTTATAATATGAATACAACTAATTAAAGTTAATTATAAAAAAAAGACCTAAACTTTGTTATATAAACAAACAGCAATTTTAGGTTGACCTTGTTTAATTGTTCTCTATTTTAATACAAGTTCAACGAACGATAGAAAAATCTGGTTGAAATCAATAAGATCAAAGAACTATTAGTATAAAAAAGAAAATTGGTGCAATTGGAACTTGTACTTTAGATAAATTGTCGTATTAAATCCAATTCATTCACGCCAATAAGCTACTTTTTTTTAATTTTAATATAACTTGAATCTACTGCCAAATTCATTTTTTTTAAATTGAACTGTGTCCTACTGTTCTTGTAACTGTTTAAATTAAATTGAATGTGTGTGTTTCTTATTTGTATCTAATTTTTTAAGTGCGTTCTAAATTATTTATATATATGTATATAATGTACAGTAAAGACATATATATAATTTACATACGCATAAAGACAGGCTATATAGGCCAAAGAATTGTCTTATCATTGCACCCAAAAAGTTTACGACTGTCTATCTACCTAATTAGCATATTAAACTTTATGTTTCGTTATTCTTGCAATTCTTTTTTTAAAGAAAGTCTTACAACATTTGATTATAAGGTGGAAAATAAGGTTTATGACCTATTTATTATCAATTGTGTTTGTGTGAAATATATTATATCTAGCCCTGATAAAGAGGTCATGAATAATGATGAAAACTTGATAAAATAATTCAGCCGGTCAATTTTTGAATATGTGCCACAAATTTTTGACAATCATTTATCTACTTTCATGTGAATTTACCAAATGTTCGTTAAATGTACTGGCCACGTGATTTTGAGGATTAATCAAAAGTCTTATAAAAAGATGATTTTTGAAAATTTTAATTCATATTGATTATTATAAATATGAAATTTCTCGGTCTTCTACTCCTAATCACCTATGTGTCTGCTTTTCCCAGCGGAGCACCTGAAGAGGCTTGTGAGGACTTAACACCTTTGCATTTAGTTAGTCCACAAACTTCGCCTTTTCCATATACTGTTGAAGTTACTAAAGATGGTGATAACTATAAAGGTAATAAAAAAACTCTGTATAAATTGATAAAAACTTTATTACGACTATTACACTGACATTACTTTTTGAAACAGTAACCCTCTCCGCTACTGGAGATGATGTCTTCAGAGGATTTCTTATGCAAGCCAGAAGAGGAACTGACAGAACACCAATAGGAAAATTTGAAGGCTTTAACAACGAGTAAGGAAATTATTAAATTCATAAGGATTAATTCAAGTCAAAATTCAATTACTCTATAATAATTTAGATCTACTGGTTTGACTTGCAACGGAGGAACAGATAACAGTGCCACCCATGCTAACGCTGTTAGTAAAAAGTCCATTTCTGTAACTTGGAATCCAAATGGAGCAAATACAGATAATGTTCAAATTTTGTAAGTATTTATTAACATATACATTTTTTCATTGATAAATATTTACTAATTAAATCAATAAAAAATTGTAGCGTTTCGGTAGTTAGATTATTCGATACCTTTTGGGTTAGATTTCCTGCATCACTGCCATGAAGATTTTTAAAAAAGATGATAAATTGATTAAACTATTTAAAAAAAACATATAAAAAATGGCTTTTGTAATTTCAAATTGTTTCTAGCATACAAATAGACAAGTGTATATATCGTAAATATACAGTATTAATATACATATACATATATATTAATACTAATAATAGCTTTACATAGATCTCATTTCGACTAAAATTAAATTCCATTAAAAAAATATATGAATACTATAGAAGATTATTTATGATGAACACATAAGTAATTAAGTTTCTCTCTCTCTCTCTCTCTATATATATATATATATATATATTAATATTAGTATAAATATATATATATATATTCTTTCTTTCTATTTTAAACCTTTGGTAATCTAATTAAAAAGTCAAATTAAGTAAAAGAAAATAAAAGATAAAACTAAAAATAATAAAATCAAAAAAAGATCTAAATAATTGTAATTAAACATATATACCGTATATAGCTTATCTTATAAATATGTTGATAAGTTTATATAGTACATACAAAATGTATATTATATATGTTTAATAAGGAGGAGACTTTATTTATTATAAGTGTCTTTTTTTATTATTTTTTTGTGTTCATACTAAGCTCTTCCTCTTTGTTTTCTTTTTTTATCATTCAAGTGTACAATTTAAAAGATTCCTTTAAAAGCGTCTTAAATTTTACATTTTTTCCATTGTGTCCAGAGTTATCGAAAGCCAAAACTAGGCCGTCTGAACAGCTTGCAAATAAAATTTGCGAATCGGCCGAGTATGCCAAAGATGATATTGAATTTCTTAATACTCCTAGCTCCCTTATTAATTTGACAGTCCAACTAGAATAGAATCTTATTAATCCGTTACTAAATCCACAAACAATGGCATTAACGGATTGACCTTCGGGTGTTTTCGAATAGGTGATTGTTGTTATTTTTTCATCTGTTTTAACTTTACCAACTAGTTCACCATTAATTGTATGAACTTGAAGATCACTTCTACCATCCGCTAAAATTAAGAATAAACAAAAAAACCTTCAAAATTTGATCTCATATGACAAATGAATTTGTAAAGACTTACGTAGATAACTAGCTGTAGCAATATCACCAAGTGTTTCGCTAATTGCCAATACATGAACAGGACATTCGTGAGTTTGTATGGATCTTACATAAATTAATCTAATAGAAAAAGATAAAAAGAAACTGATAAGTCTTAGGGTTTAATTTGGAAAAAATTGTAAGCCTACTTATTCAAATCCCATATAATTATTGTTTTATCTTCGCTACAACTAGCAAATATTGAAAAAGCGGAACAAGCTTGTATTTGATTAACTTTTTTCGAATGTCCATATAACTTTAATAGTTCTGAACCACCTCTTACTTGTATACAACTAGCATTTCCCGTTGTATATCTATTAATGGAGAAACGATAAAAAAAGACGTGCTAATTATAGTATGGCGACTAACCTTATTTTAAAGATACATATTAGTCCTGTATCCGTTCCGAATAGTAATAATCTACAAGGATGTACCGCGGCACAGCAAGTTGGCCTTGCACCACCTATTTGCCATTGTACTAAATTAACAGGAGGTAGTTTTCGCTTTTTCGTTATTCTTAGAACGCTATCAACATTATTCCATAGCACCAGAGCTGCCCAAAGTTCTTCTTTAGTCTTCTCTTTTTTACTATATTTCGTCACTAAACTCGAATATTTCTCTAATCCGAAAACTTGACCAGTGACAGATGCAACCAAATGTTCAACTGGAGTTTGATAAAACTTTCTCCATATTTCAACAGGAGGAGGATATTCGGGACTTCCAACATACTTTCCCCACTTAATACCACAGACGCCGGGAAGAGCGGATGGAGGATCAAGAATGGATAATATCTCATTTGGAATCTTTGGTGAAACGTGCGGTGATATAAATAACTGTTTTGGAGTTTGGCCATAAGTCTTAATCATTGTTTGAACGGCTATTCTTTTCATAGTATCTTCGATACTCTCAAAATTTACACCATAATAAGTCATTGGATGAAAGACATTTATAGCTTCAACAGCTGCTTTACCTGTTTGTTTATAACCAAAAACAAGATCAATCCAATTTGATATAGTTGAACTGACAAAATTTGATTCTAAAGCCTGTCGAAGTATCATAATGAAATATCTAGCATTATTTTCGCACCAATCCGGTAAGGCTACAGATGAAACTGAAGTACCATTTTGACGAACTCCAAAATTAAAACCTTCCTTATTCATTAAAAATTCAGGTAGAAAGAAAAACTCAGGTATTAATTCTTTGAAGTCCGTTGTTGAATCAGATGCGGATAGTCTCCACGAAGTAGCCATTGAATGAAAAGTCCTATCCGGCAAATCAAAATTATTATCTTGATATTCTAGAAACATTTGTGTAAAGGGAGGTAATCTAACTAAAAAGTGAAGAACTGTTCCTGAATTACTGTAGTGTGAACCGTAATGATGAGGTTTCGGTCGAAAGGCTTCATCTTCGAATTTAGAACCTAAATGGCAAATTTCTTCGTATTGTTTCTCTAAATATTTATAAGTTTGTAGGTATTTGGCTTCGCATTCCTTAAATTGAACAGATATGGGCTTGGCCATGATTCTATAATTTTTTGAATCCTTTAGATCTAATATCTCTTCATCGTAATTTGATAAAACGAATGGAAAGACAAAATATTGCATTAAGTCGTTGTAACTTCTACCTGATAAAGTATTCAAGTGAATTAAATATTCAAAATTCGTTATCTCTCTTTCATTCCACATCTTTTGTACTTGATCGATGTTCTCTATTGTTATTAGATTCGGCAGTTCATTCATTAATAAATTATTTACTACTTCGTCTCTTTCACTTGATGTACTCAGAGCGAAGAGACAAGTTGTTCCGTCGATTAAAAATACTTCTAATGCAACATCTCTTAGAGCGTGCCGTCTTTTAAGAACGCTTTTAATACCGTCAAACGGTAAAGTTATTGATTGAACATTGTCTCCGATAAAATAGAGAGATTTTTCTCCCAGAAGAAGCTCTCCATTTACCTCTCTTGCAGGTTGAACATGCAAGCATCGTGCAGTTAATGACAACTTTTCATTAGTATGTAGCTGATAGATTAATGCTTCTGAATCTGAGGTTTGAGTTTCAAACAGGTAAGATAAAGGTTGTTTGCATCTCAATTCCTCTAATTTCCATCGTTCATCATCCAACAAAAATCTTTTGTTAACACCTAACGAGCACCTCTTTAACCTTTTTCTAACTCTCATCGGTCCTTCCGTCGGGTCTAATTCCCAGGACATTGGGTATATATGCTCGGCGTAGCAAGAAGCCCTCTCATGGCTCAGATCATCAACGATCCTTTGCCATCTTATTCTAGACAAAACTTGAGCGGATAAACTGATTTTTATAGAGGCTAATAATCGTTTTCTCAATTTGTTTTGTTCGTTAACAACTCTTTGAGTTACATGCATTGCTTGATCTGATAATTCTGTTGAATGTTCATCAATCGCTCTCTGATATTTATCGATAACAGATCGACAATTTTCTTCAAAAACTTCTTGTTTTTTTGTTGAAATTTCTTGAGTTTGCTAATTAAAAAGAATAGAAATTATTATTTACTTAAATAATTTTATTAACAATATTCACATTTTTTGCGATATAAAAGTTTCGCTTCAGCCATCCAGAGATTTCTTCCAATTCTTCACAAGTTGCCTGAGTTAATTTGATTCGATCAAAAGATTCCAAAATATTTGTGATATATGACATCATCTTTTGACCCTAAGAGGTTTTATTGCATTAACACACAATGTTATGACAATTGGAAGACTCATTGATACTTACTAATTGTTGTAAACTTGATATATTCTGTAAAATACTTCGACTGTGGAGATCATTGGCAAGTAGTTGTAAGGAGTGTAGGCTCAATGTGTGATCATTACTTGTTTTTAAGATATGTCCAATCAATGTAGAGAGCTAAACAAAATATTATTTATATATATATATATATATATATATGTATATATCTATGTTATGGTTGTCTTACTTGTGAAAATACAACGTCTTTATTGTCGTATAAAACTTTGAGAGAATTTTTGGAATGGAACGGACTAAATCGCTTCTAAACAATATTTATAATTCTTATATAATTAATAACAAAATAAATACAATTGTTTTTACTTACTAAACAAATGTGTGTATACTTTAAAAGGAATTGTAAGAAATATTTAGTTAGCTTTGTATGATCACAAGTATACTTTCTTTCGAATTTATCTTCGTAACTTAAATCTGAAGTTAAACCAAAAAAAAACATTATATTAATTAGATATAAAAAGAGGAAAACATACCATCATATACAATATATTCCGTAGCAAATACTATTATTGTTAATAAACGTTGAGCGTGATTGCCAACGTCTACATCGTTTTTCTTTTCAAGTTTTAATTTTAAATCCATACAGAACTCAAACACGTGAAGGAAACAATTGCAAATAATTCTTTCAAAAATAACTCTATTCTCAGTAGCTTTTTCTATTAGAGATCTTAAAAGCGTTATTATTTCTTTAAAAAGACACAATGTTTTGGGATCGTCTTCGCTAAAAAAAAGATTATTGAACAAAATTGAAAAGCTATTAAAAATCTATGTTAAAACCTCACTTAAAATCGAGTAGTATGATAGTTCGAAAACAATTTCCAACTGAATCGAATATTTTATCATTTTCGCAAAAACTTGTAGCTTTGTAGAGCACGTTACATAATACCGTGCATAGAAAATTAGTTCTTAGCAGATTATATATAGGCTTTTTCGGTAGTAATACAGTTGATAAAACGTCCAGCATATTACAACATAATTTAGGATTATCTGTACAGCAATTTTCCAGTAGAGCAATGTAAGCGATTAAAGAATGGATTGATATTTCATGGAGTGTAATATTATTGACTAAATTCGGGGATGAACTAAAAAAAGAATAGCAAAATATTATTAAAAGACAGTTGATCTCTAAAGTTTAAAGATATAACAAAAATAAATTACTATAGTTCATATAGAGTTAAATCCCTTTCAAAGCAAATTGATAATAGACAATCCACTATACGACTGCAAACATTGTGTTGATGTAACTGGAAAGCTAATAGTTGGAAAGCGTATTGCTCTCTAAGCTTCTCAATTTGGGCGCAATTGGCCATTTTCAGAAACGTTTTCATAAGCTGAATTATAAAATTTAAAGATTATATAGTTTATGAATAATCACTCTTATGATTAAGAAGCTAATTTATTCTTACCTTACAAGCAGTAAGTCTAACACAATCAGCAGAATGCTGAGCGAGAATTATTATAAAATCAGCTTTAACAACTACTTTGAATATTCTTTCTACATCTTTCTTATCCATAGAATAAAGTACATCATCGACAGCTTCTAACAATCCAGAGCACAGTTGTACTAAACCAATATCTTCCTCCTCCGGTACGTGAACCTCGCCAGGTGTTTTCTTAATGTTAACCGTAACTGATTGAGTAGACTCTGCATTTGGTAATAGCTCCCATTCGGAACCAGTACTACTAGTGTTAGCTGAATTTGACGAAGGAGTCCTATTCTCAATTTCAGGATCTTCCAAGTTCTGATTATGGTCATTCGACTGTTTAAGTGTTGAACATGAAGACGAAGTTGAATAAATATATATTCGATCACTTCTTCTTATCGACTTCCTTCTTACTAGATAAAACAATATTAGTCTAAACTAGTATGTTCCTTATGAATTTATTTTCTATATACTTACGCCAGCTAGGATTAAAGTAAAAACCAGAGGGGGAATGTTGAACGTAAGTTAGTGCAGCAGGGTGTAAAAGTAGGAGTAGATCGGCAATGGTTACCACTGCATGTACATCGCTTACGGCCCTTAATATTTTTCTAAATATAGAAATTAGAAGTTGGCAAATATTTGGTGAGAAGAAACTCTTAAAATCAGCTTCTTGTTTACACTCTAAACACATATTTTTTAATTTTTCCAAGAATTCTAATTCGCTCAACATTTTAACATTATATATTTTACATCTATTCGTATCGTCAAGAAGAATTTCGATTGACTTTAAAGCATAAATCCATAAATCTTCGTATTGAATCCATAATTTCCAAGCTAGAAATATTTCTGTTACAATACGAGCGTCCAAAACGCAAAAACTGGTCGAATTTTTAACTGTAAGCGTTTCTTTTATAATAATAACTGATTCATTATAAGCAGCATCCATAAGAATCTAATAATAGTAAATTTTTATCTTTAAATAAGGTAATTATTATGCGATTGAAGAAAATTATAACCTTTAAAAAATCAGCTGACATGATAAATAAATCAGTTGAGAAAACTTTTATTAGTAATTCATAACTTGACAATCCGTCAAATTCTTTGGCAATTGTTCGACTACGTTTAGCAATTTCCAGTAATAATTGCAAGCTTTTCGTCTGACTCTGGGAATCGTTCGACATTTCTACAGTCTGATGAAAATAAACACATATTCAATAGTTTTTGGAAAAAAAACAAAAAAAAAACAATTTACCTTGGCATATAAAAATAATAATAATTCTGCTCCACCAATACAAATCAGCGACTCTTCAATAGAATTCGACCGTTTACTCTCCAACATAACAGTATCGGCTTGTAGTTCTAACGGATGCTCCATAATTGCTTTATCTATTGAATTAGAAGCAAAAGGAAGTGGATTCGGGTCCGGCACATTTAGAAGGCAATAGGATTTTGGACAACGAGCGTTGTATATCAATTTAACGTGTTTCTGTACATAGTTTTGGTTATTTTTGGTTGCATTCATTCAATTGGAAAATTGTAAATATCTTACCCTTAAAATGTGATAATTATCATTTATCCTTTCCAAAACTCCTTCAACATCTAAGCCACTTTCCAAAATATGTTTTACTAAAACAGAATGTACAAATCCAATATTTGTTTGTAAATTGTCGCATTCGAACAAGTTATCAGTATTTGGCCCCAAAATATACATAAACATTGCTTTTTCTTTGCTTAGTGTTACATCTTGAAAGAACATTAATGTACTTAGATGATAGGTAGAAGTTGTAATAATTGAATCAATGGGCGATTGGAGACAATGCCCGATTAGAAATTGACTTATTGAGGTATTTGTTATGTTTGTATAGCAGCTTGTAACTTTGTCAACTTCTTTTCCATCAACAAATAATATCAGCTATATTTATTTAAATTGTTTTAAAAGAAGTTAATTTCATTAAAAATATATAATTTTTTTACCGTAAATTCTTTAACTTTGTCTACATTTCTTTCAAAATATGAAAAGCAATAATTTTTCCATTTTCCATTAGATTGTAAGTTATATTTTAATTCAAAGTTTTCTGAATTTTCCTTATATATAAATCTGTCATATAAAAGAATAATTAACTTTTTAATTAAGTAATCATTTCTTTCTAGACAAACTTGTAAAAAATTCTCATCTTTTGAACATTCCACCATATTTCAATTATAAAATTTTCACTTCCAAAACTAAAAATAAACATTTCCTTACAGTCTATCTTACTTTCCAATTCTTTATGAAATGCAATCCAAATTGATATTGACCAATCAGAACCAACAGAAGGCCAAATGATTTTTTCCTCAACTTTTAAACACGTCGATGATTCCTTGAACATTTGTGGAATACTTGAATCACTTGGACTTATTTCAGTTTGGTTCGGCTCCGTCTCCTTTAATTTAATCATTGGAAACTGAAGATAAAACGATGGTGATTGTTCAAAATCTGAATGTTTTAAAAGTATATCCAAAAATGGGTCAATGTTTTTCGTAGTTTTATGAAATAATAATCGAATAAACTCGGATAATAAATAAGAATTCATATCTTCAATAATTAGTTCCATATAAACATTCAAGCATTCTCTTCGAATATCTAGTTTTATTGGAAATATTAAAAAATACATTATTTGAAAGATTCAATTTAATGATACAGACCATCGTCGTCAACTTGCAAGTATTTGTCTAATAGCAATTTTGGTAGATTGTTCTCAATATAATAAGTTCTTATCGACTTGGAATTTCTAATTAACTCTCTTATTTTCATTAGCACATATTGATCATAATCATTTTCATGAGAATCGGATAAGGTCAAACAAAGTTCAATAAATTCAAAATGAATAAGTTTGATCGGTTCGATAGAAAATTCCAAATATGAGGCTAAAAAAACGGAAAATTTACTAGGTTATTAACACTTGAATAACGGTACACGTAATATTTATTATAATAATAACCTGTATCATTTGAGAATGATTCATCGTAATCGCTGCCATCATCATAATTCTTTTTGGTTTGAAATTTTATTTGACTAGCATCTGTAGGTGGAAGGAATTTTGGCTGGGATTTGTTATTCAATTCTTTCAGAAGTATAAGATGAAAGAGATGATCGCATACTAATTTCTTTTGTAATGTCTTTAAATTGGACTTCAATGCTTTGCGTATTTCCGATACAACATGACCTTTAGCCGAGGGGAACTACGTGCAAAATAAACAATATATATATATATATATATATATATATATATACATATATGTATCTATACATTGTCAACAAATGTATTATAGTTGTTATACTTACCCCTAAGCATGATAGAACAGAACATGCAAAGGCAATAGAAAAGTTTGAAACTAAATCTTCGTTTTTATCAGTTTCGAATTTTTCAATGCATGATTTAGCTGTATCAAGAGCATCTCGCGTTCCGTTACCTTTAACAAAAAGGTTTCTTGCATTTTCATTATAATATATTAATAGATGAACTGATTTCCATAATTCTGTAGATTCTTCAGTAGTTAATCCTGGTTTTTTTGTTACTTTAAAGATAATTTCAGCAATATCTTGAACGTTGTTCTTTTTTATAGAGATTATTTTGAGGAAACATTTGAACACTAAATTCAGACACGAGCTATTCAATTGAAATATTCGTACTCCAATTTTATCAAGGAAAAAGTCACATAATTTTAAATTTTTTTGGCAGAGAACAAATACGTTGAGAATATGATTAAGAATTCTATCGTGAAAATTTAATCCTGATTCTTTAACGATTTGTGCATAAATATTTTCCAATAAACTTTTTATTAAATTGTCACTTCCGTATTTAACTAAATCTTCTATTTTTGTTAGGTCAATTCTTTTAAAATTATCCGTTTTCAATGTAGTATTCTTTGGATCAGTGTAATTAATTAACTTTGATAAGGAATTCCAACGATCTAACGTTGATTTTTGGCATTTTGAACAGAAAGAATATTCGGCATCATATCCACCTAATTCGTATAGTACAGTGTTGGCTATCCAATTAATTAATAGTTGACTATCTTCTTTATTCTTGTCTAAAATGCAAGTTAGATTCTCCACAGATAAGCAACAGCATAAGCCACATTTTCTTATTTCTCCAATCGTTATTGTAAGAGCTAAATCATCGCACTTATTCAAAAAACAAATAAGTAGAATGGATAATCTCTTTATAATACAATCATCATAGATACTAAGAATTTCGTGATGATGATGCGTAAAATGTGAATAACGTTTAAAACAAGATTTGTGCTTGATTCTACTACATCGACAAGCGTGTAAAAATTCAACTTTAGCCTTTTTCAAATCGCTGATAAATCCACATATTATCTTAAATAAATGCATGTCCATAGCTTCTTCCAAGTTATTCCAATTGTCAAGTAAATTATGAGCAGATCTTACTATATCGGTTATTGAAGAAACGTCAGAAAATTCTAACAAGCTCTTTAAAATCCAAAATGATCCAATAATTGTTTCTTGACAAAAATCCTGTATTTCTCCAAGTGTTTTTAGAGTTTTTAGAATTTTTTCGAATTGATTAAAAGTACAATAATTCATTGATGAATGATAATTAATAATCACGCGGGAAATTTTGAAAAATGTTCTGAGAAAGATGTGCAGAATGTTGTTTCTCTTGCATTGTTCTAGATAATTGTAGAAATCAATGAGTATCTTTAAACAAATACAATCTTTAGTGTCTTTTTCATTGTGAGTTGAACATTCTTCGATACATAAGATAATTAATAAATCGTTAATTAGTCTGAATAGCTCAATGTCTTTTAAGAAACCATTGGAAGTATGTAATACATTTTCATCATTATCTTTATCATTCGCTTTTTGTATATTCGATAAAACGTGTTTTGCAACCTTCTTTGGTACTGTAAAGCATTGTTCCACAGACTCTAGGTCGTAGTTATCTAAAACAAAAATATATTCACAAATCAGTATGATATTTTCAATACGACAAACCACGTTTAACATAAATAATTCAATAAGAAATATTTAAGTTTAATTAATAGCATTATCTTTTGCACTCGAGTAACTTTATGATTATTTTGATGAAAAATTGCAAAGAGTTCAAATGGCATATTTCTATCAATAGAAAAAGATAAATCGTTCTACTAACATGTTGTTCGATTGTGTGTACGCCCTAGTATTTTATCTTATTAAAAATTTCTTTTCATTTTATATTTACAAATAAAAGAATAACAATACTTTGTTCATCCTCTTTTATCCGATCTAAAAGAAATTGTATTGTATATGCAACCAATTCAATCAGTTCCTTCAAGTTTGCCAATCCCTATGAAAGTATTTTCATTTAATAAATTAATTTACAATTTAGTCAATTCTTACTTTTACGCCTTTGTTAAAAATATTTAGGATTAAATTTCTACCACAAGAACTTCCCAAAAAATTGACAAAATCGTCTTGTGAAGCTGCTTTATTGACACTTTTCAGTAGTTCTATAACGATTGATGAAGACATTACTGCTGATTTATTGCAAAAAATCTTCGAACATCACAGTTCGGTGGTTTATTTACTAATAAGAAATCGTATAGCCGCCATTACAAAGCATGTGATGTTGAGGAATCGTAAACGATTCCTTTACTTCGACTGTTTACGATTCACTCCAAAACGCGTGGTGTTTTTTTTTTAAATTTCTTTATAAAATATCTCTCTAAATAGACTAGCTTTCGAGAATATAATGTATCAGACTATAAACATCTAAAAAATTGAGTTTTTTAATTTATTTATGTCATATTTATTTATCAAGACTCAAAAGTTAAACTCTATTTTTTTCTAATTGTATTTGTTCATTAAGTAATATAGTTAATAGTAACACAATTGTTTTTGTTTTTGTTTTGTTATAAACAATCTGAAATGTAAGAACCTGTAGAAAAGTAGAGAATTAACAGTTTTTGTAAGACAAGGAGTTTTTATTTTTAAAGAGAAAGTCAATTTATGAAGTATAGCTTTTCCATTTTAGTTTCTCAAAACCTATAAAAATATAAAAATATAGCGTTACTGTTTGTTCATGCGTATATTTATCTTGTTGCTTACCGTATGTAAAAACTGAGATAAAGCTTCACTTTTCCAATATGCAATGTGAGGTTTAGTTGGGCCTATAAATTTGAAACTTGGAGCATCAATTACGAAATCTCGACGATTGTCAAACCCTGTAAATCAAGATTTATTTAGAGATGTCAAACAAGTTTAAAATCTTTAACAAATAAGAAATAACCTTGAGGATAACTCTCGAAAAAGTCTGTATTCTGACGTAAAGTTATAGCTTCTGTTGGTTCTTGGCTTATCAATGGATCCAATCTATAAGCCTGTATATTTTTGTCAAAAGTATAACTTAAAAGTTGATCGATAAACATTTAAGAAAGGAAACCACTTACAAAAATGTCTGATTGATCGTAGATGTTGAATACTTTTGTATTGTAGGGTAGTTTTAATTCACCGGCTCGAATACCCCTCATTGCCATAAACATACCAATTGGAGATCCAAGTAGGAAGATATTTGCGATCTGGAAATTTTAAACTTTCAGATATAAATACCTAAATATGTTTTAATGTTACCGAAAAATCGAGATTTTTAGCACAAAAGGAAGAAATTCTACCCTTTACATCACCAACACTGAAAGAGCATACAAAAACTATATATTGTACTGTACATCTTAATGCCCTATTTTCTTAACCTGCCTCTAGCTTCTCCTAATTCTTGGAATAATTCGTTAACTTCTCCAGAATCGTATGATCTCTACAAAATATTCATTCATAATTTATAAAAAGCTTGATTTAATAAAGTACCGGAATATAGACAGGATTAACAGCTTTGGGTGGATCATTTCCGGTAATTGTGTCATAAACCATTACACTAGAAGAAAGTGATAATTATCATTTTTACTTAAAACATAGTATCTAAGATGTACAAACCTAGCAAGTCCATTAGCCATAAGTGACACCTTACCTTGAAAGCCTTTATCACTGAGTGTTTTCCATGCTTTACTTAATTCTTCAGTTAAAGACAATTGAATCTGATAATTTGCATATTCATATTTTTAATAAGAGTAGATAAAACTTCTGAATAAATACCGACTTCTGCAAAGAATATTGGAGCAACATAGAAGACTACATCGAAGAGTGCGTCTTCAAAATTTCTCCTCATTCTTTGCATATCAAGACTACAACTCGGTTTAATTGATTCCATTGTTTCTGTAACAGTAAAAAATCGAACATTCTATTGTACAGATACTTAATAATAAATAATTCTATAATCAAATTAACCTTGGCTTAAATTTAAGCCCAGTGTCCAGTTTATGGGCATAAAGATAACTTTGGATGAGTTATCTGGATCTTGTATCTTAAATGCTTTCTTTATTCTGTTTTCATATAGTTAATTGAGATGTAAAACGAGAGAAAAGAAAAAAAATTCAAAATTTGTACTGATTAGTTGCTTTAGCTTGTAGCTCTTCTTCTTCTGGTGTCCTTCCCTTGCCAATAATAACAAATACAACATGTTTTGCTTCTTTTGGATCAGGTTCATTGTAATTTACATCTTCATCAGTACCGTAGAGATCACTTGATGATTTATCACTGGGACCGTTAAATCGATACATATTTCTTTACAGTAGTAAAACGATATTCTGAATGAGAGGAAGCCCAAATTGCCAAGCAACAAGGTCGTTATGGTGCGATTGTTTATGTATTTATCATTATGCTTATGAAATAAGTCAGATTTTTTATCTATGAAAATAGAATGTTTGTAAAATATAGATATTTATTTAAAAACTTCTAAACAATACTGAGACATGTTCTTTAGTGGTATTATTAACGTTTTGGCCCCTTTTATAAATTATCTATTATAAACACACTACTATTTACAGCTTTTTGTGTTCAAAAGCTAATCGATACATCACTTTTAGGAATTTCTTTCAATTGAATATTTTCAATTTTTTTGTCTTGTAGTAAGCGAAAATTTCAATATTTGATTCAATCCATTATGATTAGATATCAATCAATTCATTATAGACATTAATTTTTTTATCTAATTTACATTCTTTATTCAATTTCCATTGAATTTATTTCAATAAAACTTCATATTCAAATATTTGATATACACTTTTACATTATTTCGAAATCACATGCTATATTAATTATCAATACTTTAGAGATATTGATTCATAATAGGCCTGCAGATTTTTTATATTGACAATAGTTGCAGTACAGTATTGGATTTTCTGTGATTGGTGGAAACTGTATTAATTCGCAAAAAAGAAAAATAGTCCGATTCAATATAAATATACTGAGAATAAAGAAAGCCTTTTTTCTATTAAAAGCTGAATTAATAAATTTATTAATAGATGTATAATTAATAGTTCTTATTATATAACAGGATTAGGCCTGTATTTTTAGAATTAACTGAACTTTTGATAAGAGAGAAATACTTTAAAATGACTACTAGAAAAAATATTGAGTATGAACGTGATTTGCTACTGGAAAACTATAAAACTGTAAAGAAGAAATTAGAAGAGGAAAGGTTAGCTCTTGAAGAGGAGTGGGTTGATGAAAATCGAAAATTTAGTAATCAGACTGGAAATATCCCAATTAGTAATGTGAAATTAGGATATTATGGCCTACCTTTGGTAATTACTGGAATGTTACATTAATATTATTGTTAATAAATAATGTTATTTCTTTTTATTTATAATATCAGGCGAAGATTAGCGATAGTAAAGATTTAATACCTTATAAGCAACAATATGAAAGAAATAGAATGGAATATCAGCACAGGAAATGGATGCTTACTCTCCCCTATAATGGTGAATTAGGTCCACAATCATATAAATCTTGGCAAATGAACGATTATTTCTTCATACGGAAATTAACGGAAGTCATAATAGATGATATCCTAAATAGTCATATTCCCGTTCATAGAACTATTACACCTCCGTTCTACAAACAACCAAAGCATCCTTTGGAGGAAAAGTCTATATTGTTAATAGTAGAACAAATGCTTCTTATTGAAACAGCACACTTAGCTGCAGAAATAGCTGAAGAAAGTTTACATATTTATAAACATATTAGGCAAACTGGTGACTTGAATTTTATGAGACTTATAGAAATGGTTGTTAGTAATAAGGAAAATGGCAGGGAAACTGATGATCCGGCTTATGCAAGCATCGGTGAAGAATATTATACGAAAGGGGACGAAAGGAATGTTTCAGTTTGGAAGATTGATTTATAAATTTAGAGTCTATATTTTTATAAAATATATGTTTATCCCTCTTTATGGTATTATGAGTAGATAATTTAAATAGTATATATGCCTAAATTTTCAGCAATAATTTTTCTTATTTATGTAAATAAAATGGAATTTGAACATATTTAAATGATTCGCGCAAATATGGGACAAAGTACAACACAATACGTGTACATATTCCAAGAAAAATATTTATTTGAAAATAATGGCTTCCTAGTTTTTCTCATATGTCAGCCATTTTAGAATAATAAATTAGTTGTGGAACGCAACTTTAGAGGTGAAGGACGAAGATTGTTCGAGGTCGAATGTTACCCCTCTAATATTCTTCTTCTGTTTTTCCTGCTAGTTCCAGACTCTCACGATAGCATTTTCATTCCGTTTAATATACTTATAATATTGGCAAAAAACCGATCGAAAAATGTCTCCAAAAAAAGTATGCATAGTTGGATCTGGAAATTGGTAAAAAAAATTGTTCTAGCCACAGCTGTATTTATTTGTTTGTACATACATATATAGATATATATTTTTATAGGGGTATGGTCATTGCCAAAATAATTGGAAATAATGTTCAAAACACAAAGGATTTTGAGACTTCTGTGTCAATGTATGTTTTTGAAGAGATGGTTGAAGGACGAAAATTAACCGAAATTATTAATACTGACCATGAGAATACCAAGTATTTGCCCGGACATAAAGTTCCTGCAAATGTTGTCGCTATTCCCGATGTCATCGAAGCAGCATCTGATGCAGACGTATTGGTTTTTGTACTCCCTCACCAATTTATGAAAAATATTTGTAAGACACTAAAAGGAAAAGTAAAGGAAAGTGCTGTGGGAATTACCTTAATTAAGGTTTTTTAAAATTGTTCTTTAGTTTTTTTATTTACTCAAGTTGTTATTGAAGGGATTGGACATTACTGAAGCTGGATTAGATTTGATTTCGAATATGATTCGCCGAGAACTGTCTATACCTTGCGCCGTTTTAATGGGAGCTAATATTGCTTCCGAGGTTGCTAGAGAGAATTATTGTGAAGCAACAATTGGTACTGTTTAATTATTATAACATAGATAGCTTCATAAGATAGTTTTTTTTACTATTAATCATATTTCATAGGTTGCAAAGATAAGGATATAGGTAATACTTTCAAAGATTTAATGCAAACTCCCTACTTTAGAATAGTAGTTGTGGAAGACGAAGCAACTGTAGAGCTCTGCGGAGCTCTAAAGGTGAGGTATTTGTTTTTATCATTAACAGGTCTCCATGTTTAATATACTCGACCATATAAATTTACATTCTAACATATTGCTCAAGTAACTTTTCTTTAAAAAAAAATACAATGTTTTTGTTTTCTAGGGAAGGTTAAATACTTAATAGAATTAACTGTATTCAGTAGTTGTGTATGTCTTTTATTGAGGTCTAATACAATAGGAAATAGTGTATACTTAACGGCCTATGTAAACATTACCAATTTAAAACTTCTTCAGTAACTTCTATTTAATCATAAACGCTTAACTAAATCTTCAAATTTGGTAATTAAACAGATAATAGTTACTTTTACTTAATTAGCCATGTAACATCTAATTGTTAACAGACTATGTCAAGCTAACGAAATTTATTTATGCGTTTTTTTTCATGTTTAAGTTCATGTATTTCACTTGTAATATACTTCTATTGGCACCATTTAACGAGTAAATTAGTGCAGGACGTAATGGAAATTGCCGCGGGAATAGCTGATGCTCTAGACATGATTGCAAATACAAAAGCCGCTGTAGTTCGTTTAGGGTTTGCCGAGATTCGGGGACTATGCTACCTTCTACTTGACAATCGTAATTATTTGGACTCTTAAGCTATTTTTAGCCGTGCATTAGTCAATTATCCTAAAGAGAGTAACATCTTATCATAAAAATTTCTCGATATATTTTCATCTATTTCAATATCTATTTGTATAAATAGTAGGATGAAAAATCTTTAGAGCTAGAAAATTCAGATAGACTTATCCAAATTAATGACATTTTTCAGAATCTTTGAATACCAACTGCTACTTTTAAAACTAGTTATCCCAAATATTGTGGTACTAACTAATGCATGACCTATTGTAAAATCTTGCTTTTTTTAAAAAGAGATCAATTTTCTTTTTCAGTTGAATGGTGCCAAATGTTAGCGTAGAATTGTTAGATTCAGTTTATTCTGCTGTTTTTTTCTTTTGTTTTCCCACAACAGAATATTGTAGCAGTTGGTGCTGGATTTACCGAAGGTTTAGGCTTTGGAGATAACACAAAAGCAGCAGTAATCCGTTTGGGATTAATGGAAATGGTTAAATTCATTGAAGAATTTTTTGGGCGTACGTTTTGTTTTTGAATACCTAAACTATCTTGCTCGATGTTTTCGCAATCGATTTTAAACTATTACTTATTAAGATAAGAATTGGATAAAACATTGCAATCAGGGGTATTTTCATCAATCCTCTAGTATTAATTTGCTTATAGAAAAATTACGGTAACTAAAACTGAGATTACCAATTTAATTTGATACCTTCTCAGCTAATGTTAAAACTATGATCTAATTATTAAATATTCTAATTCATTGATTAACTCAACATATTCAAATGACTTAATCTAGGTTGATGACAAATAGTAAAATATAAATAACTATATTTCATCTATATATTCTAATTTTGCACGGCTGAAAATAGATATTTTTAATACTGTTTTACCTAAAACATAATCTTATTAACGAACTTTTATAAATAGAATCGAAAATTGAGACGTTTTTGGAAAGCTGTGGAATAGCTGATCTTGTTACAACCTGTTATAGTGGAAGAAACAGACGTTGTGCGGAGGCATATGTTCGGCAATATCCGAAAAAGGTTCCTCTCAAACCATTCCACTATCCATAGACTCTATTCTAACAACAATTTATTGCTTTAATGAACAGAGCCTCAAAGAAATTGAAATAGAAATGTTAGATGGACAAAGTCTACAAGGTCCAATAACAGCTGCAGAAGTTAATCATATGCTCAGAAAGAATAATCTTGAGAATAGGTATACTTAAAGATACCTTTCAAACAACTTAATTTAAACAATATAATTTTCAGATTTCCTATTTTTACGGCTGTTCATTACATATGTGTGGGTGACCTGTCGCCAACTAGATTTATAGATTGTTTGAGAGATCATCCTGAGCACATGTAGAGAACTTTATTAAGAGCGAAAACGAAATTATTTCTTTGTATGACCCAAAGTAACGCATTTTTTGTTAAAAATTGTAGGACTTGCGTTTCTAAATTAATAAAAATCTATCCGATAAGTTTTTGCAGTGCCTTGATTAACCTCAGATATAACTTTGGTTTCCAGCCTAATTTACTTTATAATAACCATGGTTTAGTAGGAGTAATTGATTATAATTCAGATGTGCATTCGAGTACATACTGTATACTAATATATATAAATTGTACGAAATGAAATCTGCGAAAAGCTAATAAAGTTTTGAAATATGTGTAATTGCTAATTATTATAATGATAAAATTAACCAAGCTATTGTTTAATAAAAATCAAAGGTGAAAGAGCAGTTACTTATAAATCAACTTAATTTTTACAATATTTGCTTAGACTTGGTAATGAACAATAAGAAATTTTTACTGCAGTAGAGCAACCCAACTTTTTCCAACTAACATAAATGAACAGTAAAACATTAGAATTTCTGTTAATAGTGATAATAGCTTGTAAAAGTTTCCGATGTTAACAGAAAATATCAATTAAAATAAGATTTCTCATGCTAAGTCGTCCAAATCAGGAACATCCTCAGTTGTTTTTCCTTCTCTTGCAGTACCACCTATGCATTAAAGTATTTGAATATAATCATGTTTTTTATTTCATATTTAAAGTATCTACCTCTTAATGGAGGAAGGTCATCTAGTGAGGGTAAAGTAACTTTAGGAGTAGGTTCCTCTCTCTTAGAAAATTTCCTAACTGCTACTTCTTCTTCCTCGGGAAGTGGCTCCTCACTTATCGCTGTTGAACTAGTGTTCGACGGCATTGGTACTGGTCTATGCTGTGGACGCGGCTTTGCTATTGGTTCTGCTTTTTTGATTTCTACTTTCTTCTTTTCATTATTTCCCACCAGATGAGACTCCTTGATTCCCTCCATCATCATTTTGCCACCTTTCGACAATCTATCGATTAACAAGGCCAAATGTTTCTTCAATTTAACTGTATCAGTTAATATCTGCAACGGTTGAGGATTTAAAGTTGCATCTTTCGACGATTTAGCCAAACTAGTCCTTAATAAGAAGGTTATAGTAGCATCAACTTGTTCATGCCAACCCTGAGTTAACGAAAGGGATGAGCATCCGTTTGGCCATAAAACGCTTTCTAAAATTCCATATTCCAAATCATCCATATTTGTTTGAGTCCACAGTTTTAGTAGAAGGCAAAATATTCTTGTACAAGCTTCAAGATCACATGAACATTTTAAAAGTAAAGTTCTATTCCTTTCAATAGAGTCTGCAAGTGCTAAAATCTAAAAAAAATGAAAGAGATGGTTTCTAAAAGTTGCCAATTGCTGAAAATAGAATATTACCTGTTTGTATGTTGAATCTAAAAGTGTATCCAAATTATTTAGAGGAGATGGAGTTTTATCCTTAAATCTTGTTAATAACCGTCTCTGAACGGCTCTTAACTGACCAGTCTTCTCTCCTAAAGTTTTTCTGTAGAGATAAGTCATATATAAGTATACATTTATCAATAATAAAGAGGATAAATAATTTATATTACGAGAGTTCATTCTCTTTTTGTCGTAGATCGAAGTGGGCGTCAATTGCAGCAAAGTATTCTGTTAAAGGTAGCTGGGAGTCAAAACTTAAAATGAAATGATATTGTCCTAGTCGTGTATGGTAGGCTTTTAATCTCGATACTAATTCATCGACGACTCCAAATACTAATGTAAAGTTATCACTTTGAACTCTATAACGTTTACTAGTAGATGCTAAAATTGTAACAACTTCCTTGAAACCAAAAACTTGAAGTCCAATAGCTGCCAGAGGTTCAGTTTGTGAAGTTGCGAGAATATCAGGAAACAATTTAGCTAAATCAACAGCATCCGTATTTGAGTTGAGTGTGATTTTGTGCTCGTTAGCTTTCATCGGTATTGCATTTTGAGCAAAAAGTCGAAGAGGAATTTTCGATGTTGCCGTGGCAGTGTATGGTGATCCTTGTGACGTATTGAATCTAATCGAGGTACTCAAACTCAAATTAGAAGGAGCCATATTCCATTTCATAAAAATTGGGAAGGAATGTTCATACGGTTTCGAAGCGTCAATGTGAGGGATATTAATAAGAGTTGTGGGTGTGGCAAAAGGAGCTGGGATGTGGATGGATAGAGCCACATCATTTAATGCAGCTTTGCACTTAATCGTTACTTTATAGGTTAGGGAGGGAACATCTTCTTTTATCTCACTGGAGGCTATCTGTTAAGTTAAATTATGATTAGTAAACCATCATTAATAGTCGAAAGGAGCTGTCGGAGGAATGAAAATTCAAATCATTCGTGCAAAAAAATGTCTATTTCCCAGTAAAAATCTTATGGATTTTTTTGTAGTATGACCATGAATAATTTCTTAGTCTATTTCGATTTTTAACTGGAAATCTAAGATCAAAACGTGCCTTGTGAGTAATTATTGTTATTTTAAAATCATCAATCTTTAAAGTCTCTAAAATAGGATCGTTCCAATCGTAGAACTCACGCTTTTCCAAATTTGAAAGCTAATAGTGAATTTTCAAGAAAAAAAGCATAGATAAGTTTTTAGCTTTGCTCCTTACATCAATGCAGTACTGTTCTAAACACTGAGGAATGTCAGGGGAAAGAACTTTCCCTTTCTAGATTATATTTATCATTGTTAGTGTTAGTCTTAAAAACCATTATTATTTGGTAGTGAAAAAGATGTTTGAGATACTTACAGAAGGAGAATCTAGCTGAGGTTCAGGCTGACATATAAATTCCAATTCATCTTCAGCTCTTTTTGTTGGGAGGACAACTTTTTTTAGGAAAAGAGTATAGAAGAATTTTATGTAATTTTCATACAGATATTAATTATACAGTATAAAGCTATCATTCCTACCTCCAGCAGAAGAACTTTTACTTTTGATAATACTTTGTAACTGCTTCAGTTCCCTATCCATTGCAGCATAATCCATATCTCGATTTTGGGACATGCTTGGAGGAGCCATCAGTTCGGGATCCGTTCCCAAGTAGAGAACTTGAATATTTCCATTTTCGCTTAATACAACTATTCCACCTTTCATTTCACCCTCTCGTATTACTTTTATAGCAACAGGTTCTATGTGAATTTGAGCAGCCCATATCATAATTGTTTTATCGTAAATAAACAAATTCTCTGAGGAATGAACAGATAAGATATATCGAATATTTTCGGAAGATGGCGCAAAGAACGGAGTACAAGCAGAAGGTACTAAATCCAACTTTTTCTGCCAGATCACTTTTCCATTCTCCTTTACGCAAAATATACTCCTTTCCGTGGCTACGAGTATCATATAGCCAGTTGAGGTATGCATTACACAAATTTCTACCGCTTGTTCGCCTATATTTAAAGACCAGTCACTCTAATAAAAAATAATAATATATATTCAGTAATAAGATCACTTGGAATAGTATTATTATTGAAGGCTAGAGTTTACGTACAGCCACTTTTTTGCCAGATTTTGAATCCTCCTTAGAATCTGCAGCTACAGCCAGAATTTGATACTTATAACTTTCCAAGTATCTATTTGAAGATACTGTGACAAAAGAATCTGTACTTGGCACGTAACTGAAAGGTCCAGGAAGTAAGGCACCAGGTAGATGTCTAGTAAATGAAAAAGCGTCTTGTTCCAAAATACTGATACTTCCATCGAGCGATTGAATGCAAACTAAATCCTTGTTTTTTACGCCTATATTCAAATATATCCAATGTTATTTAGTTATTAATCAAATCAAATAAACTAATTTACCTCCGAATGGTCCATAGCAGAAATTAAAAGACGTTCTCTTTAAATTGTGTTCGTAAGCTATTTTCAACTGATAGTGACAGAGCCGATCATTGTTACCCGATGATTTTGACACGGCATAAACGCAAAATTTTCTGGGATGAAGTATAGCCAGAGCTAATTGTTCTGTACTTGAAATAAATCGACCAGCTTCAACTTGTAGTATAGGCTCAGATAACTTTTGCTCGTACAAGACATCGTCGGGATTGAAAGTTAATTTCTTTCCAGTTTCCTCATCAACCTTTATAGATGGTTTGTAGATTCTTAATATTCCATTATAACTGCCTATTATGATTTTGTCTACAAAGAAAGTTGAAACGTAAGAATATTAAATAGATTTAGGTAAATAAATAATAAATAGTTTCATGAATCATCACTTAATTGAACATAATTTTTATGTAAATTTTGTAAGCTATTGTTCTCTGTTCATATAGCAATATTGAAAGATAATTTAGAGTTTTTCTTACTACAATTGAATGAATTGTTCAAGAATATTTTAACTTTAAATATCTATAATAGACAATGCAGTCTAACTTACCAACTTTATCCTGATCATTATCAATATTGGCAACACATAGACAACCTTTATCAAAGGTTTCCTGTTCTCCTGCGTTTGTCTCCCACCATTCTCTAGCTTTAAATAGCGACATTTTCTTTATATATTCCTATATAGCGTCATTAGTAACACAACCAAAAAGCTGGATTTCTGATTAATGTAAACTACTTCAAAATAAGTTAGAGCAATAATCAACAAAATTAATTGATATTCTATTTGATCTTTTTAGTTTTCTTTAATATTACAGCTCATAGTAATCAATTTACACAACAAGATTTATTTCAAAATCGGCTTCAGGAATTTACTTCCGATTCTGGGGTCTGCTCAAACCGTTTTCTTGACTAAAATCATTTTAGAATATATCGTTAATCTAAACATAGAAATTCTTTTCGCTAAATTTTATTAAAATTTCAGAATAAAATGATTTATCTAAAACTTTATTTCTTTCAAAGAAATATTTAAGTAATAAAGCATCTTTTCGACAGGAAAAAGAACTGCGTGGCATACATATATCGCTCCCTAATGACATAATGTTTATTCATGAGCGGTATTCCATCGACTTTTTACTTCATTCTCAACATGCCACGTCGAGAATATGCTGAATTTTATTCCGCACTTCTTATAAATATATTTTCTAACATATTAAACAATATATTAACGTATTCTAAAACTTATTTTATATTTCTGTTTCACATTTTCTTACAAATTTTGATTATTTCTGTCACACATTTAGTACTTTGAAATAAATAATTGTCTAGAAAGGTAATTAATAATATATTTTCATATATATTGATTTTTGAAAAATCTGAAATAAAGAATAAATATGAATTAAAATATAGTAAATTTTATGTATTTATATATATGAACAACAAAAGTAAACATGCAGATTGTTATATAAATATGTTCAAATACCAATATAATTCAAACTATAACGTTCTATAACAAAAATATTAATATATTACAAAAGTATATTTGTTAAAATAGAAAATATATTAACTTTAACAACGAATATTTCTTTTAAATTTGAAATTGCCGCCATATTCGTTGCATATTAATATGGTCATGAATATACATGTTTTTCTTAGCCAATACAATAGAGCTTCTACTGGTAGCCATGATTGTTTTTTGGCAGTCTGCTTGTTCGAATAAATACTAAACACTGATTATTTTTTGTGCCAATCAGGCACTGTTTCGTTAAAGTAAATTGTTTAAAAAGAAAAATGCATCATAGAATAGTTTTGAGTTTCGTTTTGGTAAGTTGTCACATTCTTAGTTTAATCATCAAAGGTAAATAACAGCCGGTTATCAACAGTAGAGCTGTGCTTTAAAAAAATGGACAATTATTGATTCTCGACAGAATTTTTTATACCAATTGTAACATTTCCAGATTTCTCTCACCCATTTGAAGTTTTCTAAGGCCGAAGCTGATCAACTCACCTCATCGAACGTTGATAAGATACTTCGTGAGTATTTTTATATTGTATTAATTACATTTTTAACATTATGATCTCGGTAGGATAAATTATTTAATTAATATTGTCTATAAAATTTTTAGTTATTTAAATAATTTATCGAAAAGTGGCCTGTAATCCGTAATAGGATTGCTCATCTTGGTAAATAATAAGTTTCTTTTTGGGCGATATTATAAGAGTGAATGTCATACAAAATCAAATGTGGTTTCTAATCAACCAGTCTAAATAAAATATATAATTTCAGAGGAAACTGAGGTGGTGCTAATCAACTTTTACGCTGACTGGTAAGTTGAAAAGGAGGTCATCATTTTCTTTAATATATAATTCTTTTAATTACAAATTATAGGTGCCGATTTAGTCAAATCTTAGCCCCAGAGTTTGATAAAGCTGCAGATAGTATTCGAAAAGAATTTCCGGTTTGTTAATAATTATTTAAAACAAAGAATGCCATTACTATTGTTGTGCTCCATATAGGATGAGAAGAAAGTTCGACTTGCAAAGCTTGATTGCGACCGAGAGAGTAAGCGTTTTAATTATACATTGTGAATGAATAGACGGATTTTAAATAAATTAAAATATCGAATAATATCTAAAAAAAATTTACTTACATTTTCATTGTAATGTAAAGTTCTCATAAAAATCGACAATTTTTATTGGGTTACTTTTTTATTAGTATTCTTTACCGACAGATGGAATAGCAGCAAAATATCGGGTTTCTAAATACCCTACACTTAAACTTTTCCGTTATGGTGAAATGACTAAAAGAGAATATCGCGGTCGCCGGTCGCATGATCAAATTATTGAATATATTAGAGAACAGATAAAAGATCCGAAGTCTTACGCTGATAGTCAAGAAAGTTTAGAAAATTTGGATAAATCTAAAAAGAAGAGACATGTCATTGGTTACTTCGAACAGGCTCAAGGAGATGACTATGACAGTTTTAGCAAGGTCTATATACTGAAATTTCTTCTTTTTTTTGCAGAGTGTCCGTCATGAGATAATTACTGAACGTTTATGATAAACAGGTAGCTTCTATGCTCAGAGATGAATGTCAATTTCACGTTGCTGCTGGAGAGACATTTGCCAAAGACAAAGCTGCTGGCAATAGAATTGTTTATAGACCAAATGAGGATTTTCATTCGGATATACCCTATGCAGGTATTATTCTCTTTGTTTTATACAATTTTATATAAAAATTTTGAAAGCCTATTCTTCCGATTAATCTAGGTTCTATAACTGATTATCAATCTCTCTGGCACTGGACACTCGATAAATGTGTTCCGGTTGTTCGCGAAATTACTTTTGAAAATGCTGAAGAACTTACTGAAGAGGGTCTTCCTTTTGTTATTCTATTTTATCATCCTGACGACAAAGAAACTCCAGAAGTATTTGCCAAGACAGTCACTAGTAACCTTCTCGCTGAAAAAGCTTCAGTAAATTTCCTAACAGCGGATGGACTTAAGTTTACTCATCCACTACATCATTTGGGAAAGTCGGAAAAAGATCTCCCAATTTTGGCTATTGATTCATTTAGGCATATGTACGAATTTCCACATAAAAATTTAAAAGAATCTATGCTAAATGGACAATTGCTTAAAGATTTTATTGCTGATTTGCATTCTGGTAAATTACATCGTGAATTTCATAACGGACCCGATCCCACTGAACCACCAAAACCAGATCAACCAAAAGAGGAGCAAAAATCAGAAGATGGTGATACTGCGACAGCTCATGTACCAAAGGAGCAAGATATGCAACCTCAAGGAATAGATGCAAAGAGAAGAACATCGCCTCCTGAATCAACGTTTAAAAAGCTTGCACCATCGAGAAATCGTTATACAATTATTAGGGATGAATTATAGGAATCTGAAAATCGTTTGACTTTGCTCATCTAAGAATATTTGAACATAGTGTGTAATAATTACGTGTGAAAAAAGGAGAAAACTCGTTCTTTCAACCATACAACATATTTATGTACTTAAAATTCCGCTACATTGTCATTTAGTGTTTCTATTTTCATGATGCTAGTTACATAATAGCCTGAAAATATTATTTGAAACTTATACTTTATTACTGCTCTTGTATTAAGCTATGTATGTCAAAGGCAGTTTATTTAAAAAAACTCTACTTGAAAAATAATATTCAATCCATCAGTGATAAATTATATTAGGTTTATTCATAGTCTCACTACTGACCTTTAAATTGTATGTTTAGTCAAATAATATTACGTTCACGCGTAAATATTACTTATTTTGATGTGTATATCCTTTCCTACATACCATTAATTTTTGCATTCCTACGGATTATGGTTGATAATCTTATTTAAACCAACAATTGATATAAAACTAAAAAAGAAAGAGGTAACCAAATAACGATAAAAGGAATAAATTCGTTTGCGTTTCTTGTAAACAACCTTTACAATATATATTGTTTGGCGTTTACTGCGGTCTTTTGAATACTGCAAATCGCTAGCTGTATATTTCGTCTAATATGTTTAGCCAAGCTAAATATAAAAGTATGCTGATTAGATAATTTTCCTGAATATTTATTAGGTATTCTGTATTGTTAAAATTAGAATTGAGTTTTGATAGGCATCGTTTAATCGGTAGTAAATTACTGAGATCCTCCATCGTATTCGTTACGCTTTCAAGTTTTCGCTCTAGATATTTTTAGAACACAATTATACGAATACAATCATTGATTATAACCACTTGTAATTATTGATATTACCTTTCCTTTTAGGTCTTCTCTCTCTCTCCCTCCCTCTTTCACTCTCTTTCTCTCTCTCTCTTCTTATCAAACCGTACGCTACAGTTTTTCTTCTACACCCAAAGAAATTGCCAGTTGAAATGACACTGTATCACTTTGTACAATATTAAGGATTTGAATTTGTATTCCGAATTCTAAAAACAGTTATCCAATTGTTGAAATGGATGAACATTTCGCATTCAAATAATAGAGGAACGTATTAATTTTACTGTAAAAGCATTTTGGTTAAAATAAGGATGTTGTAAGAAAAAAAAAAGAGAAAAGCTATTTTATCTTTTTCATTTGTTTTTTTAATGGATTCTGTTCTATAAAATTACTAAATTTTGAACCGGAAATTCAAGTCACTTACACTGACCACTTAACAGTAATTTTCGTATATACATATATTTTATTAGATTGGATATTGTTAATATCAAAAATGGTAAAGTAGCAAAGTAATTACCGTTTGAATTAAAAGAAAAAAAATAGATTATTTATTTGGTGAATGGTTATTACTCTTTTATAATTTATACTGTATCCCACGTCTCCTATGAGTTATTAAAGCCAGTATTGCGAAGAGAGGTCCAAAAAATCCCTGTATAGTACCCTTTACAATAAATGGAATCATGGATGATCCCGAGATGTCAAATAGCATCGCTCCTAACGGTATACACAAACATTGAGCTGATCCAATACAAAATACGTCAAGTCCAATAGCACAGGGCAGATCATTTAATTGAACAAGGTCTGTTACGACAGTCATATTTAAAGCTTGATAAAAACCTATAAAAGAAAAAGATCATTAAGGATTTTCCAAGAATTTTTAGATTGATTGATATAAAAGATACAGTGAAGATAGTTGTATATACTAATATAAATTACCCGAAGTTAAACCAAATAAGAAACCATACGACATTAGGATAATGACGGAGTGACTTAATGTAGAAAAGATTGAAAGTAGGCCAGTAAGTCCCGAGTTAATTCCAAATCCAAGGATACGATTAAACGATGGTCTATCCCCAAGAAATCCAGCAATCAAAGTAAAGATTCCACAAGAGGCTGAAGTAATTGATACAATTAATGTACCCATTCTTAAACCTATCCCACTTCTTTCGGCTCTTGTTGGTATCCAGAAATAAGGTACGGTTTGACCAATATAAGTACAAGTTAAACTTAGATAAAATAGAACTAAAGGAAGATTTTTAAAAATTTTAATATTAAAAAGTCTTGGATTTACATGATCTGTTTTACAGATGGTAATATTCATATTTTGAGGAGCTTTTTTAATTAGCATAGCCAAGCAGCAGCCTTGAAGATAAATGCCAGCAATAATTAAATATGTACTTCTCCACCCGAAAGTATCAACTAATATAGATGTGATTGGGGTCCATATAAAAAAACCAGCACTAGCTCCTACAGCTGATATCGACAAAGCCATGGCTTTATAACGGTCAAACCATTCGGCAATAGTAATCGTTCCGCAATAAACAAAGCTTGCAACTCCAATACCTGATCCAACACCAAGAGTTAGGTAATATACATATATATTCCTCACAAAACACGTTACAACACTACAAGAGCATAATAACAGAGACCCCCCTATTAAGATTGATCTAGGGCTAAACTTTTTCCCTAGAAATCCGAACAAAAATCCGCCGGCTCCAAAAAACATATTTAAAAAACTAGTTATCAGAGAAACTTTGGAGTATGACTCTCCCAAAGATTCCGTAATAAAAATAATAAGTACACTCTGTGATGCTAAACCCAGAACTGATAGCATATTCAATACCATTCCATTAATCGCTATCACCCAGGCATAACCTTTATCCTTCTTTGAATTCATGTTTTCGTTAATTTACTCTCTTACACGATATGTTTTCAGAATGTTGATCCAAAGAGTAAATCTCTTTGGATTAAGAATCCTTGATAAAGAACGATAAAAATATTAAAAAAGATAATTAGATTTCTTGCAGATTAAACGATCAGAGAAAACAATGTACTCCTACATTTACTATGATACTATGATTCTAGGAGATAATACTATTGAGTACTCGCCAATCGGCTAGTTGTAAGGAAGAGAACATTATAGTAGTGGAATATAGTGAACTAATTATATTATAAATAATTGAATTTCCTTTGTGAAAATGGGGGAAAAGTAATATTTTCTTTATATTATAAATTTTGGTGATAAATTAGAAACAGTTTAGTATCTAAGCGATAAGAAAAACGTTTAGTTTTGTTAATAAAATAAAAAGCAAATGTAAAATAATCGAGGAAGGAGAAAATTAGGGCACATATTGAATATTATATATTCATTTCGATCTACTTCAGCTGCTCTGTTAGAATGAAATTCCACAAATACCAATACAACAAGAGGTTTCTATCATTGCAAAAAAAGAACAAAAGTATGGAGATCTCTTTCTCAATGAATGAAGAAAGGAGAATAGTTAGTTTAAATGTTAACCTTGAAGTAGAGAAAAACTAGTTGATAAACAAAAAAGCTAATACAATTATTATTTTCTCTATCAATAATTTTTAATCTCTTAACTCACAATCAATCAGCCATTCAACTTTCAAGGCTGATTCTTTTGAATCTTTTACTTTGATTATACTTTTTTTAGGCGCATTGGAATGTGCGGTATATATTATTTATGAAAGTAGTTGTAATATCTTATATAATGTATGAATTAGATATAACTATTTCTTTATATGAGCGTAGATGATTAGAATTTGTTGTTAAATTCTGTTATAGATTATAATTACATAATATGAGTACAAATTGTTAAAAGCTTTTTATCTCTCTAATCTACATTCATTTTTTAATTGTTAATAAAATATTTTACATTAAAAATAATCGGATAGACTAATATAGATAACTCTTAAAACGATTTTAGATACTTAAATACAGTTATATTAAAATTGTTTTTTTTTACTATTTCTATAAAAAACAACTTTTTCTTTTAGATGGATCAATTAATCCCGTAATATGGTTTTGTTTTAACCTTCTATAATAAATCTTTATGGATTGGGATAAATAAAATACTCATTTATACTTTCATTCTTAGTTGTAATTAAATAATATATATTTATTATAATTTTACTATCATTATTAAAACCCCGTAAAGATGGTTAAAATTTAGTAAACTTTTTGTATACTTACGTTAAATATACTAGAAGCCATATGATTGAGTCAATGAATAGGTATAACACAAACAAAGAGAATCTATCGACCTTGAGTAGAGCGATAATTAGGAAAACTCTCAACTATAAAAATATTTATTATATTTGGCTATTTTAAATTACTTTGAATTACTTTTAAAATTAAAAGTATAAATACTTCTTATGTTTTATTCAGAACCTTTAATTTTTCAATCATTAAGAGAATTTTAGGTAACTTTATCTCTGTTTAGAAGAAATGCCTAATTTAAAAAAAAAAGAAAATAAAAGATGGGTGTTACTAAATTCCGAATTTGAATGACACTTATATTTTCTTAGCGGCATATATATTTCGTCGTATTCCACCGATTCGAGGCCTTGTGTTGAATTCGTTTCGCAATCGTTAAAATGGCTGATGATGCTATTTCTCTATTGTGTAGTTCTGCCAAATTAGAAAGGGACCGTGGTGTCGAATCTCTAAACAAGTTCATCGATCAAACTTACGAAGCTGGGTTGGTGCCTTTAGAAAATGAGCTAATACGCTTTCTCATTGATTCAGAATCGCCTTGGGAAACAAAGCATGGGGCATTAATGGGTGCTAAAGCGATTTTAACACACGGAAAGGCAATTGTATCGGCAACTTTTGAACAATCAATTTACGAATATAGCTTGAATTTATTAGAAGATGATGAATTTCGAGTGCGAATTGCTGCGGGCGAAGTTATGGGTGTACTATGTAGAAAAATTGGAGTAAAAATTTATCAAGAATGTTGTCAAAATGTTATTGAAGGAATTGAAATGAATCTTGAAAGGCAAGCCCTCGATGTCAAAGAAGAAGAAACAAAAAAGCTTCAAGAGAAATTGGTTAGAAGTCAATCAAGCGACGAGGGGAGTAGTAATTCTGATAGTTCTTCCTTAGTAAGTACCTTTAGGGTATTCCTGTTATTAAAACTTAAAAAATAATTAAACTGATTTTCAGAGCGGTTCCAGTAATGCAAGTCAGATATTTCACGACACCGCTGGTTGGAAATCCCTAGAAACATGGATGAAGTGCTTGCAGAGTATGATTGAAGGATGCAAAGAGAATTTTAATGACTTTGTAACGGAACAACTATTAACCCTTGTTTTCAAAACTTTGACCCACACAAATCGTTTTGTAAGAGAGACTGGATATTATGTTTGCTCTTCTTTGGTTGCCTGTAACGCGGCGGAAGCAGGAAAGTTGGGGGAACGCAATCAGATTTTGATGAATGGTGACGATTTTGCTAAACATCTCTCCCAAGGCCTAGCTGACAATTGGAGTCAAGTTCGTTTGGCTGCATCAACTGCAACAAGAAGTTTTCTTATAAGCTTACCAGCTGATGAAATTCGGAAAAGATTCTTTCCCGTTCTCCTACCCCAATTATGCCTGAACAGGTATATGATTTTTGTTTGACAAGTCATTTCAATGAAATAAACTTACTTTCTACTTGAAAAGGTACTACGTCGCTGAAGGTGTCCGAATATATAATCAAGATACTTGGCGATTAATAACAGGGGAAAAAGGTAAAGAACTTGTTGAAGAGTTCATAGATTCAGTGGTAAATACTATTTAAATATCTTTTATTTTTATAAATTTTACAAAGGAAGCAGTTTATTGACTCATTCTTATTATGTGTTCTTTTTAAGGTCGAATTTTATATATGTCAATCTGAGGCTGACAATCATGCCGTTAGAGAAGCTGCTTGCGCTTGCATTGCCGAATTAGGACTGAAATTAAAGGCTTCTGTTGTTAGACCCTTTGTTAAACGTTTACTCGATACTTTATTGATTTGTTTCAAAGACGAAAGTTGGCCTGTAAGAGACGGTTCGTTACATTTTTTTTTAAGTTTCCATATATATATATAAGCAAAATTTTAGTAGCATATTTCAAAAAATATTTTATTCTTACCAACAGCTTCATGCGTTGCCTGTGGCAATTTCGTTAAGTGCTTCCCAGACGAAGCTAGGTTCTATATTTTTTAATGATTAATCTATTTAAGTCGTGAAAAGTAATTTTTTAATTATATATTTAAGGGATTCGATGACCTCATTATATCCTCTTTTCTTTGAAAACTTACAAGATAGTATTGCATCAGTAAGAGAAGGTGCTGCAATAGCTTTATTCAACGTTATCAACGCTTACGGTATTTATTTAATAGGAATTTGATTGAAAGATTTACACAAGTTCATTTTACGCTCAGGGAGAGAAGCTTACAACATTGTGGTAAATAAAATCATAGAAGGGTTAGAAAACGTCAAAAATCAAGCAGCAAATGTTGATAAATATTCTGGTATTGACAAAGGACCAGCCGTGTATGGAGTTGTCAAAAAAGCAAGAGATAATGATGAATCTTTACATACAAACCAGCAAATGTATTCTTGTGGATCTCTTGCACCGAAAATGCATAGGGGTAAAAGATCTGGAGGTTGTATGAATAGTACATTTAGAAAACCGCCAGAACCGTGGCAAATGACTGATGGGTAAAAAAATTAATGATTAAATATTTCACCTTCGAACATTTTAATTATTTTATTTTATTTAATTTTCCTAGTTGCGTTCATTGTGTAGCTGAATTATCAAAATTGTCGGAGTTCCTTCCCGAAACTGCAAATCTATTATCCAATATTGTTAAAGCAGCTGGTTATACACACTACACTCAACACGTTGTATTGTGGGAAACAATCTGTAAAAGGGTAACATAATTTGTATAATAGAAAATGATAAATGATTTGATAATGTTTACATTTTTCTCATCCTTTCTTTTCCTCAATTAGCTAATAGATATTGCAAAGGGATTAGGTAAACGTCTATTCAAACCTAACTTGGAGCAATTTTTTCCTGTCCTTTTCGATTCAGCGGTTTGTAAAAAAAAATCTAGCAAAATCACGCTTATTCTCCAAGGATTTCGCTTAATTTATACAGAATTGCGATAGCGCTCTGACTTCAAATGCAGCAAGGCATTGTTGGATGGAATTGGCAAAATTTTTGGGTCCCAATATTCTTCGAGGGAGAATTGAAGCAAGCGATTTCAAGTAACACAACCGCATTCTTTTATTAAACTGTAATATTTCTATTAATCATCTTTTTCCCCCCAAAGGCTTCTAGAGAAATACGACGCCTTGATGATATGATTAATAAACTGAAAGAAATTTAAATAACAAAAATTTGACACCCAAGATTTCCTATAGCTTCATCAAAGCGTAGTTTATTAGAAAAGACTCCATTTTGGATTACTAATTCATGTTTATTACTTTGAGTATGTCGTATACAAATTAAAGAAAGCGAATTCCAAAAGATCGCATTACATTCTATTTAATGGGAAAAACTGAATGTATGAGTATGAAAATAAGCTTTAAGTACATTGTTTGCGCATTCCGTCCTATGTAACATTTGATTCATTGTTTTATTTTTAAAGCTCTTTAAACAATATTTTATAAACAATTTAGTGATATAAAATATTTATATCTATAAATACAGCCAGCTTCCGTTCGATAAAACTCCATATGATGAAGGCAACTTAAACTGGCTTAAGGGTTGTGTGAAATACCCTTCTACTCTTATTCGCGTCTATTTTATTACGTCTCTCTCGCAGAGATTCTTCTAGGAACTGTTAAGCTTACCATTTCAATAGCATAAGTACAAGGACGGTATTAATAGTAATCTTAAATTGTTAATCTAACAAAACCAATAAGCATACAGCAAACTTTATTTGAAATAGTTTGAGAATATGCTGCACTACTGACAAATTAAATTTATAATTAGTATACTAATCGATTCAGCCAAAGTCGAAGTAGATCATTGAAGAACGTTGCGTGACAAAAAGCAAGCTCTGACTTTCTAAATACATATTTCGAGAAAATTATGCAGAAGTGACTATTGTGTGCGAGTACGAAAGAAAATTAGGTCACGTGTTTTTTTTTATAGTATATAAATATATTTTCTCTATATATATATATATATAGGCATATTATATGAGCATATTACGTACATTCTATTCTGCTTAGATATACTGTATATGTACAGTATATTCATATGGTACATAATATGTTGACATATGTAAAGCGTATATAATAGAGTCTCTGTAAATTTTTATGATACATTTAAGACGCTAGTTATGCTACTAGTGTACTAAATGCCTCTAAAGGGAATGAAAACAGTAGGATCTAGTTGTGACTTAGGGATATGCAGTCTCACATATTTGACAGACTTACGGCAATAGCAGACAACGTTAAGAAAAAAAAAAGTTATTCCGTTAAAGCTTCATTATCTTTAGCCCCGCCGAATGTAGATTGTTCCGTCTCGGCCGCATTATAATTGTTTGTCGGTTTTCTTAGCGTTTGCTTTTCTGTTTCGTGCTCAGCATCCGATTTCAAGTAGAAATGAGAACCGATGTTTAATTCCGGTATTTCATATATTGTAGCCAACGTGAGCATCATGATAGTCAATCCAATAAATAAATAGACTGTTTAATGAATAAATGATAGAGAAAAGTGTTTGAAATAGCTCGATCAAACGCGCTAAGTAATACCTTACCAGTTGTTAATATTTTATATAAGGCTCTGTTTTGTTGATTGACATCATCTCCAGGAATGTAGTCGCCTAACCCAATGGTGGTCATAGAGATAAAACAATAGTAAAAAGAATCCAAAAAGTTCCACCGTTTCTCGATGCACGTAAATATAACAGCAGGCGTGATGAAAATAAAGACTAGAAGGAAGGTAAAAATAATAGCCAAATGAAGAAGTCGGACTTGTAAATAAGTCAAAATATGAGAGAGTTTTTTCTCCAGTAGAGACAGTATTGCATTTGTTAAAAGCATGAGACGCTCGACGATGGCAGTAAAGAGGATTAGAGTTAAGGGTATTCCGATCAAGGCGTAAACAACGCAAAAAACTTTACCACCTTCGGAAAGGGGAGTTACGTGACCGTATCCTATTTTGTATAATAGCATATTTATCATTAACCTCTATGTAAATATCTCTGATTTTTTCAGTCATTTACCTATTGTAGTTAAAATGGTACCCGCAAAAAACAATGACTGCCCGAAACTCCAATTAGATTCACTTGTCACATTCTTTATAGCACTGACACCACGATTTTGTGCTTCAACGATTTTCTCTATAAATGCCTCTAATTCTCCATCTAAAAAAGATAGTATGAGAGAATAAAGTATTGTATCATCGTATCATGCATTAACTTCACACCATCTGCTTGGTGCGAATCAACGTCTTATTCTTTAATATCAATACGTAATATATTTTAAGTTATCTCTTTTTACAAACTTAAAGTTTGATTTTCTCTTATTTTAAATGTGATTAAAATTAAATAAGGAATGAAGGCCCTGAAAGATCTATTTAAAAGAGTACCCTTTAAACAGCTTGAATGGTTAAGTAAGAAACTGTTACGAATAGATTGAACATTATCCAATAGTTGTCTTGATCTTTCTTCTTCAAGTAAATTAAATGTAATTGCTCCTAATATCAAATAAAACACCATAAATATAAAAAGAAATAAAAGTCGAAATTCTCTAAGGCGATTTGGCACGAACATGGCAAATGCCTGTTTGTTCTACGCTGAAAATTTTATTAAATCGTTGAACAGGTGTTCAAAACTATACTTAGCCTATATCTTATTTTTTTTAATACTATAGCTAGAACAAGAACATCGATTATTTAGAACGTTTACATTTTATACACATAACTATATTGAAGAGCAGAACTTGATGAATATTTAAATATATTTGAAATGAAATATGAATATTTACCAGTAATACAAGAAGTATGTCCTTCTAGGAATGTCTTTCTAATATCTTTCAACTCTTGTTTCCTCTTATTTTCATCCGGCCCTTCTATAGCGCAAAAAACTGATGCACCAATTACAAGGTAAAGGGCATAAAATGCACCGAGAATTAAAATCCTCGATGTACTCCTCCTCAACATTGCAAACGTTTCAGTAAACTCGATCAATTGTCATCACTGATCTAGTTAAGAATGCGATTCGTTTTCCTGCTCGTTCTTTAATTTCCCTTAACCAAACAACACCTTTGTTCTATATTCTTCCGCATTGAGAAAATAGTTCCGTATTTCGCCAATTTAGCACACACACACAGCACAATGTTTTCACACAAATTAACGACTTCTTTTTAAGTGAATAATTTAAATATAGATGTGCTGTTTATATATTAAAAGTTTAATCTAATGCAAATTACCTGTTAAAAGCGCAATAACTTAATTGGAAAATGAAAAAAATAGTCGGAAAAGGAAATTGACTTTTTAAGCTGGAAATTTTAATTTTTAACATCGTTTTTATGGGTTTTTTTTTATATAATAACATTGAATGTTATATATTTAAAATATCATGCATTTGTTATATCTTTATTTATAACTTCAATTCATGTTGTTACCTTTGATTTAATATTATGGAATGTACATATGAACTATTGAACAGTTAACTAGTATCCCCGGTGAAAATTGTTGCTAGTTCATGAATAACTTAAACTTCTAGGCCTAAAGCAGAATGAGATATTTCCTATAAAAAAAAACCATTAACAAAGATAGATGCGGAGAGGCATAGGCGTAAATGCAATCAATAATAGGCCTAGAGGGGACATAGATTTTATGCAATCCTGTAGTTGTTTTGGAGCTTTTTCAATTTAATTTAGTCTTCGAAAAGAGTCTTTCTTAATTAGGGTTAATAACTAACTATTTAACAGCATTTTAACAAATCAAGTCTGTATTTCTTTTTTTTCTCAATTTATCGTTTAAAATTGAATGTGTAAACAAATAAATAGAACTATGCATAACGTAAATATTTATTAATCTATACAAATATATCAAGTGATATTATCAATTGTTTATGTGTCCATGACCTTTGATCAGTTTACATTCAGTTTTTAAATGAGATCAAAAAATATTTAAAAAAAAAATACTTGCATAAATAAACATCCGATCGATAAGTACATATGCAATATATACAGTAAATCCTCTACATACAGTGTGTATGCGCTGTACATTGTGTGCATATAACTTTATGTATATATAGCACATTGCCTGTTTTTTTATATTAAAAATCAGTTTTCTTTCAGCATTCCCATTCCGTTTTGAGTTGATAAAGCAGAGTGTTTGTAAAGGGCAAAGAGGCAATCAAAAAGCATCCTTTTTTCTACATTAATAGATGTCTTTCAAAGAGGTTGAGGCTCCAATCTACTAAGCCTTTTCTCTCTCCAAATATAGCCGCTAAAGAAGGTAAAATAGTCAAATTAAGTTCAAGGAACTTATTGATAATTAATAATAATAGTCTAAGAATTTCTTAGAATTAGGATACTGACCAGATAGTAAATAAACAAATGGACAATATTCCGGAGCAAACGATGAAAGCCGTCGGTTTAAATATGTTTACAGTTACCATATATATTGCATCCATACTCACTAACCCTGAAAGGGTGGAAATAGTTTCAATGCATGCAATACCTGCAAACATAGCACCTTTCTCGTCAGAAGATACTAGCTTTGAGCCTATCGAGCGTACCATTGGTATTACTAAGGAGGTGAATATATTCGCAAAGAGTCCTAGATAAATTAATACAGCATAACATAAAGGTATAGGCTAGAAAAAATACATATACAACTCACCAGCGATAAGAAGTGATAATGATTGAGCGAATCCTAAAAGCAAATTGCTTGCTATACCAGATATTGCTCCTATCATCATTAATCCTTTATCTCCAAAGATCTTCCCGGTTAATTTAGTAAAAATCAAACTGCTAGTATATGTCATGCAAGTTGAAGTACCCATATAATATCCTATATAATCGGATTTCCAACAAAATGGACTGTCTTTTAATAAATAGGTTATAACATCTATGCGACCAAGATTAACGAAGGCAACCATAAAGAGTATCACTAATATAAGCAATAATCTCCACCGTCTACCACACTCTGATGGCTTCGTGTAGACATGAAACGTTGCTTTAATGTATGAAAATAATCCCCGCTTGACATTAGGAGTAACTCTGATAACATCTTCCAAGAAAACGACGGTAATTATTAAACTAATCGCTAATATTCCTTGGATTATTAAAAAAGAGTATAAATAACCGAGTTTCTTTATCGCTAATCCCATAATTATTTGAGAAAGTGTTACGGTTACCCCCGCTGCAGCTTCCATTAAAGTTACTCTAAAGGATCGCGTCTCTATGCTAGTTGTATCTGATAAATAAGAAAATGTTGCCATATATAAAGCAATCCAACCTCCACCTAACCCTTGGATCAGTCCAGGTAGAACAAAATATTTCCTACTAATTCTAAAAAATATAAAAATATCATAGGCAAAAAAAGCCAGTCCTGCACAAGAAATAGATATAACAATTGATATTTTCCGACCATTTATGTCACTGAAAGCTCCGAGAAATATTGTCATAAGTATACTTGGTGCCATTGTAGCTATATTGATGTACATCATAAAATGGGATGATTCTGTTTGTACAGTTTCCTGTAAAGTAGTACTGTTTGTATCATTAGAACAAGCACTAGCTCCATTATCATTGAAATTGTATTTTTCTGATGTTAACTCGTAAATGAACTGTGAAATTAGGACAGGACTGCCTCCCATAGCTAGCATAGAAAGAGCAAGTATAAATTCGATAAGTCCTGGTAGAGACCTCCGTTTTCGGGAATCTTTGTTTATATTGTTCATTCTACCATCTATATAGGATTAACTGAAGAAATGCAACTGCATAGATCTATTTCGATTAACAGAGCAATATCGATTAAAATAGGCCACAACGAATAGGCCTATTTCTTTACGAAATATTACCTAAAAGTTCACTGAAAAATGTAGTGAAGATATTCATGAGTCATCATTATGTCCGAAATAAGCCGTAAGCGAATTTTAATTCAAAATAGAGTAACAGAAATTTTCAAAGTACGATATACACTATAATAAGTAAATTTTAAGCACACACATACCCACTTTCAGGCATATATATATTTATGTAAGTATATAAATATATATACACTTCGGATATTTTTTTACATACAGATTTATATATATATATATATATATATATATGTAAATACATATATATATTATATTGTAAATGAAAAACGAATACATATAAATATAATTTAAAATTTTTTCCTTAACACAAGTTAATTGCTGCAGAGCTTATACCGAACCATCATCGTCCGGGCATTTCATGTTTCGTAGTTCTTCTTTAACTTGCGCTGCATGAACTTTTAATGATGCTAGACTATGAGCTATTGCTCTTGTGCTTCTTCTATCGTTGGAAAGCCCTTGTGTCTCATTTAGCCAATCATCCAATTGTTTGGTTATCTGATTTCTCTTCAACCAAAAATGTTTTTTAATGACGCTTCGGAATGCTGCTGGTGGTCTTTGCAGCATATCTAACATTGCCCACCTAACTGTTGCCTGACGGATATTACTGTCATATTCTCGGCTACTGGCCTCTCCACTTACAGTACCTTTAGATCTTTCGTAACCAGGCTCATTAAAATATGGTTCGGCAACCAAAATTAGCGATTGTATTGAGACTAAAACTTGAAGTAGGCTTGAAGTAGATGCGTTCCATTTTTCTTCTGGTCTTCCATGCCATGTATTCAATACAGATAAGCAAACCTTTCCATCATTATATAAGTTAGGATTGAATCGAACGCTTCTGTTTCCCGTAGTACATAGATGAACATGAGGCGGAGCAGTTGGGTAATCCAAAGGGAAGTAAACATCAAATTCAAAGCATCCATTAGCATATGGTGTTCCATCAGGACCTGTTATTAATACTTTCATAACATCCAACCTTTCTTCATCGCATCTGACAAAGACTGAACTGGATGCCGAAAGTGGGAGTGAAGTTGACAAAGTGACTGCTTCCTGAGCTAACCGCCTCGCTCGCGAGGCGGCATTCTGGCCAGTTGGCTCTCCTGCGACTTTAACGCTATTAGCGTAATGGTGACTGACGACAAATTTTGGTGGACCAGTTCTTTCTGTTACAACCATGTTATAGGTGTCAAATTGCAGACTTTTCATAGTTTGCATATAAGTTTCCTCTAAGCTTTGCTCTTCAGAAACACAATTCAGTCTATCTGTGACATCTGTCATTTGAATATCTTTTTGTAAAACTTCGGTGGCACTTTCAACAGTTTTAGCTGTTCTCTGAATGTCTGGAATCAGTTGAGATAATTCTCCTTTTTCTTCTGCTATACCAGCCGTTACTTTGGTTGCCAAGCGAGATGAATAAGTATCGACACAATTTTTCATACTTGTAAGTAGAGAGTTTAGACTTGCATCTGATGTTGACGTTGATGTTGTTAGTAAAGGTACGAGGGTTGGAACTGAACTGATTGATCGAAGCAATCGAAGTAACGCCTTATACAGCGGAACATGCCTGGACATGTCCAAAACTGAGTCGTTTCTCAAATAAGAGCAAGAAGCAGAAACTAAACATGAGGAATTAAACAACTCGAAGAGATCATTAGTAAAATTTCGATCTTTTCTCAAGTCATTGTTATTGAAGAATGAGGAAATGGCATGAAATAAAGCTGACACGTGATCCTCTTCTGCTTTTTGCCTTAATAGAGCTTGCTCTGCATCCCAAGAGCTGGCTGTGCTTCCTGTTCCAAATCCTGTTCCCTTGGCCCAGTATTGTTGTCCCGCAGCAGTACCTTGAGCAGTACCCACGGTTGTCTTTTTTGCTGTCTCGGATGCTGAAACTTTTTTATTATTAGTTGTAGTAGTTAGCATTTTTGCCGATTGTGTTGCAACATTTATCAGATGAGAGTGGGGATGGCTTATAGAGGGTTCGAAGGGATTCTGATGGCTGAGAATTGCGAGAACAGCCAAAAGAACATGCAAAATTCCTAAATCTGCAATGTTATGTCGAAGCTTCATTCCATCTTCCTCGGTAGACTCCAAAAGATCATTGAGAACGACCATTGGTAAAATAGCCAAACCTTGGGCTGCTTCAGATCCTATTATGGGAACGCCTGCCGCGTCATCAGCAACACCCAAAGCCAATCTCAAGAGACTGACAGCTTTTTCTTTATTACTTCTTAGTAACACATCCGCATATTTCGGAAGCCGTAGACACAAACCGAATATTAAAAGTGAATGAGGGGGAGCTGGTTGGAAAGCTGACGCATTTGCAGCCTGTGCTGCACTCTTTGATGTTTTTTGAGTGGTTTCTACATTATTTATCTGCATTGTCTGTGATATGAAATTCAAATCATCGTAGAAATCATCGCCACTTTCGAGAGTAATCCAATCGTCCATGTTAGGTCTGGAGGATGAAATCATTGGCTGAGCTGCAGATGCTGTTTGAGCAACAGAATGTAGCAATGGTAGTCTATCTGCCAAAAGAGCCAAGCCACCAGAATCCGCAAATGCATGTAGAATAGATGATGAGCCTAGCTTATCACAAGACTCAATTAGTGTTTCTTTACAATCTGTCCCTTCTTTTGCATCATGAGCCATTAAGTCAAGCACGTTTTCATCTCTTTTGTGGTTTTTCAAAAGTTCTAACAAGGTTCCCACTTTCATTTGAGGTGAAATTTTCACTGAATCCCCAAGAGCCGAATGGGTAAAATATAGCACGATAGGAGATTTAAAGGCTTTTTTGAGAGCTTGCTGCTTTGAATTACTATCGTTCTTTGATGCCTTCTTTACTCTTTTACAAGCTGATGTCACATGCACAGATGAGAAATAGTTAATCGTTCTTCTTCGATCGTCTTCCCGATCATCGGAATTTTGGGAAAATTCATCGTCAACTTCAGATGACGATGTATCCACTGATATTAATTGGGCTAATTTGCAATTTACTGCAGCTGATAAGCAACGTCCTTTTAAGCCAAGCGCGTGCCTAGGGTGTGCCGGTAATCCAGGATAACCGAGAGAACTTGTTAGAGGAACATTTCCGTGGATGTTGATGGTTATTTTTTCATACTCCAATAATACTTGAAGGAGAATTCTTCTGAGAAAGGCGGAAACGGACGGGGACGTTTGTAAAACATGACAAAGGCACGATGCTATAAGTTTTTGATTCTCCCGATGGCAAAGAGTAACGGCTCGAACTAATTCAATACAGGCTGTATGAACGCTCTCCCTATATACGTAGTCGGACATGTGCTTCCATGTGCAGACCGATAATAGTAGCCCATTCCAAAATTCTTGCCCTAAACTGCCA